>OX411308.1:3771736-4241979 GCA_948150685.1 Rhaphigaster nebulosa
AAATTCGCTTCATGATCGACTATTTATGCTTGAAATTATATCCTTCAAGGTTCGGTATTCCATTGTAATTCCTCCAAAAAACAGTAAAACTATAACTGACCCACAAATAAATAACATTATAACCTTCCTTCCCCATTTTTTTTTTTTTTTTACTTCCTGGTACGAATTAAAGGAAGTATTAAAATCCCGAAAATTTTCGGTTTTCTTTTTCATTATTAAGTTTATTTATTAGACTTAAAATATTATAAAACATGTAATTTCCTATCCTTTTTCCGATTCGTTAAGGTTTTTTTATTACTTCCTTGTATGCAGTAAAGGGAGTATTGAAATCGGGAAAATTTTCGGTTTTCAGATTTCAAAGGAAATACCCATTGTGAACATCCCTGGATCCATTTTGACTAGTTCCGTCGTGACGTCTGTATGTACGTGCGTATCTCACATAACTGAAAAACGGTTAGCCATAGAAAGTTGAAATATTATATTTAGGATTGCTGTAAAATCCAGTTGCGAACCTCTCTTTTTGGCCACAACATGATTACCGAAAGTGGTACTTTACTTGAAGGTCATTATTGATTTCCATAAAAAAATTATATTAAAATTTAGCACAATACTTCTCACATTAGGTATATAAGACTTACGTATTAATATATATAACATAATAAATTTTGGATTACATTGGTAACCAGAAGTGGTACTTGAAGGTCACATTAGAGTTTCATCAAAAATTATATTAAAATATAATGTAAAACATCTCAAATTTGGTAAATAGGACTTTTATATCGATATGAATGTATATAATATATTTTGGTTAAAATTGGTGAGCCGAAAAGGGTACGTTACTTGAAGGTCATAATAAACTTACATAAAAAATTAAATAGAGAGATCATATGTTTCGGTAATAAAGGTTACAAATGCGATTTTTTTTTCCACTCCAGTTAAACATTTTTATTATTTGTTTTAAGTGTTAAAATTTAGTGTAAAATACTGGTTTTCCTCACCATTTAAGAGATCAGCAAGTTTGCAGTAGTAGAATAAGATATAAGTTAAGCTCTTCCGCTTAAAATGTCGGAACAGTCGATTTTCGGTGCTTTATCTAGTGACATTGACAGTTCAAAAGTTGTCACGGAATACGAAGAAATCTCATGGAAACTAGTTACCTGCTGAAGGAAAACAATATATAATAACGGATGAGACCTCCAAAAACAAGGGCTTGGGTGTGTGTGTGTGGGTCAATAGATGAAAGGTGTGAAATGTGCTGCATTTCGTTCAATATATATATATATATATATATATATATATATATATATATATATATATATATATATATATATATATATATTTCTTTCTTTTTATTTTATTTATTTATTATTGTTATTTTGTTCTTTCTCTCTTTCTGTCCTGAGGATGCATGAATTGGCGAAATATCCACAGGTCATTTATTTTCTGTTATTTGACTCTTGGCGTCTTGTTTGGATTTTTCCAATTATATCTTATCCTCGATATGCTTTGAGAAAAGCCGTTACGTTAGTCTTCGAAAGCAGGGATATGTCTTCAAAAAGAAGGATGAGTTAAACATTAACCGAAAGATTTCCAGAGCTTTATAGCCCTGAGCAGGGCCGGAGTAAATAGAAAACATCTCCAGTTGGAATCGAAAAATAAAAGATAAAGCAAGCAATATTTTACGACTGGGTTGGTTTCGCTGCGGTGGGGCGGTGGGGCGGAGGGGCGGTAAATATCGGTGAGCCGCCCAAGCCGAGACCGATATGTATCGTTTTGTTTTTGAAATCATCCTTGAATTACGACTTTTCTTCTCGAGAAAGAAGATATAATATTCTCCTTGGTGGCATGAACAAAGTTTTTTCAAAATAATTTATGTGGTTCTGTTTAGACACAATAAAAAATCCACGTGGTTTCCTTCTTCATAGATGCACACCTGTAGTGAACTATCGATTGTTTCTAGTTCTTTGTATAACCTACCTTGTTATCATTCATTGATATTATTACTTGTTGCCAAGTTGTACTGTGTGGTTCTCAATAAACCTATGCGAAAATGTAGGTATTAATGAAATCAGTTATATTCCCTGAGACAATTCATATTAAGACTGTAATGCTTCAACTCAAAAAAAAAAAAATCAGAAATGTAATAAAATACAGAAATGTAATAAAACAGGCTATATAGATCAGTTTTCCTTAATATTTTCAGGACTGCTGACAAAGTTAAAGAAAATCACTTCAGTTCTCTTATAACATTGCAAACAATTAAAATTAGTTTTAAAAAAAACAAAACAGAAAACAGTTCAGAAGTAGAAGCAATAATAAAAATCCATTTTCATCCATCTCTCAGATAAATTAAAGGAGATACAAACGTAACGTAATAACAGAAATGGACTGAAATAGAAATCTGTAGCGTGTGTAACATAATTCACTTTATTATTTATTCAAGATTAAAGGATATTTTTGGTTTACATTTATTGCGCATAGCATCACTTAAACGTCACTAACAAAATTGGGACACCATTGGATATAAAAATGAAATTAAAAAAAAAAACAGCTGTTTTTTCTATATCTAATATTTTAATAAAGGCATTCATGAGAACTACTATTTTATTCCAGGATTTCGACGAGCAGTCTTTTTTTTTTTTTGAGCCCTCTATTTATATTATATATTTTCTGCTTTATGTGTATCCGCTTTTAAATTTTGTTTAGTTTTTATACCATATTTACATTTATACCATATTTACTTGTATTGTGAGCTATGTTAAACGATCATAATTACTCATGAGCGCAGTTTATGTTGAGAGCTAAATTGTGTTTAGTTTGCAGGACGCATCTAGTCAAAATATTTTTTTTTTTTGTTGTAGAATCAACGTGATGTTTTATATGATAATTTCATTATAATGAACATAAATTGTATGCTCTACAACAATAGACTAGTCTCTAGATTACAATACGCTATTATACAAATTTACATATACGACCATGAGCATTCTTAATAAAATATGAAAGAAAAAAAAACATATAAAAACATTCCGATTTCTAAAAAAAAAAAAAAAAAAAAAAAAAAAAAAAAAAAAAAAAAAAAAAAAAAAAAAAAAAAAAAAAAAAAACATTGTACCTTACCATAATAAATGTTTGATTATTTTATGTGCATTAATTTGCCGGCTGTACAGGCAAATGAAGCTGCCCTTGGCCCTCTAGAATGCCTTTTCTCAGTCATCGCGGTCAATAGCAAGTCTTCTGGACACTACGATTATCCTCAAGTCCCTCAGCCATCGAATCTTTCCATCTTCACTTCGGCCTTCCACGCGCTCTGACTCCATCCGGGGTTCCATGATATAATTGCCTGGCTGTTCTATCACCATCCATCCTGATTACGTGTCCCCAGCCATTTTAAGCGCTGAATTCGCACGAAATGGAAAGCTCGGAGATCATCGTATAAGTCTTAGATCTCTTTGTTCCTTCTCAAGCGGTACGAACCATTTTCTCTGATAGGCTCCATGATGCGCCTCAACACTTTTCTCTCAAACCTGTCCATCTTTTCAGCCAGGATGTAGGGGTGGGGTCCAGATTGCACAGGCATAGGTCTTAAGATTGTTTTGTAAAGAATCATTTTGGTACTCCGACTTCGCAGTTTACTACGGAGGAAATTTCTTAGGGGAAAATATGCTTTGTTAGTTCCCATAATACGATTTTGAATTTCCTTCTCTTCCTCCATCTGAACATTTACTATAAAGTCAAGATACTGGAACGTATATTTTCTCACGAAATAATCCTTTGGCAGGTTTAAAGGTGTTTTCTTCCTGAGCACCATAATTTTCGTTTTTCCTTCATTTAGAGATAGGTCCATTCTTCCTGCTTCTCTTTCTGACCCTTCAGAAGCCTCCTTTATAGCCTTGAAGAACAATCCAACCAGAGCCACATCATCAGCATAACCAAGCACTTGAGTGATTTTATTAAAAATTGTACCTGACTAATTAAGCTCGCCTCTTTTCACCAAAACTTGGAGGGCAATATTAAATAGCAATGGCGAGAGGGGGTCACCCTGTTTTATTCCTGACTTCACTGCAAAAGGTTGGCCCAGATTACCATTTATTATCACTCGACTTACACTCTCTCTTAATGTACATATTGCAAGTCGGATTAACTTCGGTGGGATACCCATCTAGAGCTACTATTGCCATGTAGAGCTACTTTCTGACGATGGAATCATAAGCAGCTTTAAAATCAATGGTGATGATCCATAAAATCTTATTGAATTCCCTTAATGTACATTTAGAAACGTTTAGTAATTTTGTACCTTAAATGTGTTACGTACGTCATTAATATACCATAGATACTGTAGAGCGTTGGCGGTAGAACCCCGCCCTAAGGGAGTCCGTCGAATAGGCCGTCGAAAACTATTTGTATCATGCGGTTAGATAAATAAGATTGAATGAGGGCTATCATATAAAAAGGAAAATTGTAAACTGTCAACTTATATACGAGGCCATCATGGCAGTTACTGTCGAATTCTCTTTGAACGTCCAGTAATACCAACCAGTTACTGTCGAATGCTCTTTGAACGTCCAGTAATACCAACCCTGTGTGCTGTTTGAGATTAAATCCCTTCTTAATATGATCAGTCAGCCTACGAAATCGAGGTATAGCAGAATGTTGATGCGTATATCCAAATTGTTCACATACAAATATCTTTTTATCTGCAGTAACTGCATTTATTCTTTGTAAAATGATTTTACATATAATAGATTGTTAACTAATTGGAATATAGTTTTATACATTTTTTTTTATTTATGTTAGGTTTCAGGATTGCTTTGATTATGACCATTTTCGAAATCTGTGGGTAATGTTTTAATCTGAACATCGCATTTATAAGGCATACCAGTCTTCAAAGGCCTGTTGGTAGTAGATTTTCTTAAATATATTGACAATATACCGTCGAAGCCAAGAGTTTTTTCGTATTTATCTTTTTCAAAATTTCGCTAATTCCTGAATATTTATACATAATATTTTGGGGAGTGTGTATAACCTATACCACACAACCTGTTTTAATTTTCTCTTAACTTCTCTGTTAATTGTTATGGTATGGATTTCGGTTCCTATAAATATCTACTAATTCTCTCTAAATTATTTATATTTGGTTACTTATATCTACTAGTTAATAATTAAGTTTTGTTTAAATAAGCAAGTGGTGGTATAGTGGTTTGTTTGCCCTTCAATGTATCGTCCAGAGTTTATCGGTTGTTTTGATTTTTCCAAGTTTTTCGTTCCATTGTTTATTTGCCTGGATAAAAATTAATTTGTTTATTATTTTATATAAATACATTTCAATTTTTTGATTGATTTATTTAGATATTGTTGATGCTAACGTCTAGATAAATTTTTTAGTTTAATTAAAAAATGAAGATAGGGAGGGATTACTGTGGATACTATTTATTTTAATATTTGTGTGGTTTATTGTTTGTTTTGTTTATTTGGTCATTTATATTAATATACCGTTCTGAAAGTGACATAAGGTAATTCGGGAACGAAAAGAATATTTAAGTTTTTAAAGAATTTTATCTGAAATATTTAAGTTTTTAAAGAATTTTATCTGAAATATTTAAGTTTTTTAAAGAATTTTATGTGAAATATTTAAGTTTTTTAAAGAATTTTATCTGAAATATTTAAGTTTTTTAAAGAATTTTATCTGAAATATTTAAGTTTTTTAAAGAATTTTATCTGAAATATTTAAGTTTTTTAAAGAATTTTATCTGAAATATTTAAGTTTTTTAAAGAATTTTATCTGAAATATTTAAGTTTTTTAAAGAATTTTATCTGAAATATTTAAGTTTTTTAAAGAATTTTATCTGAAATATTTAAGTTTTTTTAAGAATTTTATCTGAAATATTTAAGTTTTTTGATAAAATGAAGTCTATTGCTCTGAGTTTCCTTGAACTGTTCATGGGGTATTATGTACGTTTCTCAGGTACATTTATTTTTATATTATGCTCAAGAAAATATTCTAACAATATAGGTCTACCAGTATTATTATCAACACAATTCCATGCAAAGCATTTATAGTTAAGTTCTCCCATGATAATTATTCTGAGGTCTAAATTAAAAAAGTTGTCTTAACATCTGAGATTTAATTTTTGATTTGATGCTTTGTAACATACAGCTATTATCATTGGATATTTATAGTGTTAGGCCATTGCCTAAATGTTTTGTAAGTTAGAGATTTTTATCAGTTGATGTACGATGGATTTATTAATAATTAAGTACAGTCCTCTACGATGTCTGTTTCTATCAGCTCTGTGCACTACATATCCGGCAATAGTTATGACGTAATAGTATCACTTAAATGTGTATGCTCAATACCTGCAATATCAACGTTATTAATTTTAACAACTCATTGAATTTTAATTTTTACTTCCTTGTACGCAGTAAAGGAAGAATTGGTCATTATAATATATTATATTAATAGATAATAATAATATCAAATTGTATACAATATTATATCCACGTCGTTTTTACTTCCTTGTACGAAGCAAAGGAAGTACTGTAAGCGCGAAAATTTTCGGTTTTCAGATTTCAACGGAAATATCCATTTTGACCATCCCTTAATACATTTTGACTAGTTTCGTCGTGGTGTCTGTACGCACGTACGTTCGTATGTACCTTAGTGCGTATCTCACATAAATCAAAAACAGTTTGCCGTAGAAACTTGAAAGTTTGTATTTACGATTGTTATAAAATCTTGACGTGAAACTCCCTTTTTTTTGTAACTACATGATCACCGGAAGCGTTACTTTATTTAAAGGTCATAATAAATTTTCACCAAAAATTTTATTCAAATATATTGTAAAACATCTCAAATTTGGTAAATAACACTTTTATATCAATATAAATAACATACTAGAGTTTATTTAAAATAGGTGAACCGTAAAGTTGATAATAAACATACACAAAAGTATATTAAAATTAAATACAGAAATCATATGGTTCGGTGATAAAGGTTACTCGATTTTTTTCACTCTAATTAAACAATTTTATTAATAGTTTTAAGTGTTAAAATTGAGTGTAAAATGTTTTCTTCCCCATTTCTGAGCTGTAAAAATCTGCAGCAGGAGAATAAGATATGAGTTAAGTATGTTCTTCCGCTTCAAATTTCGAAACTGTTGATTTCCAATGCTTTATCCAGTGATATTGACAGTTTTATTGTTGTCACGGAACATAAGAAATCCCTTGGAAACTAGTTATCTACTGAAAGAAAACGACATATAATAACGGAATGAGACCTCCAGAAACAAGAGCTTGTGTGTGTGTGTGTGTCAATATGGACATCGCGACGCCGAGTGTCGTTTTTGAGATACTGCAATCTTCGGAAACTAGTAACCAATTCAGGATCACTTTTTGAGCCACCAATTTATAGTTTAATAGGCGTACAAGGAAATCATGTGTTGTCCAAATCAGATATTTTGTTTACAATGGATCTACAGTTCCAAAATATTTTTTTAAAATTTTTACGAAATAATTTCCATAAACTCTTCAATAAGAATACTGATTTTTTTCTGTTCACTTTTTAATGTTCCACTGAGCTTTAATAATTTTCAAATTTATTATACAGAACTATTGCTGGGATTTTCTTTTTTCTATAGACTTATTCATGGCAATGTTTTTGATTATCGCCCTCTTCTTCACTAAAAATATCATTAATATTTTTTGATAATAAGGATAAGTTTGTTTTGGTTAGTGGATAACCTTTTTCTCTTCACGCCTTTTGCTCACTGCATTTGCCACTATTCTTCACTAATGGAAGGATATAAATCCATTTTTTATTTCTTGAAAATAAAAGTAGAAACAAAAAAGAGAAAAAAAAATTAACAATAACGAACACTGCCGGTATAGCAAGGGACAGGGCCCAATCCTATTGCATTGAACACCGTGCTAAACACTGCTCACTGTTCGCTACCCAAACATGGACTACTGTTTTCATATTTACATTTTCCCTTTGTATATTGTACATTCGGGATTGAATTAAAAAAAAAAAAAGTAGAATTGAATTTGATTTTTTCTGAAAGTATTTAATTTAATTTTTAATTAAATAATTAAATTTAATTTAATTTAATATTAGATATTATAATAACTGTTCATAACATGAATTACCAAACATCTGGTGAAAAAAGCTGCTAAATATATAAAAATAGGCATGGAAAGAAAGTGTTTTAGGTGATATATTGCTCAATTATTAGACCATTGCATTAAATTAAAAAAAAAAAAATTAATATGAGAAGAGGAAAAGGACGAACAGAGCTAAGGGGCTGAGAATACACTAACCGCAACGCACTCCGGTCGCGAGGTACCGCCTAGTCTAATCAGCTCAAGGGGCCTCTGCACCACACCAATATCGTTTCTTAACAAGTTGGAATACAGAATATTTTATGTGTGATATGCTGCATTTATTTTTGTGTGTGTGTGTGTGTATTATATGCAGAGAAATAATACTATACTTACAATAACAATGGATCGATGGATTGAAGACATCCCAGACAACACATGAAATAACAAGACAGGACTACACAGCGATATAGAGGGTAGAAGATTTAACATGGGCGAAAAGTTTGTTGTTTTCAATCTAAATACAAAATTGTACCAGGATGAATTGTTATTCAAAGGAATTGGGGAAGAGGGGGAAAGGAAGAGGAGAAGTTGAACAAGTGAGCAATGGAGTCGCTAACTTTTCCAGATCCTCTCGAGAGCGCTCTCTGTCGAGGCATAATAGAAATCCTCCGCTGTCGAATGAGATCTGCCCAGTTGATTCCTACAATCGTATTTATGCACATATTTGTTTCGATCTCAATAATTGAGGAAACTTTAGAAAAATATGTTTACCAGGCTATTATAATATAATTTTGGATGATTGGTAATATCATTATCATCTATCTATTATCGTTTAGCATTTTAGAAAAAATCAATAAATCCAACTAGATTGCCTTTTATGTTTTATTTGTTTGTTGATCAGCAGTTTTTTATTATAATCTTTCCTTGCTATGCATTTTATTTATTTTAATATTTTATTTTATTTATTCATTAATTTGATTTATTAGGTATATATATATTTTTTCTTCTTCTTCTTGTTTTACTTTTTCTTTGATTTTTATGATTTATTTGTATATATACAAATGTATATATATATATATATATATATATATATATATATATATATATATATATATATATATATATATATATATATACATATATATATATATTATATATACTCGGGGTCGGGGTTAAAACAAGGCGATTCCCTTTCACCTGTCCTATTTATTTTAGCACTAGAGTATGTCATTAGAAAGGTGATGCGTAGAAAGGGGTTTAGATATGGGTGGTAAAATATCCGTGCTCGGGTTTGCGGATGATTTGGTATTATTAAGTGGGGATACTGAAACTATAAAACTGAATACAACAACGTTGATGACAGCTGGGAAAGAGGTTGACCCCAAAATAAATACGGATAAGACGAAATATATGGTTAGCAATAGAAACAGAGGCGATTTTGAGGACATATATATAGGAGAAAATAGGTTTGAACACGTGGGGAAATTTAAGTATTTGGGGTCTGTGATTACTAGAAAAACCCAAATTCAAGAGGAAATAAAGGCGCGGTTAAATGCGGAAAATGCTGGTTATTTTTCGGTATCAACATTACTTAGGTCTTGAATTTTGTCCAGAAACTTAAAACTTAGATTATACAAAACTATTATCTTGCCCACAGTTCTGTACGGGTGTGAACCGTCGCCGCTAACCTCGAAGGACGAACAACGCCTTAAGGTCTTCGAGAATAAGGTATGATAAGTAACAATTAAAATAAGTAACAATTAAAATAAGTAATAAGGTAATAAGGTAACAATTAAAAATAAATAAAGGTAAAATATTTGGTCCGAAAAAGGATGAGTCAACTGGAGAATTTAGGAGGTTACACAACGCGGAATTGCGGAGCATGCACCCCGTTGATATAATCGAAGTGATATCATCGCGACGGTTGAAATGGGCTTGCAAAGTTGTTGGGCTCAATAACGAACGAATTCCTAAAAAGTTAATAAACGCTGACCCGACTGGTAAACGTCCGAGGGGTAGACCGAAACGTAGGTGGGAGGATTGTATTCGACCAGCTGCTGGGGGAATTGGAGGAGAGAGGGTTCCTTGCCACGGCCTACGTCGACGACCTGGCGGTCATAGTGGCCGAGGATAGCAGAGCCAGACTGAAAACACAGGCAGAGAGGTGCGCCAGTCTCGTGTCGGAATGGTGCGTGAGGAGGAAGCTGAGCATGGCCGCAGCCAAGACCCAAGCCATGCTCGTAAGAGGCTCCACAGACAGGGCTCACCCTATCATATTGGAGATAGATGACCAGAGAGTGAGGATGGGTGAGGAGGTGACGTATTTAGGAGTGAAGATGAGGAGAAGATTCGACGTCACCCCTCACCTAGACTACCTGAAGGATAGGGTGACCCGGTCTATAAATGGCTTGTACAGGATTGGGGGTGCGTTCTGGGGCATCAGATACCCAGCTACAATGACCATTTACAAGGGCGTGGTCATGGGTATCTTGAGGTACGCATCCCCAGCATGGAGCCAACACCTCACGCAGTTGCAGAGGAAGAGACTGGCGACGATCCAGAGACTGGCTCTGCTTAGGGTCACTAAGACATACAGAACGGTGTCGCATGAGGCGGTGCAGGTGCTAGCCGGAGCGATGCCCCTAGACCTCGTCCTCAAGGAGGACAGAATAAAGTATAATGTGAAGAGGCAGGGGCTCGACGCGCTACCGGAGGGACTCCGTACCAGAATCGGCGAGAACCCCAACCAATGGAAGAAGATATTGAGGGAGGATACCATCGATGAGTGGAATGGACGGTGGGTAGGGAGTCGGAAGGGAGCTACCCTAAGGAAGTTCTTCCCCACCGTCCAAGAAAGGCTGAAGGCAAGATGGGTCCTCCCTGATTAATGGGTCTCGCAGATGCTGACAGGGCATGGAGGTTTCCGGGGGAAACTACAGGAACATGGAAAGGACATAGACCCCCTGTGCCCCACCTGTGGAGTCCCTGAGACTGCAGAGCACGTGATCGTGTCCTGCACCGCAGTAGAAGGACACCGAGCCAGGTTGTCGAGAAGTACCGGGATCTTCGCCCTCGCCGAGTCGGACTTCCCCCGTCTGATGGAGGAACAGGTGTCCCTTCTTCAAGGACTTCGTGTACGGGTGGAAGGAGGTGGTGGGTCCTGAGCACTTTACCTTGGGAAGGGCCAGACCACCCGACTTCGGCGAGCCTCATGATGGTTGATGCACCCTGGAGGAGATGGGATCCGGACGGATGCAGTGGACCGGGAAGGCTGGACCAGCTTCCGGACGGATGCAGCTTGAGACAGGATCCGGACGGATGCAGTGGACCAGGAGGGCTGGACCGGTATCCGGGCGGATCCGGACAGATGGAGAGCGCCAGGATGGCTAGCCACGCCGCCCGGCAGAGGATAAGGTGCAGCCCTAAGGTACGCAACCGCGCACCGGGCTGCTCCACAGTAGCGGATAATAAGGTGCAGCCCTAAGGTGTACACGCGCACCGGGCTGCACCATAGTAGCAGGATTCATTGTCCCCATAAATATACTATCCCCAAGTAAAATTGTAAAATAAGATATTAAATAAATGAGCAGTTTATTGGTGGTAGTGGCATACGCTTACCCCAGCGTAATACCCCACTGCCGCCACGACCCCGTATGTCCGAAAGGTCGGGAAGGGAAAAAAAAAAAAAAAAAAAAAAAAAAAAAAAAAAAAAAAAAAAAAAAAAAAAAAAAAAAGGAGGATTGTATTAAGAGTGATCTAATGAATTTGGGTTTGGAAGGTAGTCGGTGGGCCGAGGTTTGTAGGCAGCGATTGGTGGTATCGGCATCGAACCTTCGGGTTCGCTAAGCCTTTTATTATTATTATTATTATTATTTGTATATATATTTTTGTTCAGGTCTTTCTTAGTTGTTTCCTACGCGTATTTGTTGTTTTCTGTTGATCAGATGTTTGAATATAACCTTCTCCCTCTGCTCAGTATGTGATTGGATGTCTTGAAGTGATGTGCTGTTTCTGTTTGATTCGTATTTCTGGACGGTTGATGTGAGATGTGCTGTGTTTGAACTTCACAGGTGTGATTTTTGGTGTACGTCCTAATGATGCCTAAATTGGCGAAACGTTGACTGATTTGTTGGTTGCCGGTTATAGATTTGAGGCTTTGTGCTTTGGAATCATCCAATTGTTTATTATTATCATCATTAAAATTAATAATGAATGGTAATATTATCATCATAAAATAACAAATATTTCAACCCTGATTGATTCAGATCTATTTGATGAAATTTTGATACGATTATTCTTATTTTTAAAAACAGTAAAGTTGTTCCGGGTTATTATTGAGTTATTAGATGTATAGTATATGCAAGATATAAAATAGTTATAATAATATATATTTTGTCCTTAAACAAAGTAATATAAATATGAATATGTTTTTTTTTTTTTTTAGATAATAGTGTAGTTAATATAATAAACATGCAACGCAATAGCTGCTTCACAAATGAAAATTATTATAAAAATAAGTTAATTTAAAAAATCTCTTCTACGGAAATAATTCTATTCGTCCTAAGGCGCGATATGTATTTGTATATGTATTTTTATTTTTAAATCATGATTTTTTAACTCTAAGCGATTTCAGATCGATTGGATCTCGTGGGAATAATTGAAAAAGGAATTAAACCACATGGATGTCACTAAAACCTCAAACAGTGGAATATTTATGGTTTTCCGAAGAGGACCCAGAGATGAAATAGTCCCAAAACGCCGACCACTGACCAAATACCAGGCGAGTACATATTGGATATTGCATATTCCATGTCGGACTGAACATGCAATCGATATTCGCAAAACTAGAAAGAGCGACTGCAGGATTTTAGCTTTTATTGCCGATGTTATTTGACATTTAATAACGGCCCTCCGTGGATCAGCTCAGTTCGGAGAACCACTCATATGGTATTACATGTCTGGGGCGATCTCACTGGACCACGATAGATTAGAAAAGATCTGATTAATTTCATTTTTCAGTTTAGTTCGTCAATTGTCTCTTAAATTTAATTTCCAAACTATTTAACACAGAGTGGTGGCAAGGTGGCAAATGCCACGGGACTCGACCCAAGGGGGGGGACTCGAATTGGTCATTATAATATATTATATTAATAGATAATATAATATCAAATTGTATTCATATGTAGTAATACAATATTATATCCACGTCGTTTTTACTTCCTTGTACGAAGCAAAGGAAGTACTGTAAGCGCGAAAATTTTCGGTTTTCAGATTTCAACGGAAATATCCATTTTGACCATCCCTGAATCCATTTTGACTTGTTTCGTCGTGGCGTTTGTACGTACGTACGTTCGTATGTACATTAGTACGTACAGTCGTAAGTACGAGCATATCTCGCATAACTATAAAACGGTTTGCCGTAGAAAGTTAAAATTTTGTATTTAGTATTGTTGTAAAATCTAATCGTAGATTCGTAGAATAATTGAATTCCAGAGGAGGGGGCGAGAAAGGAACGTTCGAATGTTTTGTTTCTGCAGGACCGAGGATTTGAATTGTAGGAGACTGTAGATTTAGGAAGGGTGGTGTGTAGTGATACTTTGGTATAGGAAAGATCCGAGGTAATATTAGTCTACGGTTGGAGGGAAAGAGCCACTTTAACTCGCCGTAAAGGTGGGACACATAAGCCCGTCTTGAGGTGCCGAAGACAAATCTTAAAAAACAGTTCATGATCCGCTTCAATCTGTCCTCGAGCACATTCGAGAGGCCCCGGTATACCACACACCCGTAGTCAAAGTGGGGAAAGATAATAGAGGACACAAGGAGTTTGCGGGTAGGTTGTGGAAGAAGATGTCGAGAACGATGGAATAATTCAATGGTACTTATTGACCGTCTTGATAAGGCATATTAATGTATATAACATAATAAATTTTGGTTAGCATTGGCAGACCGGAAGTGGTATTTTACTTGAAGGTCATATTAGACTTTCATCAAAAATTATATTATAAAATAATGCAAAACATCTCAAATTTGGTAAATAGGACTTTTATATCGATATGAATGATTTACTACATTTTGATTAAAAGTGGTGAGCCGAAAAGGGTACTTTACTTGAAAGTCATAATAAACTTAAGTCAAAAATTATATTAAAATTGAATACAGATATCATATGGTTCGGTAATAAAGGTTAAAAACGCGATTTTTTTTCAAACTCCAATTAAACATCTTTATTAATCGTTTTAAGTATTTAAGTTATGTGTAAAATACTGGTTCTCCTCCCCATTTGTGAGATGAACAATGTTGTCATGTAACACGAAGAAATCTCTTGAAAACTAGTTACCTACTAAAAAAAAAAAAACGAGACCTCCAAAATCAAGAGTCTGTGTGTGTGTATGTGTCAATAGATAATGTTGCGAAGATAACGAAGCTAAGTGTCGTTACAGACATACTGCAATCTTCGGAAACTAGTAACCAAATTTGAGGATCACTTTTTGAGTTACCGATTCATAGTTTAATAGGTGTAAAAGAAAGTCATGTGTTGTCCAAATGAGATATTTTGAAAAAGGCTTAAGCGCTAAAATTCGAAATTTAGGTCTCAATTTAGCATGGGACGTAAACTTCGATTACCGCTCCCGAAATAAAGGAAAAACATTGCGAATGATCTAAAAATAGACTATTGATGGCGTTAGCACCTACATCAAATCTAGTTCGCGTAACATGCTATTTGCGTGTTATACTAACGACTCTCAGTCGTCACTCTGGCCTCAACCAGTGCTAGAAACCTTAAAACTATATTCTAATTATAAAAGTTTTGCCACCTGAATAAACTCCTACTCCTGAAATAAATAAATTGTATTTGAGGAAAAATCGTTTCAGGTGTTTCCTGTGAAGTTTACTAAATGGCGCTTACGCCATTTTCAAAAAACGACATCGATATGAGGTAATATGATTAATAACTATCATTGTGTTATTATTTAGCCACATCTTCAAACTTTTATTGAGAAGTTTAGAGAGCCTCAAAACGTAGGTGCCATGGGCCTCTAAATTCATATTCATCATGTGAGCCTGTACATTTTGAGGCATCCTTATAACGAGGGAATGATCAGGGGCATGTGATATGCTATGCTTATGACTGTTCATGATGGTTCGCGCACGCGCACACTCAAATGATTTCCATGTTGTGGCGTTCTGCTAATTATTTTTTTAATAGATTTTAAATAGCTTTTTGAATAATATTAATACCATTTTTCTAATTATTATTATTTTTTTTTGTATAGATATTTTCATAAAGTAAATGTGTAATTATCGTGGTCTAAAAATATATTCTTGAAGTAAAGTTAATGAAATCCTTCAAAGGAAAAATCCAATTAGCCAGAAAAAGATTAATATTAAGAGCAATTTTCGTTTGATATTATAAAAACCTATTTGTATTTCAATCAATGATTATTTATACCTTAAAGTTTCTGAAATTTTATTTACGCCTTCCTTGCGTTTTAATTAATAATAAATAACATGCATTTTTCTGTATTGAAAGACTTTTAGTGGAAACATATAACTATAAATATAATTACCATGGCAAGATATGTGATTACCAAATATTAATTTGAAAATCATCCATATATATATATATATATATATATATATATATATATATATATATATATATATATATATATATTTTTTCGGTTGGCACTATAGACCATGGAGATCTTTGGCCGCGCGATGTGGTATTCATACAGACATTTATTGCTTGCGGCAGAACAGACAGCCTGGAGGGGGTCACCCAAGCTCACGTTGCTACGAACCATGGTTTTCATGGTGCACCGGCAGGCTATCCATAGCTCCATAGCCGGTCTCTTTGGGGCCAATTCGGCAGTGTCCTTCCCACCGACTCACTCGGGTTCAAGGACAATGACAAACCGGTCAAGATCCACGGATTATGGCTGTTCGGAGTCAGCAGGCGCACGTGGACCTATATTTCTTTCCCCGAAGCAGACCGTCCATGGACCAAACCTCCGGGTGACTATTTTCGTCCTGGAAAACCACACCGCGATTCTCAATTTAAGTACACGGGGTAGGGTCATCACTCCTAAGCCCGGTATATATATATATATATATATATATATATATATATATATATATATATATATATATATATTTATATATATATATATATATATATATATATATATATATATATATGTGTGTGTGTGTGTGTGTGTGTGTGTGTGTGTGTGTGTGTGTGTGTGTACAATTTGTTAAAATATTTAAATCAAATTATATCATACAAAAATGGTATTGCTATAATTACATGCGGTATATGCTATATATATATTGCCTTTAATATTATTCAATACAGTTGATTCTAATACATATATAAATTTTTTTTAGAAAAACAAAAAAAAAAAAGGCTTCAAAACTTTACAAAAGAATCACAAAAGAGATATAAATAGTTTTTCTTACAAAAGTGAATTATTGATTAACATTAGTAACTATTCCAAATCAATTTAAAAAATACAATATGCTAATGTCTTTTGATGCCGGTGCCTAGCCACCAAGAGTGGAGAACAACTCAATTCGTTTCAATTATTAAGTTGTTTTAAGTTCTTCTCTTCAAAGTTCTCAAGTTGTGGAGCGGCTTGGTACCGACATCAAATAATATTAATTTATTGTACTCTTCAGGTTGATTTGGAATAGTTACTAATGTTACATAGTAATATATTGTTGTAAGAGAAATTATTTCAATCTCTTTAGTGGTTCTTGTGTACAGTTTTGAAGTCGGTTTTTTTTTTCTAACTAGTTTTTATTTATTTTTAGTGTCTCTTGTGTAGCTTTTTGATTTATTTTTTACTTTCATATTCCTCGGTGGGTAAACATAAAATACAAAATCATGGGCAAAGCCTACTAAACACACTGCTCCTATGAGACATCAAAGATTAGCTTATATATTTATTTAGTATAATATAAAAACTAGTTTCGATTTATTTTGAATACCCATTTCTTTTTTACTTCCTTTTACGAAGTAAAGGAAGTATTGTAATCGCGAAAATTTTCGGTTTTCAGATTTCGACGCTTATATCCATTTTGACCATCCCTGAATCCATTTTGACTAGTTTCGTCGTGGCGTCTGTACCTACGTACGTTCGTACGTGCGTTCGTATCTCGCATAACTCAAAAACGGTTAGCTGTAGAAAGTTGAAATTTTGTATTTAGGATTGTTGTAAAATCTAGTTGTGAACCTCCTTTTTTGGTTACTGATTAATCACCGGAAGTGAAGGTCATTTACTTGAAGGTCATAATTGATTTTCATCAAAAATTATATTACAATACTATGCAAAACTTCTCAAATTTAGTATTTATAATTTATATATTGATTTAAATAACATACTAGATTTTGGTCTAAATAGGAAAATCGGAAGTGGTACTTTACTTGAAGGTCATATTAGACTTTCGTCAAAAAATATATTAAAATATAATGTAAAACATCTCAAATTTGGTAAATAGGACTTTTGTATTGATATAAATGTATTAAATAGATATTAATTGGTTAAGAGTCGTGAGCGGAAAAGGGTACTTTACTTGAAGGTCATAATAAGCTTACAACAAAAATTATATTTTAATTAAAAGAGAAATCATATGTTTCGGTAATAAAGGTCACCAACGCAATTTGGTTTCCAATCCAATTAAACATTTTTATTACTTGTTTTAAGTGTAAAAATTGAGTGTAAAATACTGGTTTTTCTCCCCATTTGTGATATTAGTTAAGGGGGTTTTCCGCTTAAAATGCCGAAACTGTCCATATTGACAGTTTTATTGTTGTCATGGAACATGAAGAAATATCTTGGAAACTAGTTACCTACTGAAGGAAAACGACATATAATAACGGAATGAGACCTCCTGTGACAAGTGTGTGTTTGTGTGTGTGCCAATAGATGGATGTCGCGCCGCCGAGTGTGGTTTTTAATGCAATCTTTGGAAACTAGTAACCAAAATGAGGATCACTTTTTGAGTCACCGATTTATAGTTTAATAGGCGTGCAAGGAAGTCATGTGTTGTCCACATCAGATATTTTTTTAAGTACCTACCAATGTTTATTAATTGTACATTGTGTGCCTTACTGTTGGAAAAATGATTGCCTAAAGCCGGGAAATGTTTTTAGCCTGTTCGTTTGTAGAAATATAGCCTTTTTTTGAGTGAATGTTTTGAAACAATTAGAATACAAAAAAAAAAAAAAAAAAAATGAAAAATTAGTGTATAAAATATTAGAAGTCAGTTCGTTTCGGGGGTATGTCGATGCCTGTATGTGGGTAACGATTTTTTGAGCGAAAGTCTCAACCGAATTGTAAGTTTGATTGGTCAAATTACTCTTTGAGATCTCGTGAATATTTTGAAACAGTTTGAGCTTAAAATATTGAAAAAAATATTTTATAATTTTTTATTTATTCCCGACTTTATGATGCTGTTTTATATTATATGACGCGTAAGTTCATGATCATATGTAATTAAATATAAATTTCAAATACTCTAAAGAATAAAAAATATTCTATCTCTAATAGTTTTCATCGGTGTCATAGCGGCAATCGATTAGCGGTACGCTCGATTACGCTTTACGATAACCATATGATATTTGTTATAACCTTGTAAGGGTTATTAGGGTTAGCTTCGTTAAATAAACAAATTACAGAAGGAAAAATCAATATATTTAAAATCTTCTAACAAAAACAACATGCAAATTATAAACATAAATTAAAAGAAAAAATCAAATTAAACATTCTCCTTAATTGACTATAAAAATAAACTATTTACATGCCAAAGAAAACATAAAGAAAATGTAAATAAAGCTTACTACTCTTTTCCGCAACCAATTCACTAAAATTAAAATAAACAGACTGTAATACTATTTTTTACACCAACTATAAACTGCTACACATGCTTAAAGGGTTAGTTACACAAATATAAACAAATATGTACATAATTGGGCAAGCACACACAACACAGGAGGTAATAAAAGAGGGTTAACCTTAAGGTAACCATGGTGATGATAAGTCCCCAGCTGTAATAGTCTTAGACGGTATTACAGGGTCACTGTGGCTAACAACTTGTTCTATGGTAATAGTATTCTAAATAAAGTGTTCAGTTATCAGTTATATGTGTTTGTTTCATTACATCCATAAATTTGACTTAAGTTATGAGAGAACATACAAAGAAAATAAAGTACACTGACAACTTCATTTTTTAAAGTCGGTTAAAAATGAAAGCAGGACGCCAACACGTGGAAATCATTATAGGGTTAAGAAAGCCCACGGTAATTACCAATTCAGATTATGTGCATCTGAAAAGGACCAATCAACATCCACTTGTTTTCAGCCAACTGACTAGAACCCGGGAGATCTCTGAAAGGTAGGTCTCTGAAACCTAGCTCTTCACAAGAAATAAGCCAAATAACTCGCATTTCATCAATTAAATTTCAGAATTTATTTCTTAGCAGGATAATTACGTATTTTTTTTTTTTTTGTGAAAGACCTTCCGACCCCTTCTGCATTTACTGATCGCCCAAAATGAAAAAAAAACATATATAAATAAACTGAAAGACTGAGGTAAGAATATTAAAGGACAAAACTAAAGACAACCGAGTTTTGGGACAGCCACGGAATTACATTTTGAAACTGAAGAGGAATGAGAATGCCTAATTTATTAAATTTGTATCTGTAAGTATTGAATGAATGGTAGAAAAAAAATACATTTCACAATCGAGAAAAAATTAATATTACATCAGCCGCTAGAAACTAAAAAGAAAAAAATCCTCTTTTGATCGAGAAAAAACTGGCTGATCAATATTGAAGTAGAAGGAGAGACAGTAATGGAGCATGGACCTATCACTAAACTCAACGATAAGCCTTTGCTAAATTGAAACTGTTGGGTTCAATAATTAATGTGGCAGTGGAGAGAGGGAGAGAGAGAGAGGGAGAGAGTGAGAGAGCCAGTGCCGACAGGATCTACTCTTATAGAGCGATTCAGGAGGCTCTGCTTTCAGAAAATTCTCTCTCTCATATTGGCATCATGTTAGTCTACCGATTAAGATAAATCATTATAAATAAATAAATAAATAAATATATATATATATATATATATATATATATATATATATATGTATGTATATATATATATATATATATATATATATATATATATATATATATATATATATATATACACATATATATATATATATATATATATATATATATATATATATATATATATATATATATATATATATATATATATATGTATATGTGTATGGATATAATATAAAGGCTGAAAGAAAGATGAAAGCCATGAATCGTGGACCTTTGCTGGCCTTTAACGCGATTAATAATAAATAATACATGTGTGTATATATATATATATATATATATATATATATATATATATATATATATATATATATAAACCTGTACCACTACAACCCATAAAGGGTCTTGGGTCAAAAACCGCCAGGTTTTTCCCCCAATTAAGGGTACCCACTTTATAGAGACTGGGTGGTCCCCAGGAAGATTTTCCGATCCCACAAGGTCGATCCACGGCTGATAACAGAATAAATAATTATCTGCCATAGCCGGTCTCGAACCCGGAATAAATATCGGAATTTTAGAACAAAGTTGAAAATTCAAACTTTTGCCTGCTGAAATTGAACCGTAGTATGAGAATCACTCGTGTATATATTTATATCGGACATCTCCGAAACCCTAAACAAACCGAAACAATATTCTAGGGATTATGAAATGGATTTAAACAGTACCCCTATTACTCCTCTGAAGAAGTTCGATACAATGAAAAAGTCAATTATTTTCGGAAAAAAATATGACAATTATAAGAGATATCTCGTATTCACTAACTTCTTTGAGATTCATAAAATATGTTCCATTTCCCTATTTAATATCAGTTGGAACTATCACTGTCAACATTGATTTCATTTGACGAGAATTTAGTTAAAATGCTAACAGTAATTGAATTTGTTATAATTTTTTTAATGATACAAATTTAAACTTTATCAGCTGATCAAAATATCTGATGTGGGCAACACATGACTTCCTTGTACGCCTATTAAATTATAAATCCGTGGCTCAAAAAGTGATACTGAATTTGGTTACTAGTTTCCGAAGATTGCAGTAAAAACCACACTCGGCGTCCCGACATCCATCTATTGACACACACACTTGTCACAGGAGGTCTCATTCCGTTATTATATGTCGTTTTCCTTCAGTAGGTAACTAGTTTCCAAGATATTCCTTCGTGTTCCATGACAACAATAATACTGTCAATATCATTGGATAAAGCATTAGAAATGGACAGTTTCGACATTTTAAGCGGAAAAACCCACTTAACTAATATCTTATTCTCATAATGAAGACTTGTTGATCTCACAAATGGGGAGGAAAACTAGTATTTTAGACTCAATTTTAACACTTAAAACAAGTAATAAAAATGTTTAATTGGATTGGAAACCAAATTGCGTTGGTGACCTTTATTACCGAAACATATGATTTCTCTTTTAATTTAAATAGAATTTTTGATGTAAGCTTATTATGACCTTCAAGTAAAGTACCCTTTTCCGCTCACGAATCTTAATCAAAATCTAGTAAATACATTTATATCGATATAAAAGTCCTATTTACCAAATTTTAGATGTTTTACATTATACTTTAATACAATTTTTGATGAAACTCTAATGTCACCTTCAAATACCACTTCTGGTTA
This sequence comes from Rhaphigaster nebulosa, assembly GCA_948150685.1. Lineage (NCBI taxonomy): Eukaryota > Metazoa > Arthropoda > Insecta > Hemiptera > Pentatomidae > Rhaphigaster > Rhaphigaster nebulosa. The sequence goes on from OX411308.1 coordinate 3,793,595, forward strand.
CCAATGTAATCCAAAATTTATTATATTATATATATTAATACGTAAGTCTTATATACCTAATGTGAGAAGTATTGTGTTTTATTTTAATATTTAACATCTCAATTAATATTAAAATATAAATATATTTTTTGACGAAAGTCTAATATGACCTTCAAGTAAAGTACCACTTCCGGTTTCAATTTAGACGAAAATCTAGTATGTTATTTAAATCAATATATAAGTTATAAATACTAAATTTGAGAAGTTTTGCATAGTATTTTAATATAATATTTGATAAAAATCAATTATGACCTTCAAGTAAAGTACCACTTCCGGTGATGAAGTAGTGACCAAAAAGAGAGGTTCACAACTAGATTTTACAGCAATTCTAAATACAAAATTTCAACTTTCTATGGCAAACCGTTTTTGAGTTATGCGAAATACGAACGAACGTACGTACAGACGCCACGACGAAACTAGTCAAAATGGATATTTCCGTTGAAATCTGAAAACCGAAAATTTTCGCGAATACAATACTTCCTATACTTCGTACAAGGAAATAAAAAGAATGAACAATTATAGAATCATACAATCATGTTGCATTTTTTGGTTGTTTCAATATTACTTAGCACTTAGTGGGAAAAAGAAATCTAGAAAAAAATACTGAAATTGGAATTGATAATTTTTTTAAAAATCGTTTCCGAATAAATTATTTTCAAGATTTTCCGACACAATTTGGTTTATCACTTTCAATAATTAACCTTTGCACCAAACTTCAAGATACGTAGAATACAAAAATCGAATAATAATAAAAATAATAATAATAAAAGGCTTAGCGAACCCGAAGGTTCGATGCCGATACCACCAATCGCTGCCTACAAATCTCGGTCCACCGACTACCGTCCAAACCCAAATTCATTAGATCACTCTCAATACAATCCTCCCACCTACGTTTCGGTCTATCCCTCGGACGTTTATCAGTCGGCTCAGCGTTTATTAACTTTTTAGGAATTCGTTCGTTACTGAGCCCAACAACTTTGCAAGCCCATTTCAACCGTCGCGATGATATCACTTTGATTATATTAACAGGGCGCATGCTCCGAAATTCCGCGTTGTGTAATCTCCTAAACTCTCCAGTTGACTCATCCTTTTTCGGACCAAATATTTTACGCTGTACCTCATTCTCGAATACCTTAAGGCGTTGTTCGTCCTTCAAGGTTAGAGGCCACGTTTCATACCCTTACAGAACTGTAGGCAAGATAATAGTTTTGTATATTCTAAGTTTTAAGTTTCTGGACAGAATGCGCGACCTAAGTAATGTTGATACCGAAAAATAACTAGCATTTCCCGCCTTTAACTGCGCCTTTATTTCCTCTTGAATTTCGTTTTTTCTAGTAATCATAGACCCCAACGTGTTCAAACCTATTTTCTCCTATATCTGTATCCTCAAAATCGCCTCTGTTTCTATTGCTAACCATATATTTCGTCTTATCCGTATTTATTTTGAGGCCAACCTCTTTCCCAGCTGTCATCAACGTTGTTGTATTCAGTTTTATAGTTTCCGCGTCCTCACTTAATGATACCAAATCATTCGCAAACCCAAGCCCAGATATTTTACCACCCAGATCTAAACCCCTTTCGGTACGCATTACCTTTCTAATGACATACTCTAATGCTAAATTAAATAGGACGGGTGAAAGGGAATCGCCTTGTTTTAAACCCGAGCGAACTTCAAATTTTTCCGAAAAATAATTATCTATTCTAACTTTATTGAATGTTTCGGTCATGCACATCCCTACTAGATTTACTAACTTCTTCGGTATTCCCTGCTCAATCAAAATGTTATACAGTCTCCGGCGATCAATGGAATCATAAGCCTTTTTGAAATCCACAAAAAGCTGATGAACTACACCGTTGAATTCTATTTTTTTTTCTAATATTTGCCGTAAGGAAAATATTTGATCGATAGTTGATCGGTTCCGTCTAAAACCACATTGGTAGTCTCCGATAATTTCCTCAGCATATTCCGTGATTCGACTAGTTAGGATCAACGAGAATATTTTATAACATACCGGGAGGAGTGATATTCCGCGATAGTTATTACACTCCGTCCTCGGACCTTTTTTGTGAATCGGAATAAGTATAGATTCTTTCCATTCTTCGGGCATTTTTTCATTTTCCCAGATCTTTTTAACCAAAAAATGTATTTTAGAAACTCCAGGTTCACCGCACGCTTTTATTATTTCACTGGAAATGTTGTCGATTCCCGCTGCTTTATGAGATTTTAATTTTCTGATGGCTATTTCGACTTCCTCCTTAATCGGTTCTTCAATTAACGGTTCAGCACTCTGATATTCAGAAGGAGGAGATTGACTATTATTTCCCGAATTCAAAATACTTTCAAAGTCTTTATTTAAATTTATTCACCCGGATCGCCGAAGATATTGTTATTTTCATCTCTAATTACATTTATTGCGGGTTCAAACTGTTTACGCGATCTGTTTATACCCTTGTACATGTCTCTTACGTTGTTTTCAATTCTATTAGTTTCTATCTCTATTATTTTGTTTTCAAGATATTATCTTAAAAACAAAATAATAGATAGAAAAAATCGATCATACAAAAATCGAAGAAAAAAAAAAAGTCTATCAGCCGTACTTGGACCACAGGATGATCATCGGAATTCGACATTCCCTCTGCTATTTCGTTTCAAAATGGTAGCCGATTTCAAGTTTCATATGCCCATATGTTGGCCATTTATGAAGATAGGTAGGAAAAATATAAATTATTTCATAACAAGCCTCTTAAAAAAAAAACCTAAAATAAAAAATCTCAATAAATAATTAGGGATTGATAAATTATTTGCCACTTCTATAATTTTGTTTTATTGAAAAATTGTTTTGAATGTTAGAATTTCATCTTCAGTTCTAAAAAACACAAAAAACATTCAAAAATAAGCAATTCAAAATATAGTTTGGTATTATTATACATATTTAATTAGATGTAATATAAATATTTATATTACAATATAAAATATAAAATATAAATATTTATATTACATTGCTTATTTTTGAATTTTTTGTGTGTTTTTAGAACTGAAGATGAATGTATAACATTCGAAACTAGTTTTCAAGAAACAAAATTATAGAAATGGCAAAAAATTTAACAATCCCTAATTAGATTGATCCTTCTATACCATCATGCGGATGTCAACTAAACATTAAATATATATTTTTTTTTTGGATATTAAAATATTTGGAAAGAATAAATCGTTTCAGAATAAACAATTTTAATGATTTTCTGATGTTTATATTTGTTTGTAAGACTAAGATCTTGCTTTATGTTATATTCCGATCTGTCTGACTGGAGAGGTCTAATAGAAAATTTCGGGCAATCTGTTAAATGGCATGCAGAATAAATTTAAAAGCCAATTTATTGCAGGCTTAGAAATGTAGTATTTTATTTAAATTTATGTTTTAGCCTTTACCTTGTAATTATCAGTAATCTAACTAAAGCACTAGTACAATATAACGGGGTCGTATTTAAGCCAAATTAATTATTATTCGACTATAAATTAATTATTCTCCCTTAAGCGCCTTAGCCCAAAAGGAAGAAGGACACGTCCTTCAGGAGCTCTATTTAGCGAGAGGAGGTCCTGTAAATCAGAAGAAGAGGCAATAGAGAGGACCAAGCAAGGACTCTCCTTGGAATTATTCATAAGAGGCAGTGTTTCCTCACGGGACATTAGTTCCCTCTTCCTCTCCACATTATTAACCTTGGAGGGAGGAGGAGAAGAGGGAGAGAAGGGGGTGAGGGAGGGGCTACTCCCGACGATGGAGTACATCCTGGCCATGCTACATCGTCCTGGTCCGGACTGCTCTTCCATCATTTACTTCTCCATATTTGTGAATTATTCATGAAATAAGGCGATGGTGGAGGAATAGCGCGAAACGGATCATATGTGGCGATGTCCATCGATTCCAGTTTAATATTAGATGTTCCAGATGGCAGCTGAGAAATGAGATTATTGACGAATCCTACAAAAACAGAGGGAGAGGGATGAATACTCATTAATAATGATTGGGTCTTTTTACATCCTTGTGTGAAGTAAAGGAAGTATTGTAATCGAGAAAATTTTCGGTTTCCAGATTTCAACATAAATATCCATTTTGACCATCCCTGAATCCATTTTGACTAGTTTCGTCTTGACGTCTGTACGTGCGTATCTCGTATAACTCAAAAACGGTTAGCCATAGAAATTTAAAATTTTGTATTTAGGATTGCTGAAAAATCTAGTAGTGAACCGCCTTTTTTGGTAGCTACATGATTCTCGGAATTGGTACTTTACTTGAAGGTCATTATTGATTTTCATAAAAAAATATATTAAAATATAATGAAAAAGTTCTCAAATCAGATATATACGACTTAAATATTAATATTAATAATCTAATAAATTTTGGTAATTGTTGGCAGACCAAAAGTGGTACTTTACTTGTAGGACATACAAGACTTTCATCAAAAATTATATTAAAATATAATATAAACATCTAGAATTTGGTAAATAAGACAAAAGTCTTATATAAAAATATCAATATTAATAATATATTAGATTTAGGTTAAAATTGATGAGGCGAAAGATTAAACATAACAAGTTATATTAAAATTAAATACAGAGATCATCTGATTCGGTAACAAAGGTTGTAAACACAATTTTTTTCCCCCACTATAAATAAACATTTTTATTACTTGTTTTAGGTGTTAAAATTGAGTGTAAAATTCTGGTTTTCCTCCCCATTTGTGAGATGAACAAGTCTGCAGCAGAAGTTCTTAAGATATATAAAGCGGGTTCTTCCGCTTAAAATGTCGAAAATATCGATTTCCAATGGTTTATCTGGTGACATTGACAGTTCTTATGTTGTCACGGAACACGAAGAAATCTCTTGGAAACTAGTTACCTACTGAAAGAAAACGACATATAATAACGGAATGAGACCTCCAGAAACAAGAGTATGTATGTGTGTCAATAGATGGATGTCGCGAGGCTGAGTGTCGTTTTTGAGATACTGCAATCTTCGGAAACAAGTAACCAAATTAAGGATCACTTTTTGAGCCATCTATTTATAGTTTAATATGTCCACATCAGATATTTTGATAAACAGTCCCCAGTTATTATTAAATAAATTATAATTATTATTTTTATCTACAAAATAAAAACACATGATAGTAATAGCGTAGTATAGCCAACGAAATTGCGTAGTGTAGCCAAAATATCCTACAATAGAATCCTATAAAAAAAATCCCTCCCTTGGTATTTTTTTCTTCCATAGGAACTCGCATAAATATGAGTCAATCATGTTTCTATGAGTTCCACATTATTTCTTGGTCATATTTTGGCCTTGGCCCACATTGACTCCACCCTCTGTCTGTGGGCTCCAGTTTCTGGGTCCACAAAATTTTTCGAATGATTAACAGTTAAATGTTTATAATTCTTCCCAATTATATGTCGATTCCTTGATATGACTTCCACATATCTGAAATAATAATAGAACCAAGCTTGATTGAAGTCTTAATGCACTACTCCAATGTTTTAGATTTCGGATCAGGCATTGCTTACAAAAAGCACTACTTCGTTTCACGCAAATATCACCAAAAATATACTGTTGAGGATAAGTACGTCCTAGGTTGTATTTACGACAAAAAAAAAACTCATCTACTTCAATTGAGTCCATTTCCACCAATTACTATTGGATAACGCAGTAAATTAGATCCACAAACTTCACTTACATAATTAAATATGAAATATATGTTTACTGAATTACTTAGGGACAGTTACTATTAATTACTATAATTTACTTAAAAGTAACTATCGACCGTATTTCAAGAATGGCCCTATTGATTTTTCTTATCCTATTATATTTTAATCAAATACGAACTAATTAGGGATTGATAAATTATTTGCCACTTCTATAATTTTGTTTTATTGAAAACTAGTTTCGAATGTTATACATTCATCTTCAGTTCAAGGTTTAATTAGATTATATCAAACAGAAAAGTTTGTACTAGTTTGTTATCGCACTGAGCTAGTTCAGTGAATGATATCAAACTGTATCGTAAGTGTCAGAACTGTGACGTAAAATCGTAAGTGACATCAAACTTGAACTACTCGAAACTATTTTTCAATAAAAACAAAATTATAAAAGTGGCAAATAATTTACCAATCCCTAATTAGAATGATCTATACCAATATGCCGACGTCAACTAATAGATTTTGGTTGAAATTGAAGAACCGAAAAGGATTCATTGCTTGAAGGCCATAATAAACTTACATCAAAAGATATATTGACATTTAATACAGAGATCATAACGTTCGGTGATAAAGGTTATAAACCCGATTTTTTTTTCCAATCTAATTAAACAATTTTAATAGCTGTTTTTAGAATTAAAATTGAGATTAAAATACTTATTTCTCCACCCCTTTTGTGAGCTGAACGAGTCTGTTGCAGGAGAATAAGATATAAGTTAAGCGGATTCGTCCGCTTAAAATTGTCGATTTCCAACGCTTTATCTAGTGACATTGACAGTTCTGATGTTGTCAAGGAACACGAAGAAATCTCTTGAGAACTTGTTACCAACTGAAAGAAAACGACATATAATAACGGAATGAGACCTTCAGAAACAAGAGCTTGTGTGTGTGTCTGTATGTGCCAATAGATGGATATTGCAACGCCGAGTGTCGTTTTTGAGATACAGCTGTCTCCGGAAAGTAGTCACCAAATTCAGGGTCACTATTCTAAAGGTTAATAGCCTCGTTTAAATAGAGTCAGAAGGTAGACATTCATTTTTGAATTCGAAATTACTTCAATTGATAAATATCTGGTGTGTCCACACAAATTACTTTTCCTGCCGCATAGGCTGATTGTCCAAAATAGACATTGTTTTCTGTATTCTGACTAATTTTAATCCGATTAAGATTTATTTTTTTAATGTTTAGCTTTGTACGCATTTTAATTATCTTTGGGATGAGCATCTAGAATGTTCCGGGAGATGAATTGTTATCAATTAAATAAAGAAATCAAAAAAAGATGAGCCCGTTTCCAAAGGAACATACCTAAAACACTTTATTAATAAACATATTTATATAGTTCAATATGCTATATCTTTGCTAATAATGGTCCAATTTAGATGATTTTTATCGTTTTTATTTTTTTTAGAATGAATTAAATTAGGTTTTAAATAAAATCAATGCGCATATATAGTAAAATATACTTTTCGTCATAACTTTTTTTCCTGCTTTTTCTCGGGGATGTATATTATATATGAACAGTTAGAGAGCTTTATGTAGAAGACTTTAGGCAAGTTTCATCAAAATCGTTAGGACCGTTTATGCGCTAAAGTCTATAGAAAAACAGGTTTTTCAGTGTCTCTATTGCGAAAAGTACACATGCATTGGGAGATAAGAACCAACAAAAAAAAAATGTCCGAAAATGCATTTTTCCTACTCATGTTGTGGGGAGGGAGAGGAGGGAGGAGGGCTGTGTGAGGCGTAGATACAAGAAAACTGCACATCGGAATTTTGACCCTATTAAAATACTTCTCTTACTTTTTAGCGGAATGAAAGTTAAATAGTTTAAACCATATGTTTAGTTTTAATCTACCGTGTAAAATAAAAATATGCAGAAATATCGAGGAATGAAAAGACAGTTTCATTACAATAAATTTATTATTCCAATTTTTTTCGTTCTTCATTTTTCTATAACATACTGGTTTTGGTCTTCTACGAACAGTAAATCGGCGATGGTATTGCTAAGACGCCTGACTAACGGATGAAAGTATTTGACGATCAAGTACTGGAGGATGAGCGCCATGAAAACGAAGGATACCACCTGGAAGAAAAGAGAGCCCCAGACGTAGAAGGGCGACAAGCGTTCTCGATTGATAAGGACGTCGACGGTAAGGACAAGAGCGCAGACCAACCTGAGGTAGGAGAAGGCGGCGATGTAGAAGAGGTCCAACATGACGTAGAGAGGACCGTTCCTGTCGAAGAGCATCCGCCGGGCGTGGTAGCAGGGGTTGGAGGCCTCCAGGAAGAGGAGAGCTTGGATAGTACAGGCTCCGTGGCGGCCCAAAACCAGGGGAAGGGCTAGAAAGACAAGGCCGCCGAGGTGGTGGAACAGCATCGCCATCCGCCAGCCCGTCCAGCCGCTCTTGAGGGTGTCGTGTAAGAAATAGCTCAACGAAATAGTCAGCACCAGATCCTGTTTCGGAGAGTTCTCCGTGTCCGCGGCCCAGAGTATGATGGTCGAGTCTTCGCCGTCCGTGATCATGATAAGGCAGACGATGAGGACCGAATGGACGAAGGACACTAAGGTCCCCGCGAAGCCGTCCCCCAGCCTCTGGGCAAGTGTCCTGTGGACGAGCCGCCAGCCGAGGCTCAGCGGGAGGACCGGCCCCAGTCGAGCAGCTCCTTCGCCCCACATAGCACTAACCAAATTTCAAAGTCCGAATCATACTGGTTCGAATAAAAAACACATGATCAATGTAAGTGTCAATTTATCTGTTTTGATTTAAAACCTTCTTGATCTCCAACGATGGCAGAAAAGAATGGTTGCCAACTTTTCTATTCAAAGTGAATAGCTCAAAAATAAAATTAAAGCTATCATAATAAATTAAAGACATGATTTCTATTAATTATTTTATTAAATGTGATGAGTCCATACATTTGTTGGTATTTAATGATTTTCTGAGCGAATTTCTCAATCGATTTTGAAGTTTGAATGCTAAAATAACCCTTCGAGAATTCGTAAATGTTTCGAAACCATTTGAGCACAAAATACTAAACAAATATTTTATGTACTATAAGACATTTTGTTATGTTTCATCATCATACCATATGCAAGTTCATGATCATATGTAATCAAATAAAAATTGTCAATACTTGAAAACTAAAAACGTTAAAAAAAAAAATATTCAATTTATAAAAACTAGTATACCCGAGCGAGAACTCTCTCTAATTAGGAATTGATAAATTATTTTCCACTTCTATTTATCAATCCCTTATTAGAATGATCCTTCAATGCCATTATGAGGATGCCAACAGAGAACTCTTGCATAAGATATCTTATGTTTATTCTAATACATTCGAAGTGTAAGCGGTATCAGGGAAACATGTTTATTTTAAAATACAATATAATGTTAGGCACCAAGAAAGTTTATTTAACACATATAATGAATATGTTGAAGTAACAGTTTATATTTAATAAGTAATTAGCTTGCCCTACTGGAAAATATCCCTTCAGTTAAGCAATAAGACTCAACAATACCATTTTCTATGTGCAGTATTCGTATTTAACAGTGCATTTGGATTAGACATCGAAAAGGTAATATAATCTCCTCTTAGAAACCTAAAACAACATTTTATTTATTAAATAACCTTTTTACAATTATTAAAAAGTTTTTGTATATAGTAAACTTGCTTTTACGGGTATAAAGTTACCATGACAACGGCAGATACGCAAGATGGCCTAGGGCTCATGCGGTCCTATATCGTGTGTTATCTCGAAAACGGTATATTTTAGGACTTTAAAACGCTGAACAATACGTTCCACAGGAAAGTAAATGGTCTTGATGCCCGCGTCGAAATCTTAATAACCTGACCCATACAGTCTCAATTCGTCGACTACCAATCGTTGGAGCTTTGAAACCTCCCAGTTTTCTCATAACTTTTATTTAAGCCTTAGTAAGAATTTGAGAATGAAAATTAGGATTCGTGAAATTCCCTTTCTTTTGATACCTCATTCATCAAAATTCATCGCTCCTGAGAGCCGGATTTTGATGAGTGAGGGATCAAAAGAAAGATAATTTCGCGGAGAAGTAACGAATCCTAATTTCAATTGTTAAATTCTTATTAAGACTTAAATAAAAGTGATGAAATAACTGGGAGGTTTCAAAATTCTGAAGGTGGTGAGTCCTTGGATCGAGACGGTACGGGACGCGTTTTAAAGATTTCGACGCGGCCATCAAGACCATATACGTTCCTTTAGAACGTATTGGTCCAGCGTTTTAAAGTCCTAAAACCTACGTTTTTGAAATAACGCACGATATAGATCCGCACGCGCTCTATGCCACCTTGCATACGTGCCGTTGTCGTGGCAACTTCATATCTATGTAAAGTATGTTGAGACTGCATACAAAAACATTTAAAAAGAGGGATAAGGTTTTTAGTCGTTTTTTCCCCGAAAAAATAGACTATTGCAGTGGGTCGAAGGCCGGCGGTGAGGGGCGGGACTGCGTTGTCAATCCGTTTCATAACCCCTAGAGCAGGATTATGGAAAATTTGGAGATGTCTGATATATATTTATATATATTTTTTTTCCCGCTACATTTGAGCACCTCCAGCGGCCCCCTTTGGGTCACATGAGCTGAAATTCGGTATGTAGGGCTTTCTTCAAGGCAGAACGGTAAATTCCAGTCAAAATTTCGGTATGTTTACCTGAAATCTCGGCGTTTTTTATGTTTTGCGCATCTCTACAGCTCCACCATATTAGTTTATAGGGCTGAAAATTTTTATGTAAATTGAATTGGTGTCGGGGAAGTATCCTTAGGGGGTCTCGACTTGATCTCCCCCACCCTCCTGGGCTTTCCGATTTTTTAAAACATTTGAGTACCTCCAACGGCCCCCTTTGGGTCAAATGAGCTGAAATTCGGTATATAGGGCTTTCTTCAAGGCAGAACGAAAATTTGGAGATGTCATTTTCGGTAAATTGTCATTTCATATGTTAATTCATATGTTAGGGGACTGTCTTTTGTGGGTCTCAATTTTTTTCTTACTCCTCTGTTTTTATCTTTTTTTAACGGGAAAAATACGAGTTTAGTGAGGGAGTTCTACTGCTCACGGATTTTTTTTTTTTGTAAATAAAATGTTGTTTTTAGGTTTATATGAATGATAGAGGAGATTATTTATTATTTCCTAGACCTGGAATTAAAAGAGACACTGTTAAATGTGATTACTATCCATAGAAAATGGTATAGCTGAGTCTTGTGTTTACCTAACAATTAAAGTGAAGGGATTGCTAATTACTTATTAAGTAAACTGGTACTTCAATGTAGTCATTATTAACTATTGTTGATAATATTATATTTTTTATACTAATAAACATGTTTCCTAACTATCGCTTATATTTGGAATGTATTAGGGATTTGAACAAGGATAGATATCTGCGAGAGGTCTCGCTAGTTATACATTATCGAATGTTATACATTCATCCTCAGTTCTAAAAACACACAAAAAATTCAAAAATAAGCAATTCAAAATATAGTTTGGTATTATTATACATATTAAATTAGATGTAATATAAATCAGTATTATAAAACATTTATGAATTATGAATTTAATTAAGACAAGAAATTAAATACATGTTGGTACTTATCAAGGTTTGTCTTAATTAAATTCATAATTCACGAAACTAGTTTTTAATAAAACAAAATTATAAAAGTGGCAAATAATAATGATAATATTATATTTTTTATACTAATAAACATGTTTCCTAACTATCGCTTATATTTGGAATGTATTAGGGATTTGAACAAGGATAGATATCTGATGCGAGAGGTCTCGCTAGGGTATACTAATAGTGATAAATTCCGACTTCGAAAATAACATAGCCCGTCCCATGGGACGGGCTGTAACGTTCTTGCATTAAACACATTGTTGGGTTGTTAGTGAATTCAAAATCTATAAATATTAAAACTTTATTTAGTAGTCGGGTGCCTTCCGCTACACGTTACGGTTCCTTGTAGTTAAATTTCATTGCCTCTGTCTGAGTAAACATACAAAACATAAATTAATGTATTATCAGAAGACGCTTAAGTTTCGTTCGGGTATGGAAGGAACCCGACTACTAAACTAAGTTGATGAGAACTAAAATGTCTCTTCCTATCCAAGGTAGAATAAAAACTGGCTAATTTTTTATAGGCTTAGGCTTCAATATCTCAGGATTGGTCCTTATAAGCATTTCTAAAGATGGTATTATGATCAGCTCTTATGCTTACCATTCAAAACTTTTTTAAACATTCCTAATGCCAAGAGCGTTAAACCATATCTTCTTCCTTGTAATAGGTATATGCCATGTTTAAATCTGAGTTGATATATTAATTCCAAACACTATCTGGAATCACAATAATCCCTCGGCCTAACAGCAGAGGATAGGAGGGAATACAAACGACAGAGCCACACTCAGCCTGATATAGGGTCACTAACGGCCGCATTTGCATAGTAATGTGCTTAGGCAATAGATGTCGCTTCCTATGCAAATATAGATGGCACCTCGTTCAAATGACTTCGTGTCCAACGGTCAAGTAAGGAATTTATCTTCTCATTATTCTTTCCTTGTATGGTAAAAGTAATAATTTTAGGTCGCTCTTTAATAATATGAGGTGAGTAATTCTAAAACCAGCCGATTCATGCTCTTAATCTTATAACAAATGTATATGTATGTGTGTGTGTGTCTGTATTTCTGTGTGTGAACAGTCTAGCTCAAAAACGAAAATTTGTACGAAGTAAATGCTTGGGATGTTATAGCAACTTTTTCGCTAAAATCGACTTACCGAAAGTGGCACTTTATACATTGATTATGACAACTATTGAAACTAGCCTAAAGTTTTCTCCTTAAAGCGCATCAACGTTTTATATATGCACTACATCATCAAGAAAATGCAGGAAAAAACGTTATAACGAAAAGAAAATTTTACTTTCGTTTAAAATTATGCATTTTATTGTAAATGACATATGTAATCATATAAATGGTAATAAAATTTCCTATAAAATTAAAAAACAAATTTTCGAAATCGGACCAGTATTAGCAAGGATATATTAGGTTGGTAGGAAAACAATTTCGTTTTTTGTATTGTTGATGTTTTTATTGTTGATATTAAGATAAGTTATGTATTAATGTGTTAGTGTGTTATATCATTTCAAAGCGCTAACTTTGCTTTGCATTTTGAATAAAAACTTTCAAGATTTTGTTGATTTAAGTGTTGTTTTTTTTGCTCTTAAATAGACAATGGAGACAATGGAGAAGAAGCAAATCCGGGCTATTTTCCTGTACGAGTTTAAACTGAGTACTAAAGCGGCCGAGACTGCTCGAAAAATTAACGATGCGTTTGGGCCAGACATTGTTCAAGTACGTGTGGTTCAACTTTGGTTTAAGAAGTTTCGTAGTGGAGATGAGAGCCTCGAAGATCAAGAAGGTCGTGGGCGTTCATCGGTGATTGACAACGACCAGTTGAAGGCATTGATTGAAGCAGAACCGCGCTCAACGATTAGAGAGCTTGCGAAAGAGTTAGGCGTCACTCATCCGACAGTTTTGGATCATCTAAAACAACTTGGAAAAACAAAAAAAAAACGACAAATGGGTCCCACACGAACTGAAGGAAAATCAGAAAAATCGCCGTTTCGAAGTGTCATTGTCTCTTTCTCTGCAGAAGTTGAACGAATTAGGCTTCGAGACTCTACCTCATCCGCCATACTCGCCAGACCTTTCGCCTACCGACTACCACTTTTTCAAGCATCTCGACAACTTCCTTCAAGGGAAATGCTTCAAGAACGAAGGCGAGGCCAAGAACGCCTTTAACGACCTCATCGCCTCCTGCACTCCGGAATTTTACGCTACCGGGATAAATAAACTTGTTTCTCGTTGGCAAAAGTGTATTGATTCTAATGGTTCTTACTTTGATTAATAAAGTTTATTATAAGCTGAAACATTCATGTTCAAATTTATCGGTTAAAAAACGAAATTGTTTTCCTTCCAACCTGATAACTTATTGGAAATAACGGAAGTTCCACTTAATATAATCGATTTACACGAAATTGAAATATAAGCATAAACAATTATTATAAACATGCATAAACTTAGATAAGAAATAAACAAATAAAACGATCTATTAGGGATTGATAAATTATTTGCCACTTCTATAATTTTGTGTTATTGAAAACTAGTCTCGAATGTTATACATTCATCCTCAGTTCTAAAAACACACAAAAAATTCAAAAATAAGCAATTCAAAATATAGTTTGGTATTATTATACATATTAAATTAGTTGTAATATAAATCAGTATTATAAAACATTTATGAATTATGAATTTAATTAAGACAAGAAATTAAATACATGTTGGTACTTATCAAGGTTTGTCTTAATTAAATTCATAATTCATGAATGTTTTATAATACTGATTTATATTACATCTAATTTAATCTGTATAATAATACCAAACTATATTTTGAATTGCTTATTTTTGAATTTTTTTGTGTTTTTAGGACTGAAGATGAATGTATAACATTCGAAACTAGTTTCCAATAAAACAAAATTATAAAAGTGGCAAATAATTTGTCAATTCCTAATTAGATTGATCCTTTTATCCCATCATGAGGATGTCAACTGAAAACAATCTATACCACATTATGCCTTATAATTAAGGTTAAAAATACAAATACAAAAATCAAGATAATAAAAGGAGTGCCAAAAGTCATCTTATTAAAATAATATATGTAAACAGGTTTAAATTCTCTTCTCTCTTCTTTTTTTCAACCCTTCTCTTCTTTTTTTTCAACCAATTTACATAATAGCGTTAATAATTAAATTAAACTACTAAAAAATATATATTATTATGACTATAAATATAAAACCAAATATTATTATAAAGTCATTTACAGTTACACAAGGAATTTGTTTAATATGGTCTACAGAACAAACTCTCTATAATTTGTAATTTCAGCAATAAAAAAAAAGAAGTAAAATGAACAAGTACAATTTTCTCCTTTCATCAAATGTTTGAGGTTAAAAAATCCCGAGTCCATTAAAATTTGTCCTTCTTTGGTAAAGTCTTAATCTCAAATTAATATCCATAGGGCACTTACATAGGGCACTTAAATAATAATGATAAAGTTTTTCTTTCTTTTTTCTGTTACACATTTTACATTCTTGTTGGGGATCAATTCTGACTATTTATTATTTATTGACATATTTATCATGTGTTTATCAAATAGCCTAATATGCATTAATATCCTAGTTAGCGCGCATTAATAAATACTGTGGGTTTTGGTTACTGTTGAAAAAAAGATTCAAATGCTCACTGTAACCTGAAGCCTGTAACTACTCCATATCCTTTATACTTATTCAGAATTGATACACGTCTTTATTTTGGCAGGATCGTTTTCAAAAATCACCTCTCCCAAGTCAATCGTGTCCAAGAGACCCTTCAGTTGGGGCACCAATTGTATTTTGAAAATGTTTAATAATTTTTTTATTGAAACCTATTATTAAATATATATATATATATATATATATATATATATATATATATATATATATATATATATATTTTATTTTTTTTTTGACACGAAACGGCCTTACAGACCACGAGAATATCATTTCTTCCTAACTCTCCCCACACACTCCCCCTTCCTCCTCTCTTCCCACTTCTTCTTCATTCTTTCAGACTGCATTCTTCTTTCTGCCTCTTTGGCACTCACAAGGACCTTTATTTTCATTAATTTTTCCCCATACTCACCCCTATCGAAACAGTCTTGACTTGAGATCCCCAATTTCCCCGTTTCTTCCCTTATCTGTTTGATTTACCCCCCTCCCCCCCAGCCCCTTAATATCCCCACATTTTCCCAAAGATCTCCCTATTTATTCTGTTCGGGTTCATCCTGACCATATGACCGTAGAAACGCAGCCTCCTTAACCTAATGTCCGTTTCCAGGTCATCCATTTCTCTGTACAATTCTCTGCTAGGCCTTAGTCTATATCCTTCCGGTAATTTTATTGGCCCACAAATCTACCCCAAGATCTTCCTCTCTATTCCCAAAAGTTTCTTTTTTAAGCTAGGAAGAGAAGCGGTCTCCATTCCATACAGAATAACCGGTTTGACAACCGTATTTTAGTGTCTTATTTTTGCTCTTATTGAAGGACCCTTTTTACAGTATAGGCTACTGGTGGCAAAGCTGAGTCTTTCCATCTTGACCAACCTCTCCTCCATACCCTTTCTCTCGGACCCATTACTATAAATAATTTCCCCTAAATACTTGAAGCTATTTGTGACTCTGATTTCCCCATACTTTGTTTTAACTGATTTTTTCCGAAAGTTTCGATCTTTGTAGTCATCAACTCTGTTTTTTCGAAAGATATTTACAAACCCACTCATTCCGCTACTTCTTTTAGGGTGTTCAACTGCGCTATTGCTTCATCCGCAGTAAATATTTAATCATATGAAATTTTTTTTTTAATAATTAATGAAAAAAGGTATATCTAAAAAGTATTTTAAAATTTTAAATGTATATTTAAAGTGTATTTTAGGGTAGGATAAGGGAAATGTGGCTGAAAACAGAGGGAATATTCTTGTTTACTCATTTTGTAAAGATTGGCCAGGACTAACTTGTGTTAGTGTTAGTGTTATTGTGGCCAATAGGATTGCAGATTGTCCCCCCCCCCCCCCTCCCTCCCAGCACTAAACCACACTAATCCCGCACTATCTAAATGGTCTTGGATATTTCCTCAGTTCCGCAGTGGAGATATTTCTGTAGCAATTCATTCCGTCTATGATTTGGTATTGTTTTAAGTATATATTACTCTTCGAAAACATTTTAGCTTCACATTCATATGATTATAATTTATATTTTCTGTATAATTTGGTGTATAATTTTCTATACCTGAAATTTTAATTAGCATTCACTTAAAGCTTAAACTGCTAGTTTTCTATAAATATTCAAGTTTGATTGATCGCAAATATCCAAAAGATATTCATCTGAGAGTTCAGGGATCAAAATTAACATCTTTTCATTTTTATCAGTTAATAATTTTATTCCTATGATTAAATTTTTAGTAATACTTTCATTCCTGAGCCCGACAACTTAATATACCCTTTTGAACTGGCACAATGCTATTACTTCAATTAAGGTGGACTTTCGCTGGTACTGCCCACTGCTGATAGAGACTGCTGGCAGTTGACTACTGCTTTAAGAGAATAGAACAGAGTATAAATAAATAAATAAATATAAATATAATATAAATATAAATAAATAAATAGAACAGAGTATAAATAGTTAGTATAAACATATTTCGTTGGTGCTCCTCGGCAGACCAGGTAATACCTATGTATGTAGGTAATGTAGAAGTATGTATATGACCTAATGGTCATATACATACTTCTACATCCAGACAGCGCTGCAGAAAACATTTTAAACTAGATTGTTTTCTGCAAGAGGAATAGGCTGCTACGGTTAGCAGTTTCAACAAAATGCACAACTAACGGTTAGCAAGCGCTGCCAGGCTCTACGGTATTTACGGTATATACATACACAGGCTATATACAGTATATATATATATATATATATATATATATATATATATATATATATATATATATATATATATATATATATATATAGTGTATATACAGGCTATACGGTATATAAATTGTAAAATATGGTAAGAACAGAAAATATGAGATTTTTTCAATTTTAGTTATTTATAGACTTCTCAACTGAATTCGCCAAACCACTGAACCGAACAAGGAATTGGCTGTGACGGGATTTGATGGAAACCGTTGTTTTATGTATGGAGTCGTTGGAACTAGTTCATTGTTGGAACTAGTTCAATGTTGGAACAGCTTAACTCGTTCTCTTCATTTGATTGGATTATATCGAATTCATTATATCAATGTACAATAAAATAATTATATCAAATATTTAATATAATCTAGATCTTATCCTCATTGAAATTGTCTAATTCAGCTTGAATACCGAATATTCAAAACGGCTTCCTTTTAAGTACCTTTAATTTTTTTTTATTTGAAATAATTTACATCTCTTTAGTAATAAAAGTAGATTAGTATAAACTATGAAAGAATTTGATATTTCATTAAAGGAGAAGTATTTTTCCTTGTTGAAAACAAATTTCCTGAAATAATATTAGTAATATACATGTATAATATACCTTTGGAATACTAAAGATTTTAGAAAAAATATTATATAACATATAAAGATATTGAAGATAATACAGAGTGACGAAAAACTCATGAACTTGAGTGATTGTTGAAGTTAATAATTTCTAATTTTATATTATTTTATATATTATTTTATACTAAATTATATTGCCATAGAAACTAAATGGAAAATTTATTTCAAGTAAAGTAGTAAGTTAAAGGTTGTCTGAAGTGGATAATCTAGACACTATTTTAATGAGGATGAGACCAATTGGATATTATAGACCATTTAATTGTATATTGGTATTCCGAGTTTCATCAAAATCGCTAGAGCCGTTTTCGACAAAATACCACTCATACGTATAACATTCGAAACTTGTTTTCAATAACACAAAATTATCGTAGTGACAAATAATTTATCAATCCCTAATAGATCGTTTTAATTGTTTATTTCTTATCTAAGTTTATGCATGTTTATAATAATTGTTTATGCTTATATTGATTTTCATAGTTTTTAATTGTTATTTACTAATATAATAATAATAATGTGTGAATATAAAAATAAAATAATATGTTTTTCCACACATTATTTTTACTTCCTTGTACGAAGTAAAGGAAGTATTGTAATCGCGAAAATTTCCGGTTTTCAGATTTCAACGGAAATATCTATTTTGACCATCCCTGAATCCATTTTGACTAGTTTCGTCGTGACGTCTGTACGAACGTTCGTTCGTACGTTCGTACGTATCTCGCATTACTCAAAAACGGTTAGCCGTAGAAAGTTAACATTTCGTATTTAGGATTATTATATAATCTAGTTGTTACTTTTTGGTTACTGTATGATTACCGGAAGTGGTACTTTACTTGAAGGTCATTACTGATTTTCATCAAAAATCATATTAAAATATTATGCAAAACTTTTCAAATTTTGTATTTAAGACTCACATATTAATATAAACAATATAATAAATTTTGGTAAACATTGGAAAACCGGAAATTGTACTTTACTTGAAGATCATATTAGACTTTTTCTCGGGGATGCAGTTTATGTAAGGATCGTTAAAGATCTTTAAGAAAACTTAAGGCGACTTTGGTAAACCTTTGGAATTGCTACTAACGACTGTTAAGAGGTCTAGATTTTCAGACCAGACTATAATTTCACCCACTGCGCATGCGCAATTAAATCCTCAAACCGACGGATCCTTCTCAGTAAGAACGATGGTATACGGTTAGGTCAGACTTCCAGCCTTTTTACGAAGGGGTATTGCAATGCTAAGAAGACTCTCTTACTGAGGAAAAAGGTTAATTTGATCCATGACTAACTCATTCGGGTTATCCTGTTAACAATATCGATCCAAGTACCAACTCAGGAACTGCGAACCATCATACGCCAGGGAGCGGAAGAATGGTAAGTAGATATGTAGTAATGATAAACGGTTGCTGACAACAAGTGGCGCATCCGGATTCGTTGAAGCTCAACGCCGCCTTTTCATTAGAAAATGAATGCAATTTTCTAAAACTTCCTGGACGAAAATTTATTGATCCTTAGTTTTACACATAATTGATAATTTATTTTCCCCACTTGGACTAAACTTCCCAGATCCGAAGCTAATAGAACGTTGAAGGGATTGGCCATGATATTTAAACTTAAATATGGCGAAGGAAAGAAGACGGTGGGGACAAGAGATCTATTCGGTGAAAGGCGGGAAGTCTGACCTAACCCTACATGACTATTCCAAGTGAAAAGGATCCATCGGTTTGAGTATTTAATTGGGCATGCGCAGTGGGTGAAAGTATAGTCTGGTCTGAGAATCTAGACCTCTTCAAGGTCGTTCGTAGCGATTCCGAAGGTTTACCGCAACTTTGATTAAAATTCTCTGAGCCGTTGGTTTTTCGGATTTTGCGCATACGCTATATCGATATTGGTAGATTTTATTTTTAAAAAATCATCTAGAAATCATGAAGATGATATAGTTAAAATACCGTAAAGATTGGTTCTGTAGTGTCAGAGATTTAAGATTTTGAACAAATGAACATTTATATTATTATATACTCGTATATATAGTCCTGGTTCCAAATATATATATATATATATATATATATATATATATATATATATATATATATATATATATATATATATATAGCCCTGGCTCCAATAAATCAGGAAACCTTTGAACGATTCAAACCAAATTTGTAAAACGAAGGTTTTTTTGTGTGATGAATCAACATTTGACATAATTTTTGGTGTAAAAAAATCTCTAAGGCTATTTTATTTAATGATTTAAAAACATTCTTAGATTTTTTTTTTGGCAATTCAATTATCTTTCAAATGAACATTTCGAGTTAGGCGCAATTAAAATATTCTTTTTCTTTTTTTTTTTTTCCTAATTTTTCTCGGGGATGTAGTTCATGTATTGTAACGTCTTTATGGTAATTAATAATTCTCTTAGCTGGTTAGAGATTCGATAAAGGTACAAACATAATAAAGAAATGAACAAAATCCTTAATCTCCTCATAATATATTTGGAATAAAAAAATATATAAATGAACTGCTATTTAAAACCTGCATACACGAAATAAAATGTTAAACTAAAAATATAACATAGGTTAGTATAATATAAGTTATTCAAAGATTATTATCACTCTCTTACATTGCTCTAATTAATGAAGATGTGTTTGATTTGTGATATGGTGGTTTATATAAAGGTTATATCGAGTATTGCTGGGTTTGAGGTGGCGAGTAAAGAGATATAAGCGGAGTGAAGTGGGTTTGGTTTGGCGATTGTTTGCCGAGAAAATGGCTTCTCGGGGCCGCGCTAGGTTCTCCAGGGTACAACTTAATCTGCCCGGAAGTTAATGTCTCCGTTAAAAGCGGCGGGAATGGAATTGTGGCGGGAGTTATCTGCTAAAACGGCTCTGTACTGCCCTACCTCTTCTGTTTACAATGCTAAATGGTTAGCGTAGGAGCCTCTAGTGCTAATAAAATTCTAGAGTTAAAATCAAAATAAATTTTAAATACGAAATATTTATATATATATATATATATATATATATATATATATATATATATATATAAAAATATTGTCCGGATCTTTTTAACTTAAGGCACGCCAGTTATTAGTTAAAAGTATCTGTTATATAAAAGTCACAGCTATTATTATGTCATATGTTGTTTTATATTTAGAGTAGATTATTCACTATTTTTTTCCTAGCTAAATCGTTACTTAATTTCAGAGGTTTACGGCACTCCACAAATACGGGATTCTTCACAGGAATAAAATATCTGATGTGGACAACACATGACTTCCTTGTACGCCAATTAAACTATAAATCGCTGGCTCAAAAAAATAATCCTGAATTTGGTTACTAGTTTCCGAAGATTGCAGTATCTCAAAAACGATACTCGGCGACGCGACATCCATCTATTGACACACACACATGTACTCTTGTTTCTGGAGGTCTCATGATAACTGAAATTTCCAAGAGATTTCTTTGTGTTTCGTGACAGCATTTAAACTGTCAATATCACTAGATAAAGCATTGGAAATCGACAGTTTCGACACTTTAAGCGGAAGAACCCACTTAACTTAAATCTTATTCTCCTGCTGCAGATTTGTTCATCTCACAAATGGAATGGAAAACCAGTATTTTACAATCAATTTTAACATTTAAAAGAAGTAATAAAATTATTTAATTAGAGTGGGAAAAAATGCGTTAATAACCTTTATCACCGAAACATATGATCTCTATAATAAATTTCAATATACTTTTTGATGTAAATTTCTTATGACCTTCAAGTAAAGTACCCCTTTCGGATATTCAATTTCAGCCAAGATCTATTAAATTACTTATATTGATATAAGAGTCTAATTTACCAAATTTGAGATGTTTTACATTATATTTTAATATACTTTTTTATGAAAATCTAATATGACCTTCAGGTAAAGTACAACTTCCGGTTTGCCAATGTTTACCATAATTTATTATGTTGTTTATATTAACATGTGAGTCTTAAATACCAATTTTGAAAATTGTTGCATAATATTTTAATATAATTTTTGATGAAAATCAGTAATGACCTTCAAGTAAAGTACCACTTTCGGTAATCATGCAGTGAACAAAAAGGGAGATTCACAACTAGATTATATAATGATCCTAAATACAAAATTTCAACCGTTTTTGAGTTATGCGAGATACGTACGAACGTACGTACGAACGTGCCTACAGACATCACGACGAAACTAGTCAAAATGGCTTCAGGTATGGCCAAAATGGATATTTCCGTTGAAAACTGAAAACCGAAATTTTTCGTGATTACAATACTTCCTTTACTGCGTACAAGGAAGTAAATATAAACGTTTAAAACATCTTAAATAAAGATATATATTAGGGACTTGAATAAGTTCTCGCTGTTTCCCGACAGATGGTGTAATCTTAGTCTTTTTGCATCGGGCAATACTATAGCCAACTTTATCGTGAAGCTCCACCATTAGACTCAAAATCACAGTATATGTTATTCCGCCGAAGTGTAAACAACATACTTTTTCATAGCGTTAAACATGTCGAATTTCGTGCCAAAAAAGAGTATTTGCGGGGAATTTTACTGCATTCCTTTTTTCAAAAATAAAATCTGCATCTGAAGCACATAGAATTCTTGTGGAGACTTACGGCGACCATGCTCTGTCGGAAACAACATGCAGAGATTGGTTTAGACGCTTTAAAAATAATGATTTTAATATTGAAGAATTGGAAGCATTACTCGAGGAAGACCCAAGTCAGATGCAAAATGAACTTGCAGAACCATTAGGAGTTGATCACACAACAGTTTCCAAACGTTTAAAAGCATTAGGAATGATTCAAAAGCAAGGAAAATGGGTGCCGTACGAATTAAAGCCGAGACGTCGAACGGCGTTTTTTCACTTGTGAACAGCTGCTCCAACGGCAGAAAAGGAAAGCTTTTTTGCATCGTATTGTGACGCGATGAAAAGAGGATACACTACGATAACCCGAAGCGTAAAAAATCGTGGGGTAAGCCCGGCCATGCATCAACATCGACGGCAAAGCCGAATATCCATGGTTCCAAGCTCATGCTCTGTATTTGGTGGGATCAGCTGGGTGTAGTGTATTATGAGCTCCTCAAACCCAACGAAACCATCACGGGAGATCGCTATCGACTACAATTAATGCGTTTGAGCCGAGCATTGAAGAAAAACGGTCTCAATACGAGGAAAGACACGACAAAGTAATTTTGCAGCATGACAACGCTCGGCCACATGTTGCAAAACCGGTCAAAATCTACTTGGAAACGCTCAAATGGGAAGTCCTACCCCACCCGCCGTATTCACCGGACATTGCTCCTTCCGATTACCACTTGTTTCGATCGATGACTCATGGCCTGGCTGAGCAGCACTTCCAATGTTATGAAGATGCCAAAAAATGGATCGATTCGTGGATAACTTCAAAAGATGAGTCGTTCTTTTGACATGGTATTCGTATGCTGCCAGAAAGATGGGAGAAAGTAGTGGCTAGCGATGGACAATACTTTCAATGACATGTTCTTCACTAATTTTTTTAAATAAAGCATTTATTTTTACGAAAAAACAGCGAGAACTTATTCAAGTCCCTAATATATATATATTTTTTTTACGAGTTTCAATCTGTTAACGGATATTTATAGAAGAATAACAACATTGATTCAAATATAACTCATACTTTTCTATTACAGATATTTTTCTTATTTAAAAATAACTTCCGTACTTAAAGTAAGAAAAACCATGTTATCCTAACAAAAATTTCAATATTTTAAACCTCAAGTCAAAGCAAACAGCGATGCATTAGTAAAGTAGGGTAGGTACGCGTGTGGTTCCAATGGTTTATCTGTTTTTAAAATAATTCTCTGTGAAACGTTGGGTTGTGGCAGATAATTATTTATTCTGTTATTTATTTAGTCTCATTTCCCCAATAACGGTTTGTCACAGCAAAGGCGGCTTTTGACTCCCGTAGGATAACATTAAAAAAATAATAAACATACCAAAGTTTCTAGATTAACACCAGATTTGGAGCCAAAACAAGACAATTCCTGAAAAAAGTGATAACTGACCAATTCACCTGCTATCTTCAGTTGTGATTTAGTGTTGTTAATGTGAGCCTGTCCGATTGTGTGCTTGTTAATGATGAGTTATAAACGTTTTACCGCCAGGAAAACACCATCGAATCTTTGCATATTTGTCAAGAAATCAAGACAGATAATATTTTAATTAAAAAAGAAATTTTGATTTTTCAATATTCAAATTTGAATGTTAATTTAAGATGAAAATGTCGTTTACTATTTAATCCTAAATGGATTTATATTTGAATCTCTTTTCAAAGAGAAATTTCTAAATTAGTATAAGATCTACAATATAATGAATACTGTTGTTACTTCAATCCTACAAAATTGATTGGCTATAGTTTTTTTAAAAAAAAATTAAAAATATTTCATCTAATTTTGTCTCGTATGACGAAAAAATAAATAAAGGTAAATAAGATATCATGGGAACCGTCTGAATGTTAGCGTTATCATCAAAACTCGGCTTCGACAAGATAACAGTCAGGACGAAGCCGTATGGATATGACGCCATATAGGACTGCCGAGCACTGCCTACGAAATATGCCCTGTCCTATTCTCTTAAAGCAGGAATCAACTGCCACCCGCAACCGTGAAAAGTACCAGCCTAGGTACCTTAGCCGAGACTGTATATTTGTATATTTATATTTGATTCATCCTCGTAACTATGGTTCATCATTTTTACAAGTGACCTATACCCAGTTATAAAATCCTTTTATTGTAAGAAAATGGGCGTTTCATGCTCCTTAGGGATTGGCCGTGACATACTAGGGAAGATGGAATCAAACCTGATATTTTTGATGCAGGAAGGAATATGTTAAACAGTTTATTCGATTGCTCGCTTAGTATTTTAATAGGTGGAGAGAATAAAACTGAGTAGTTGCTCCGTTTGACGGAATACTTGACAAGTATATGGAGCACGTGCTCCAAATATATAATACCTTTCTAAGTGAATAAAATGTGAAATAGCTTCAATATATGAGCAGGCACTTAGTAAAAGGCTGAGTCTACGGAAGAGTAGATCGGCATTCCACTGAGTATCTGCTAACGTTTTGTTCACTTAGAAAGGTGAGCAGGTACTTTGAATCAATAATAAATCAATATTTGAGGAGCACTTGCACCATACACTTAGCATGTATTTCATAACGTGTAACTTTAATCACATTTAAACAGAGCACCTGCTCAGTTTTTGAGAATTGAGCAAGTGCTCAGTTCAATTCACTTCACCTATTATCATAATTTTAAGCATAACATTTTAATAAAGCTGATTATTTCACGTTTGTGTGTACATGATAAATAATGTTCATAATCATGAATACTTCATCAATTTGGGTAGGCTACGACCGCTACCTTATCGTTATTATAAATTATACATTGGAGTGGTTTTATTATACCAATTTTTATTTTTAAAATTAACCCACAGTGCTATTAATCTTTTCAAGAGGTATACCTTTTTAGACCTTACCAAAAAAAAGCCCCATCCTTCAAACTCCTGCGTGGGAATGGCACCACAGACTGTTGATGACCTGCAGCAGATTTGTGAATCAGGACGTACTCGAGGGTAATTTATTGTCGAAATACCTGTTGGAGAGGAACTTTCGGACGCACCTCTACTCCACTCGACTTTAGGCTCTCACAAACCTGCATGATATATTGTCAATGGAAATAAATACTCCACCTGTCCTGCTTCGAGTGGATGATAGGTGAATACGTTTATTTACAAAAATTTACAATTATGCCTTTTGTATATTGTACAGCGTATTGTGACACCAAAATAAAAAACAAAACACTACATTTTTAACATAAAAATAATTATTTTCAGTTTACCTTCCATGTTACATGTTTATCTTAATTTTGGCTGACATATAATTGATTAATTGAGTCATTAGCCTTGAAAATTAAGAATAACATATAACAATAATTAATTGATGATTAAAATTTTTAATAATTGAGTGAAAACATTATTTTGTAAATAAAATCGGAGGGCAAGCAAAAAAAAGTATATGATGTAGACAACACATGACTTCCTTGTACGCCTATTAAACTTTAAATCGGTGGCTCAAAAAGTGATCCTCAATTTGGTTACTAGTTTCCGAAGATTGCAGTATCTCAAAAACGACACTCGGTGTCGCGACAGCCATCTATTGATACGCACACACACACAAATGGGGAGGAAAATCAGTATTTTATACTCAATTTTAACACTTAAAACAAGTAATAAAAATGTTCAATTGGATTGGAAACCAAATTGCGTTTGTAACCTTTATTACCGAAACATATGATTTATCTATTTATCTATTTAATTTAAATATAATTTTTGATGTAAGCTTATTATGACCTTCAAGTAAAGTACCCTTTTCGGCTCACCAATTTGAACCAAAATATAGTAAATACATTCTTATCGATAGAAAAGACCTATTTACATAATTTAAGATGTTTTACATTATATTTTAATATAATGTTTGATGAAAGTCTAATATGACCTTCAAGTAAAGTAACGCTTCCGGTTTTCCAATTTAGACCAAAATCTAGTATCCTATTTAAATCAAAATATAAGTCGTAAATACCAATTTTGAAAATTTTTGCATAATATTTTAATATAATTTTTAATGGAAATCAATTATGATCTTCAAGTAAAGTACTACTTCCGGTGATCAAGCAGTAACCAAAAAGGGAGGTTCACAACTAGATTTTAAAGCAATCCTTAATACAGAATTTAAACTTTCTACGGCTAACCGTTTTTGAGTCAAAATGGATTCAGGGATGGTCAAAATGGATATTTCCGTCGAAATCTGAAAATCGAAAATTTTCGCGATTACAATACTTCCTTTACTTCGTACAAGGAAGTAAAAAAGTGTGAAAAAGTGAAACTTTTTTAAATAAATCTTATTCCCGTTCGTGCAGATTTATTGTCGTAGTTACCCTGTTTCTTGAAAATATCAGTGAAATATGAGACTGACATTACTGAGACAGACTGAATAACATTTTAAAGGTCATTATTTTAAAGGTTATTTTGTACTTTTGAAGATCAACAACCTCAACAAAATTTAAAAAAATAAATTATTTTTATTATATTCAATTATATTTGTGCAGCTATTGCCAGAAAGTGCCATTAAAGTAATTTGGATAAAAATGGATCAAAACAAAGAAGATGCTACTGATGAAAAGCGACGAAATCTTGTAGAAAGGAAAAAGAAAATTTTGAGCCAATGTGGCAGTCGAAGCAAAACCAAGAGAAATTGAACAAAAACTGAATATCAAAGGAATTACCGATCTGCAAAGCGACCTCCAAAACTGACTTTTCAGGAAATTACACATACTAGCTTGTTACAAAAGTCCGTGTGCATTAGTATAGCTTTACTTCATACTACATATTTTAAACATTATTGAATGCTACTCTTCAAAGTAAAGTCCATTGTTTTCAACTACTTTCACCCATCTTTCTGCTAGTAATTGGATTTGATGCCGGTACCACTCCTTTGGTTTTGAGACAAAGAACATCCAATGTTTACGTTCAATTATCAAAGATTTGACGTTTTAAAAAATGAGCCATTGATCTAAAGAAATCATAATTTAATGGTGCAATATGTTGGTAATACGCAGGGTGAGGCAAAACCTTTCCTCCTTGCAGTTCCGATAATTTTTCCTTGGTCTAACGAGAACGGTGTGCAGGAGCATTGTCTGCCAACATTAAAGGTTTGATTCCCTACTACGAGCAGTTTCATGTGAGTCCTAGTTCACACATTCAAGAAGAACGTCATCATCAACGACCGATGGGCGATCTGACCTGGGTTGTGTGGCAGTATTTCAATGGATAATTGACTCTCCTTCTACGGTACAAATTTCTTCGGCGACTGCCTTTGCGCTTAAACTTTTTTTTCCAGTAATGTCTTAAAAGACAGCGAATTTGATGATTTTTTCTTCTGACAATGCACGTGCGTTTTAAAAATGTAAATGATCCCATAAAGCCAATTCAAGCCACAAGGAATTAAAGGATTAGTCAAAGTAAACATTGTCAAAAATAGTTGGAACACAAACATTGTTATGAGAGTTGGGATTAAGGGTTGTGTTTATGCTCAAGGACATTCTAATACATGGTACAAAAAGCCTTAGTAAATAATCAAGTTGGGGAAGGAAAACTACTGAGTGTACTGGAACCTCACTAATACCCTCAGTCTGAGGATGACCAAGGCTAGGCCGAAAAGCTCAGAATCATTTTTTGTCTTTCATGATAAATCAATTATATATGTGTTTTTTTATTCTACTTAAAAATTCCATTTCCCATGTTCCTAAATCATATTTCCAATGCTGAATATTTTTATTAATTTGACGATATAGTCCTTAAAAGGCTCCCTTAAAAGTTTCTATGCTTGATATCATCACATAATAGGCCTAAATTCTAGTCTAGAATATTTTTACAAGTTGTAAGTTTAAGTGTAGAATATGTTTTTGAAGATACGTCGGATAGTCTACTATCAAGAGCAAATAAGTACTTACGTTAAATTCACTATGGTGAATTTTCTGTGTTATGAAATAATTCTTTTAATTTTATAAAAATAATTATGAATCTTATAAATGAAGAAAAAATGTTTCAAAATTTGAAAGAAAATATGTTCATATTATATTTTCATGAATATTTGTTGTATATTCAGCAAATGTTTTTTTCAGCTGGCCCTTGTAGAAAATGTGTGCTATGTATTTTTAAACATGTTATCATCGCATGCGCAGTTAAGTAATGGAAGTTACTTTCGGAGATTGCTTTTGAAGGATGTGAATTATTAAGGAAGTGTGATGCTCTGTAAAAAAGAAAAGGAATTCACCACTTCTATAAATAATTTTCATTATTACCTTGATAATAGGAGAGTTTATACTTAAATTTTTCTAAGTGGATATTTCAATTATCTTTGATTTTGAAATATTCCGATTCTAAATAAAATAGTTTATAAAGAAAATAGTATTTAATAGAGCCTTAGTGTATATATTAAAACTAAAGATAGCAAAAATTAAAAAAAAAATAGAGAAATGTTACTGTAATATTTCAAAAGTACGGTTTTACATCTATGACTAACCAGTCAACGTTTCGTCAATTCAGGGATTATCCTTCGTCAACAGAAAAAAACTGGATCACATAAATGGAGACAAGAAATAACACGGTTCGTCTTAACATTCTAAAAGACTAGCAAAGATATTACGTAACTCCAATATAATTAAATACATACTTTGTAGACATGCACATTATGTATTGAATTATCTTTAAAACAAAAAAAAAAAAAAAAAAACCTGTACCACTACAACCCGATTAGGGTCTTAGGCTCATTACTTGGTAGGGACCGTACTGTTTCTAGGCCAACGGTTGTGCAAGGAGGTGACTCGGCCAAGATCACGCTCAACCGCCAGATTTTTCCCCCAATTAAGAATAACCACTTTATAGAGGCTGAGTGAGCCCCAGGAGGGTCTCCAGATCCCACAGGGTTGATTGAATTTTCTTGAAGTGATATTCGGTGAATCTTTTTTAAGCCTTTATTGTGATATCTGCTGACTCTAGCCTGCATGCGATGTTATCCTTTTTTGTCCTGATGAGGCTTGGAATTGGCGAAACATCGACTGGTTAATTATTTACTGTTTTTGAGAGATTTAAAGTTGTATTTTTAGAATATTAAAATAATATTTGGGTCATTTTGTAATTTCGGTGCCATTTCAGACACAGAACTTTTTAAAAATGATCAATCATACGAATGAGGATGATTTTTACTTCCTTGTACGAAGTAAAGGAAGTATTGTAATCGAGAAAATTTTCGGTTTTCAGATTTCAACGGAAATATCTATTTTGACCATCCATGAATCCATTTTGATTAGTTTCGTCGTGACGTCTATATGTACGATCTTTCGTACGTTCGTATCTCAAGTTATCAGACAATTATTATTATTAACAGTTTTTATGATAATTATTGTTGAACATTCATTACGCCGTTGGCAAGCAACCTTTTTATTGGTCACAGAGTTACAAAAGGCCTATTTCTGGTAATGGAATAAAAAAAGAGAGATGAAAGGTTCTTCTTTCCTTTAGAAACTGTAACTCTTAATTTATGGCCCATAGCACTGTCCGCCTCTCCCCTCCCCATCTCAGACAATACTGTTCAAGAGTAATTGTGTCCACATGGTTATACCCAACCTGTGGATGGCCTCATCCTCTGGAGAAACAGTTGGTATTGATAAGAGCGTTGACCAGCTGTCTTTCAACCGGAAACCCTGTCAAGCTCTCTTACATTCAACAGTTTATTGCTACCATATTCTTGGTCAGATGTCGATTGTATTTTTTAACTAAACCCTCAGGACAGCCCAGACAAGAAGTTTACACGAGCTTCCAAGAATTATTCCTACCTAACCCAGTGTAGGAATTTATCCCTCCTTCTGCTCCTTGCAACTTCATCCCCTCTCCATTCTCATCCCTATAAAGTCTCCTCTGAATTTACCAAAGAGGCATTCCATATCAGAGTAAGCCATGATGTAAGATAGCTAAGATATTGTAACTTAGTTTGTAAGAAGTATTTAAATGTTATTGTAACATTTTCTTTGATAATAAAAGTATATCTTAAAATCTTTACTGTTGTGTGTTCGTTAATTCGCATAACTTAAACTACGCTAAACTAAGTTAGCCGTAGAAAGTAGAAATTTTATATTTTGGATTTGAGACAATCCTTACAACAATCTAATTGTGCAACTCCATCTTTGATCATTATATAATCACCGGAAGTGATACTTTATTTGAAGGTCATACATAATAGATTGTTATCAAAAATTATATTAAAATACAATTCAAAACTTTTTAATTTTGTATATAAGAGTTATATAGTGTTCCTTTCAGAATGTGAAAGGGAAGTTTTTGAGTATTTTTATTAACAGTTACTCGCTAGTGATAAACAAAATCAAGAACGGTAAGACTTACGTAATGCATATTACATAGTTTCGCAAACCTCTAACATACAGGATTATTTTTGTTTTTTTGTCAAGCTTCTCTGGCGAGTATAAATGAAAAATGATTGATTTGTCACTTGCTAGCCCCAATAAATTTTTTAGGTGGCTAGGGAGTGAACATGTTAACAATGGAGCGACAAATTTTTAGTTTTCTATCAAAATTTGCAATCATAAAAAAATTATTTTTGCTACCTAACTGCCAAAGGTAGGAAAGCTTCTTATGTAAGTAAGATATATATATATATATATATATATATATATATATATATATATATATATATATATATATATTAAAAAAAAAGTGTCCTAAAAAATAAAAATTTCCAATCTGCAATCCTATACAGAACCAAAGGTAAGACCAGCTTTTTTTAAACCATATTCATGCAGTCTGTCACTTCCAAGCCGTAAAGCATGATATCATTAAGTATGTATTTGGTTCAGAAAGTTTTCAGCGAGCATTTCCTCAAAAAATCAAAAACTTTGATTACTAAATAGTACCAAATTTTGAGAATGACCCTATTTTTTTTTTTTTTTTTTCTTTTTTTTTTTTTAGTTTTTGGTATCTTTAGTTATAATATTTAATTAATTATACCAGACTAAGAATGAAAGACGGCAAATTTTTCATTATTAAATATTAAATGTAAAATAATAGAGACTTAACTTTGTTTAGAACAAATTAAACATGTGTGATGATTATGCAAAGTAATTCATTCATGATTATACTTCTCATAAAATATTCCGAAACATATATAAATGAAATATACATTTGTGAATACCAAAGAGGAAGTGGGAAGTATCCTAGATAAATAATGAGCCAAAAGAAAATAAGATGGTCGCATGAAGTACGAAAAACATCAAGAAGAAAAAAAGTTTGCAAACAATAGAACTGGAAAGGGGGGGATGTTTTCCTTGTCAAGAATATTCCAAAGAGGCTAAAAGAGGGTCCTGTTTCCGGCGGAAGATGAAGTCACAAGAGACCGCCCTTCCGGTCCCCGAGAGATGGAACTGTAATGCCGCGGCGGTCAGTCGATGGCAGCTGCTAACTCGGTTATGGACTTCGAATAGGACTTGGATAACATATTCACATCCTTCTATAGTGAGTCCTTCAGTATGAGAGCGTTTATCTAGATTTACACTACATAACAAAACACTTATTTAATTAGGGATTGATAAATTATTTGGCACTTCTATAAATTTGTTTTATTGAAAATTAGTTTCGAATCTTATAAATTCATCCTCAGTTGTAAAAACACACACAAAATTCAAAAATAAGCAATTCAAAATATAGTTTGGTATTATTATACATAAATGCTTTATTATACTGATTTATATTAATCTAATTTAATATATATAATAATACCAAACTATATTTTGGATTCCTAATTTTTGAATTTTTTGTGTTTTTAGAACTAAAGGTTGAATGTATAACATTGGAAACTAGTTTTCAATAAAACAAATTTATAGAAGTGCCAAATAATTTATCAATCCCTAATCATTTTTATCCTTCTATACCATCATGCGGATGTCAACTAAAGACTTATTTTATAACAATTTCGTTGTATAAGTTTATAACAAGTATAAATTATATAACTCATAGAACCAGAGCATTTTTATTTTAAAACAAATTTACAACAAATGGGTGAGTCAGTTCTCACTATATATGATGAGTTCACATGATGTCGAGAAGCGAGATTTTCAGCATCTGGTGATTCATACTTAAGTTTGTTCTATCTATTCAAATTATCTGAACAGAGCATTTCCAAGATTGTTCCAGAAGTGTGTGAGGCACTCATAGAATTTGTGAAGGGCTAATAACCAATGATAAAAAATTGAAATAATTTGTTTAGAATTTATATATATATATATATATATATATATATATATATATATATATATATATATATATTTATTAATGTTAATGGCTATAATAGGTATATATAGTGGAACCTCTATATATCGAATATGAAGGTTCCTTGAAAAATAATTCGATATATGGAAATTTCGATAATTAGAAATATTGTAATTTTTCACCTTTTTAGGCTGAAAACAATTACAGCTATTCTTTAGGGTTAAAGAAGTACCAAAGGTAAATTTTGGGGGTTAAAGAAAAGCAAAACTAAACGATCGATAACACTTATTTGAAAATTTTTACAAATTACGTCTGCGATTGCAGATTTTTTTACAAATTTATATTTATAATTTAATAAGGACATATATTAAAACTATGCAAGTATACATAAAAATTAATTTATTTTTGTTTTCGCCCCAAATAGCCTTTTTTGCCTTTTTGCGTATAATGATTTTAGAATTTAGTCACTTCTGTGCTTCTTCTGAAACAAGATATTCCCGTAATTTTCATTACTTTAGAAACCAGTGGAATATTTATTTTTCTTATTTATTATTATTCTTTCTTATGTACGTAAACTATAGATATTTTGTCTCTGCTATTATTCCCCTTGAGGCCAACATTTTCTTCTCACTTTGAGGTCTCAATAATTAATGGGTATTTATTCAGAAAATCTATGCAATGCTAGTTTTGTTCAAAAAGTTTTCAGGAAGCATTTCCTGAAATTAATAAAAATTTAAAAAAAAAAAAAATAGACTTTGATTTGCGAAAAAGTTTGATTACTAAATAGCACCAAATTTTGACAATGACCCATTTGTCTATTTTTTTTTTAGTTTTAGGTATCTTTAGTTATGATATTTAACTAATTATACCAGACTATAAATGAAACAGAGCGAATCGGTCATTATTAAATATCAAATGCAAAATAATATAGACCTGACTTTGTTTAGAAATTTGTGATTTAAAAAAATATAAACATGTGTGATGATTATGCAAAGTAACTCATTCATGATTATACTTCTCATAAAATATTTCGAAACTTATATAAATTTGTGAATTTGATGACTAAGACATTTTATATTTTTTATATTGCAATTTTTTGTTCGATGTATAGAAATTTTATTCGATTTACAGAACATTTTTTTTTTTTAAATAAAAATTCTAGGTTTTCAAAAAACTTCGATCTATAGAGATTTTCGATATATGGAAATTCGATATACATAGGTTCGACTGTATTAAATACGTACATTATATCTATATATTATGTAGGTGTAATAGCTTATATCTATTACAATATTTAAATAACAAGACTGTCGAGAACAATCGACTTCCTTTTTTTTCTGTAACTTCCTCTGATCTTACCGACGCTTGCCAGTCAGCCTGTTATATATAACCTGTTATATAATCACTTTATAAAAGTTTGTTGCACTTTTTTCTTTCGATTTTATAACAAATCTGTACAACGCTAAAAAACATTTATATAACGAGGTTTGTTACATAGCGTGGACGGAGCTTTAGAAGCACATCCTTGAAAATCCTCACAGATGCCAAAATATGAAATTTATTGAAAATGATAAGTCGTGAAAAAATTTCTACATACGTTCTCCTTCGCATGCTTTTGCGAACCTCAAGCAAAAATCGGAGCAGATGAAAACTTTAATAACTTTAAAACATGTTATAAGGTATATTTCTTTTTTTTTTTAATTAAAAATTCCGATTTTGAGTTTCGAAAAAAAAACCTCTGAGATTTAAAAAAAAAAATTATTTAAGAATGCACATACCAAAATTTATAGCTTCTCAATGAGATCAAGGAAAAAAAAAAGAAAAGATTTTGTGGAAGCTCATTCATCAATTAATGGCTCACAAATGGTAAATAATTTAAAAATTGATAATAATGATGATTTTAAGCAAAGAAAATTTAATTGTTTAAAATATGACGTACACTCGAACAGTGAATCTCAAATTCAGTTTGAAAAAAAAAACAAAAATGGCACAAATATACAAAGTTTATTTTTTTTATAATAGAACCCTCTAGAAATCTCATTCCTAACATAGAATGAAATTTTCATTTTAAATTCAGTTAAACTTTGCCTTTCTTGTTGTGAACATTGCTCGTAAACTTCACTTCGGTGATGAATTATACACATATAGATATCAGAAGCTATCTTGTGCGAAAACAAAAATTAATTATTTTCGTATATGTTATTTTTAAATGGGCTTAGTAAATTATAAATGTAGATTTACAAAAAATCTGCAACCACAGATGTAATTTGTACAAATATTCAATTAAGTGCTATAGATCGTTTAGTTTTGTTTTTCTTTAACCCAAAAAATTTCCTTTGTTATTTCTTTAATCCTAAAGAATAGCTGTAATTATTTTTTAGTCTGAAAAGGGTGAAAAATTGCAATCTTTCTATACATCGAAATTTTCATGTATTGAAATAATTTTATTAGTATTTTTTTCAAGGAACCTTCATGTTCGATATGTAGAGGTTCCACTGTACTTGTTCTTCACATTTAAAACGCTCATTACATTAGTGTATTTACACTATTTATATAGTTGGCAAGGTTATCAGAATTTATGATTTAACCTAATAAGATAACCAGAATATGATTTAACATTTCATATTAACATTTAAGGGTTATTGCTAATATTATAGAAAATAAAATATTCCCCAGAATATTTGGACATAAGAAATAAGAGGTAGCTGAAGAATTTCGGAGTATACAACGCGGACATTATTGCGTCTCATGAACAGTAATTTATTTTAATTAAGTAAAATAATAATTGGGGTCATGCTCCCTGTAAATATAATTGTAGAAACAGCATTGAAGTTAAGGTTGTGCTCTTCTTAAATGGAACGTTTCAAAGAAACACTAATAAATAAAATACATTTAATTTTCTTTTTCTCTGTATACCTAAGTAAAAGAAAAAAAAAATAAATAAAAGAGTCTAATTAGGGATTGATAAATTATTTGCCACTTATATAAATTTGTTTTATTTAAAACTAGTTTCGAATGTTATACATTCGTCCTCAGTTTCTAAAAACACAAAAAATTCAAAAATAAGCAATTCAAAATATAGTTTGGTATATTATATATTACCAAACTATATTTTGAATTGCTTATTTTTGAATTTTTTGTGTGTTTTTATAACTGAGTATGAATATATAACATTCGAAACTAGTTTTCAATAAAACAAATTTATAGAAGTGGCAAATAATTTATCAATCCCTAATTATTTATTGAGATTTTTTTTTAGGTTTTTTTTTAAGAGGCTTGTTATGAAATAATTTATATTTTTCCTACCTATCTTCATAAATGGCCAACATATGGGCACATGAAACTTGAAATCGGCTACCATTTTGAAACGAAATAGCAGAGGGAATGTCGAATTCCGATGATCATCCTGTGGTCCAAGTACGGCTGACTTTTTTTTTCTTCGATTTTTGTATGATAGATTTTTTCTATCTCTATTATTTTGTTTTTAAGATAATATCTTAAAAACAAAATAATAGAGATAGAAACTAATAGAATTGAAAACAACGTAAGAGACATGTACAAGGGTATAAACAGATCGCGTAAACAGTTTGAACCCGCAATGAATGTAATTAGAGATGAAAATAACAATATCTTGGCCGATCCGGCGGACATTGTGAATAAATTCTTCACAATGTCTTAATAATGAGATTAATCCTTCTATACCATCATGCGGATGCCAACTAAAAAAAAGAGTCAACCAAAAAAAAAATTCTGAATTGGCTACCAAGGTATGTCCCAACTAAATGAATTCTAAGTCGTCAGTAACCTTTTCCATTTCTAGGGAATATATAAAGGACCTATTGCGGTCTAAATATAAGCCAATATGAAACCAATTCCGTAAGGTACAAAATCTCGCACTAAGAGCTCTTGAGTTAATTCCAATTTTTATTTTCAATTTAAATTCAAACAAAAGCAAAATATTGTTGTATTATTATTTTAATTGTATAAATAAATCACAAAAATTAAATAATATTGTTTTTTTGGTCGAATTTCGACATGGCGATCCAATTTTACACAAATAGAGGAAAATGCCCTATTTTGAGATAGTTAGTTGCCTAATATAATATAGCCTCTACATTCATGAGTTCATTGAAGTTCTGGGCAGATAAAATGTTTCCTAATTAGAGCCTTACCTATACAGATCATTACAATATTCAACACGTGTTTATATTAAGAAAAAATTGATTACATATGATTGACGGCTTATTTGGCCCACAAGATAAGCTGTTTTTAAAATGATATTTACAGTTTATAATCAGCTTTTCAAGTAATTTATTTTTCACTAGTCAATAATCCTAAACTTTCTTTTTAAAACATGGCTGTGCCTAATATGAAACACACTTGTATCGCTATTTTTCGTAGTTATAATTTTTTTAGTTTTTGTTTTTTAACGTTTACACATTTAACAGTTATTATATTGTTACATAATAAGTTATCTCTAATTAAAAATGCCAAAATTAGACAAGATTTATTTTGGAAACTTGTGTATATAGATATAAAACTGAAAAGGAGCATTTTCATTATTTTTGTTATGAAATAAAGAGACAAACTGTCTGTTATAAATGCACAAAAATAAATAAATACACTCTATCTCATACTAGGCAACCCTTTCCCAAGACAACATTGTTTAGAAAAGTTTTGAAAATACTGTTTTTAAGTACATCTGCAATAACATTGTTTAACATTTCAAAAGACTGCTATATCGTTACTTTTGCTATAAAGTTCAAAATAAAGTTAAAATAAAAACGGACATCCTCAGCGCAATTAAAAAAAAAATGATCTCATTATAGGGCATTTTCCGCAAAATATCTATCAGAGTTAGGGCTGCCATAGAGCTACATTTTTTATTCCACTTAAAAACAAGTAATGAATTAATAACTAACAAAAATGGTCATATATGTATATATATATATATATATATATATATATATATATATATATATATATATATATATATACCATAAATAAGGAAGCCGCAGACAGAAAGATATGGCCGAGATGCATATTTGATCGGGCTGGAAGCGATAAACCATTAATATAGAAGCCCTGGGCGAAGATTTGTTAAATAATTCATACCGTGAGAGGGGGGGCGGAGGAGATTGTACTTGCATCATTGATATCGAATATCGAAAATTGGAAGAGAACTGTTATCGATTTGGGCCCCGCTTTCTAGATGGTACTTGTACATAGGAGAGACGATGGAACGACCACTGATAGAATTATACTCTCAAGCGCTGGAAGGGGGTGGGGGTAGATATTCATGGCCGCAATCTTTTTAAGAAAATTATTTCCAATATCGACTCATATATGATTGTCGTAGATCACTTTCAAATATTCTGCGAGTGGGAGACTAATTGGTCTGTAGGATGAAGGACTGTATGTGGACATCATTTTTTTTAAAAAGGCAAACACAAAACATTTTTTCCCCAAATAACAATATGTTTTTTTGTTTTTTTTAAATTGTATTCTTAACTGTGTACAGAAGGAGTTTATTATGAGTGCAAAATCTTTATAATTACAATATATTTTTAAGACTCCTTGCACTGGCCAAGGCCAGAATGACGACTGAGAGTCGTCAATATTTGGTGCTTACGTCATCAGTAATAGATTTTTAGACCATTTACAATTTTTTTTCTCGATATATCGTGAAGGGGAATCGATATATGTGGCGTTTAGATTGGGCAACACATGACTTCCTTGTACGCCTGTTAAATTATAAATCCGTGGCTCAAAAAGTGATACTGAATTTGGTTACTAGTTTCCGAAGATTACAGTAAAAACGACACTCGGCGTCCCGACATCCGTCTATTGACACACACACAAATGGAGAGGAAAACCAGTATTTTACACTCAATTTTAACACTTAAAACAAGTAATAAAAATGTTTAATTGGATTGGAAACCAAATTTCGTTTGTAACCTTTATTACCGAAATATATGATTTATTTATTTTATTTAAATATAATTTTTGATATAAGCGTAATATGACCTTCAAGTAAAGTACACTTTTCGGCTCACCAATTTTAACCAAAATATAGTAAATACTTTCATATCGATATAAAAGTCCTATTTACCAAATTTGAGATGTATTACATTATATTTTAATATAATTTTTGATGAAAGTGTTATGACCTTCAAATAAAGTACCGCTTCCAGTTTTCCAATTTAGACCAAAATCTAGTATGTTATTTAAATCAATATGTAAATTATAAATACTAAATTTGAGAAGTTTTGTATAGTATTTTAATATAATTTTTTATGGAAATCAATTATGACCTTCAAGTAAAGTACCACTTCCGGTAATCAAGCAGTGACCAAAAAGGGAGGTTCACAACTAGATTTTACAACAATCCTAAGTACAAAATTACAAATTTCTACAGCTAACCGTTTTTGAGTTATGCGAAATACGAACGTACGAACAGACGCCACGACGAAACTAGTCAAAATGGATTCAGGGATGGTCAAAATGGATACTTCCGTTGAAATCTGAAAACCGAAAATTTTCGCGATTAAAATACTTCCTTTACTTCGTACAAGGAAGTAAAAACGACGTCGATATGTCTTTATGTGGTCTATAGATCATTTTAAATAGTATTACTATTGTAATAGTAATTCGTATCTCCTTAGTATATAGTTATGAGGAACAATTGGGCTTTTCTGGGCATCCGTTGGAGCGCCTCGGTGTTATTAAATCATTACCAGAAAATTTTCTTTTAGGGCAAATGGTTGACTTGTAGTGCGAGGTGGAATAAACGAAGGAGGTGGTAGTTTCAACAAAAGAATAAATTAAATTATAAAAATAATGCTCCTTTTATAACTAAAGCTTTAAGAATATTATTTAGTTTATCGTTTTGTAAATCGCCAAACGAAAAAGTGATAAAAGTTTCATTAGTAAATGAACTTTCATGTGTGTTTAGGACGAAATCCGTTTTTTCACTGGAGTGACTCAGGCAAACTTTACCCAAGAACCCAATAAATTAAAATATGAAACATTGTCTTTACTTTCTAAGTGATTTACTTCATCCACTAGGGCCCACGTGTCAACTGGAAATTATATTGTTCTACCCTTCTCGATGTTTGAATAGTTAAAGAAAAGCCTCTTCGTTCAAGATCATTTTTTTTTTTTTTTTAAATCTTTTTAAATTAAAGATCATTTAATCTTCCAAATTAAAATTCAAATAACTGTTAAACTCAATCTGGATTGGTCAACTGGTACCCATCCGGATTGAGTTGGTCCGTTCTAATAAAATGTAATAAGAACTATAAAAATATTTGTTACAAAAAAAAAACAAACAGAAAAGCTAATAAAATGGGAACTTGGATAGCTTAAAATAATTATCGTTATTAACTTGTATCAATGTAATGTATTAACTCCATCGAGTATCAAAGCGGCTACGATTTTGATAATTTTTTAGTTCAGAAAAAAGAACATAATTACTAATACTGAAAATTTTTTTTACTTATTATTAACTAGCAATAAAGTAATTTGCGACATATTCAATCTTTTATCTGTTAAATTTTTTTTTTTTTAGATCAAATACAAAGCCTCATAGTTGGAAATAATAGAAAAAAGAACAAGGAAACTCGGCTAGAAATTTAAAGTTTAGACTGAAATTTAGGAAATACAATGTCCAAATATAATTAAAATGAAAATTTGGTGATTAATAAAATTAATAAAATTATATAATTTTTTTTTTCCCGCACCCTTCAAAATTAGAAATAAGTAGCGAGAATCATTATTTCTCGTATACATGCTATTTATATTATTTAACCTAATAAAGTTTGTATTTTGAATTTAAATCCATGGCTATGAAGTTGTCATGACAACGACTATTGATAGCCACCTAGATAGGCACAGTGAGCGAGAATCTAGCAGGACTAAAGTTAAATATTTTTATCCGTATCTTTTTATTTTGTTATTGTTTCTTGTACTATATCTGATGCTTAGGTGTGCCTTTCTAAAATGTTAACCTATGATTAGTTTTCGATTTTTTTGTTTTTTTGTTTGTTGTGTGTATTAAAAAAAGCGTTATTTTAAGTTACGCATAAGGGATGGATTAGAGAGTAATAGAAGTTCTATAGCAAACAAAAGAAAAAAATAATAAAATAGGAACAGATATAATATGGCTAATGTAATGATAATTATAATGTGTTTAGAGCTAAAATGAAAGAAAAAAAATGTTATATATATTATTATTGTATGTCTAGCTATAGATTGATTTAGTATACTGTGTATGTAGCAACCCAAGGTTTTGGGCACTATTGCTGTAAATAAAGTATTTCTCTCTTCTCTATGGATAGTAAATAGTTTTGTAAAAATGATATAAACGCTGTTAATATAAGTTGGTAAAGTCAAAAAAAGAACAATTAGTTTAAACAAAAAGAAACATAATAGTAAACACAGAGTTGAGATCCAATTTCATTTCCAGTAAAACGGAAGCTATTAAACGTTCAACTACAACTTGTAAATACTGTATTAATTCAGTTCGAAAAATTAATTTTCTAAAATATTATGGATTCCATTGCAAAATGTAAAAAATAATAATATAAATTCAAAGTTTCGCTATTTTTCTGAGAAAAAAAAATTAAGTATTCTGCTCTTAAAAGTGAGAAAGAGAAACATTGGAGGTTTCATTTAAAAAAATATGTAGCTTTTGTGGAACCTCTGTGAATTTGAATATTTATATAATTATAGTTTCAGAATATAATTTATATATTTAACACTTTTAGACCTTGGTTTATTCGACTTTGGAATGTACAGTTTAGCAATTATAGACGATAAATAAAAAAAAAAAGTTCTAAAATGCCGAGGATTTTTGGCTGCCAAAAGTTCTCCCGAAGTGTTATTATTTTTGTATTTTCATGTTTGCACCCATATATATATATATATATATATAAAATTAAAAAAAAAATTAAATGTTCTACCCCACCTTTTGCATCGTAGATCTCTGTTTTGCTTCTTTACTGATTAACCTATTGTAGAGAATTAAAATCACTTTTAAATGAGTCTATTTTCATTCCAGAACGCTAAGTATTAGAGTGAAAATAATAAATATGAGAATGAATGAAATGAAATGAAATTGAAATGAAAATTCAAAAATCAAAAACAGTAGACATACTTTTGGTTATTTGTTTTATTAATGAATTTTTAATATATTAATTATAACATATTCTACAATAGTCATCGAATAAATATTATTAATAAATAATTAAAATTAAAAAAAAATGCAGTCCTTCGCAGAAATTTGGAACTTTATAAAATAGTTTTTATTTTTCGATTAACATCCTAGGGATATTGGATCAAAAAAATGCCCGATATGAATTCGTCTTAAAATTTCATTTCCTATCAGAATCCGTAAAAAAATTTACCCCATTCCATCAGAAATTCTAGAGTTGAAGTCGCTGAAGGGATTCTCCGGGATGCTACAAAGTTGGCATTACGTCTCAAAACAACTTCAGGTTACCCAATTAAGATCCCCGCAAATTTCATTCTAGAATTTAAAGGGGATGCAGCTTAACTGCGGCATCCTGTAACTAGCAACTTAATGTATTTAGGCAGTGTAACTTTAAAATTAAGCATTTATCATTCTTCTACAGCGCAGAATATCAATAAAACAATTAGAGATTGATAAATTATTTGCCACTTCTATAAATTTGTTTTATTGAAAACTAGTTTCGAATGTTATACATTCATCTTCAGTTCTAAAAACACACAAAAAATTCAAACATAAGCAATTCAAAATATAGTTTGGTATTGTTATACATTTTAAATTAGATTAATATAAATCAGTATTATAAAACATTTATGAATTATGAATTTAATTAAGACAAGAAATCAAATACATGTTGGTACTCACCAAGGTTTAAATAGATTATATCAAACAGAAAAGTTTGTACTGGTTTCTTCTCGCATTGAACTAACAATGAACGAAAGATAGGTAGGATGTTTTTAGGTAAACTGTTTAAGGGTCAGGGTTTTTCCAGTAATGCCGGTTAGTAATTGGTTTTTCTGTTACAGATGGGAATAAATTTAAGATTGGACTATTGGAGATATTTATTGTTCTCGCACTGAACTAGCAATAGAAGAAAGGTAGGGGTGTTTATAGTTAAACGGTTTAGGGGTCGGGTATTTTTTCAGTAATTCCAGTGATTAATTGTTTTTTCTGTTATTGATGGGAATAAATTTAAAATTGGACTATTGGAGATATTTATTTGGTCATTTAAGCAAAAATCTGGATTGAGTTTGAAGGATTTTATTATTTCAAGTGCTTCATATATATTTAATTTGAGCCTGTTTTCAACGTGATGTATTAATTTAACTCCTGAGTCTTTGATGAATTTATGATTATTTTCATTTAAATGAATTGCAAAGTTGGAATTATCTGTCTTATTATTATATGCAGGTATATGTTCCTTTGATCTCTGATTTAGCGATCTTCCAGTTTTTCCCGTGTATTTGGCTGCACAATCATTACAATTTAGTTCGTATACTCCGCTTTTTTGGAAAGGGTCTATTTTGTCTTTAGGAGAAGAGAAATATGAGGATAGGGTTTTTTCTATTTTAAATGCAGGGTTTCATCCTAATTTTTCAATTCATTTCCGACTTTGGTGGATATAGGGCCGTAATATGGAATCGAAACATAATGTTTCGGGATGGGCCTATCTTCGAGGGTTGTTGAATAGATATCGTTAATTGTATTTTTTTTGTATTTGTTTTTTTTGTAAATATGATTGATATTGGTTTTGT
Organism: Rhaphigaster nebulosa; assembly: GCA_948150685.1. NCBI lineage: Eukaryota > Metazoa > Arthropoda > Insecta > Hemiptera > Pentatomidae > Rhaphigaster > Rhaphigaster nebulosa. The sequence continues at coordinate 3,837,273 of OX411308.1, forward strand.
TGTACCCGTTATTTTTTGCTACGGAATATATTATTTCAATTTCTTTATTATAGTTCTTTTTATTTAATGGTATGTTCAAAAGAAGGCATCCATTTAAATCCATTAAATCCATTTAAACCTTGGTGAGTACCAATATGTATTTGATTTCTTGTCTTAATTAAATTCATAATTCATAAATGTTTTATAATACTGATTTATATTATGTATAACAATACCAAACTATATTTTGAATTGCTTGTTTTTGAATTTTTTGTGTATTTTTAGAACTGAAGATGAATGTATAACATTCGAAACTAGTTTTCAATAAAACAAATTTATAGAAGTGGCAAATAATTTATCAATCCCTAATTAGATTGATCCTACTATACCATCATGCGGATGTCAACTGTATATTAATAAACTTATAAAATTATTTCGGATATTAAGTTCTGGAAATGTTCGCCACAATACAAGATAATTTATTTCCAAATTTCTTTCATTTTAAATGATATATATATTTTGTATATTAGCATTCTGGTTTTTAGAAACTAAAAAAAAAAAATAAGAAAATATTGAAGTATATTAAGTTGTGAGATGAAAGAAGGAGGGAAGGTAGAGCTGAGAGATCGGGCATTATGAACCACAATTTACGACTTTAATAAGTTGCTAATTAATCTATTACCTCGGTATAGGGGCTGTTTTAAGGAGCAGAAGCTGGCTGTGAGATCTCCTTCCTTCCAATATGGCTAAGAATGTATTTAATATCATCGCATTATCCTTTCATATACACAGTAAGATACTTCTTTTTAGGCGGGGGGGGGGATAGATAGAGCGTCGGTGAAATAATAAAAGGGGTTTTTCGCACATGTTCAATATTGTAGGGCAGATGTGTAATACGCGGTTAATATTCAACAAAAGTTTAAAAATAAACTATAATTATAATAAACGCATTAAATTCTAGTATTTGTGCTTCACATAGGAAACATACCCAGTTTTTACTAATATCTACTAATATAACTGTAAAAATTATAAAATATAATTCTTCTACTGACTCTACTTCAGCTCTTCACACTGATGCCATTGTAAACAATAAAATTGAATTTTGAGAATGCTGAATATTTCGAGCATGTGATAGCCATTTGACGTTTAAAGCTCATATTGGTAATGTTTATTCAATGCGTGTCCGGAAGATTGTTTTTATCAGAAGGACTTGTTCTAATTTTACTGATCCTGAAACACTATAACTATTAATTAGGGATTGATAAATTATTTGACACTTCCATAATTTTGTTTTTATTGAAAACTAGTTTCAAATGTTACACATTCATCTTCAGTTCTAAAAACACAAAAATTCAAAAATCAGCAGCTCAAAATACAGTTTGGTTATTATTATACATATTAAATTAGATGTGATATAAGCCAGTATATAAAACATTTAAGAATTATCATTTTAATTAAGACAAGAAATCAAATACATGTTAGTACTCACCAAGGTTTAATTAGATTATATCAAACAGAAAAGTTTTTCCAATGGAAGAAAGGTAGGGTGTTTATAGTTAAACGGTTTAGGGATCGGGATTTTTCCAGTAATTCCGGTGAGTAATTGTTTTTTCTGTTATTGGTGGGAATAAATTTAAAATTGGACTATTGGATATATTCATTTGGTCATTTAAGCAAAAATCTGGATTGGATTTGAAATATTTTATTATTTCAAGTGCTTCATTTATATTTAATTTGAGACTGTTTTCAACGTGATTTACTAATTTAATTCCTGAGTCTTTGATGAATTTATGTGTTTTTTTTTCATTTAAATGAATTGGAAAGTTGCAATTTTCTGTCTTATTGTTATATGCACGTATATGTTCCTTTAATGCAGCACAGGCTGCACAATCATTACAATTTAGTTCGTATACTCCGCTTTTTTGGAAAGGATCTATTTGTTCTTTTGGAGAAGGGAAATATGAGATTTTCAATTCTTTTCCACTAAAGAGATAATCCAATTTTAAATGTATTTCCATCAATAACAGAAAAAAAATTACTCATTGGAATTACTGGAATAACCCGACCCCTAAACCGTATACCTATAAATACGATAAATACCACACCTTCCTTCTATTGCTAGTTCATTGCGAGAACAAACCGATAAAAACTTTTTCTGTTTGATATAATCTACTTAAACCTTGGTGAGTACCAACATGTATTTGATTTATTGTCTTAATTAAACTGATAATTCATAAATTTTTTATAATACTAATTTATATTATATCTAATTTAATATGTATAATACCAATAATACCAAACTATATTTTGAATTGCTGATTTTAGGAATGTTTGTGTCTTTTTAGAACTGTAGATGAATGTATAACAATCGAAACTAGTTTTCAATAGAAGTGGCAAATAATTTATCAATCCCTAATTAGATTGATCCTTCTATACCATCATGCGGATGTCAACTGATTATAACTACTATTTAATGCTCGGCTTTGTTCGGCCTCATATTGAGTATGATGCTCTAATATGGTTCCCTGTAGTAGGAACTTTGATACAGAGGCTGCAAAAGCGATTTTTAAAATATTTATTTTTAATGAAATATTCAAACTATTCTGATTGGGAAATTAACTGATTATAGGAGATTTCCTTCATAGGAGTTTAATTAAAAAATAGGTGTACATTATCAGGTGTACAATAAACTTGACAAGGGCATTGATGACCTCAGCACGCTTGGTAAACTTAATTTCAGAGTGGGAAGTCAAAGTAGCAGGCGGAAGGAGGATTTTTATTTTGGTATTTATATTTTACGGGATGTAAGAGCCCTACTCGGTACATTGCTAAACCGTTGAGCTCTCTAGATGGTATATTGTATCTAGGTCTGAGTTTTTCATTAAATCATATTGGGCGTGTTTTAGGTAAGCATTTGCCAGTCATTTAAAACATAATATTTAGAAATAGTCTGCAATGTTAAGTGTACTTATTCATATAATTACTCTGATTTCAATACAATTATATATATCAAATAGCCAAGTGGCATTTCTGCGAATTGCCTGTTGTATGTTAAAAGATCAATATAAATTTTAGATCATTAATATGTATTTTGTTTGTGTGTATATTTAAATGACTCAGAGCTAGGGCAGATTTTTCTTGTTTTTTTTTTAACCTTTTTTTTTAATCCATTATACATTTTGTTTAGTTGTTTTACGTTTCATTGTTTTCTTTTAGTATTTTTTTATAGCTTAATTTGGTTACAGTTTGTGCACTTCATTTTTTTTTTTTTTAACTTATTTAATATTTTTGTAATTAGTATTAGATATTAAAAATTTATGTATTTATATTTATTTTGATTTATTAGGCACTATTTAGTTTTGTTTTACCACCTATAATTGGGCCTTAACCTGTTGGTCGATGCTGTACATAAATAAATAAATGTGAGATTCACAAATCCAAACTTTTTTTTAAATATATATCTCATCTAACTATGACACTTAATTTCGAAAAATACAAAAAATATTACCAATATTCGATATAACATAAAATAAAAATAATATTTTTAATTGTCTAAAAAAAGTAACACTTGAGGTGACTGGTGACAAGGCGAGCCGCTTGTTGAGTCACCAGGGAGAACTTTAAGAGCGACCGCATCGCCATCTGGTGACATAGTGACAAACCACGCAAGTCACCTACCAAACGAAACCGTCTGTTCTTTCAACTAGTGACTAGTCTATTTATGGACGATAACGCATTTATTACAGCAGCCTTCAGGAGACATATCCTGCGGGATCCCGAGAAGGGACTCTATAAAAATCTAGGAGTACAAATATTTTCGATACAAATTACATATTCAATTAATAATAATTTTAAAAAAAAATTAATTTCAGTTTCCGATCTTTCATATTATATGTTATCTTTAATTAATTTGCATATAGGCCAATTAAAAAACTCCGTAGTTTTTCTATATATTTTTATTTTAGACGTTTCGGAGATACTTTTTCCCACTCCTCAGCATCCAAATAATATCCCAAAATGCTGGGTGTGTCATTAACTAATGCTTAAGAAAATAATGCTTTTTTTTATGTATTAGTTAGCAACACATTTTGGGATATTATTTGGATGCTGAGGAGGGGAATAAAGTATCTCCGAAATATTTAAAATAAATTATATTATATATAGAAAAAACTACCAAATTTTTAATTGACCTAAAGGCTAATGAATTGAATATAAAAAATAATTATTTTATATAAGAATACTTATATATTAATAAAAAAACCTGTGTACCATTACAACCCATGAAGGGTCTTGGGTTCAGTACTTGGTAAGGGCCGCACTGTTCGTTAAGGCCAACGGTTGTGCAAGGAGGTGATTTGGCTGAGATCACGCTCAACCGTCAGGTTTTTCCCCCAATTAAGGGTACCCACTTTATAGAGGCTGGGTGAGCCCCAGGAGGGTCTCCCGATCCCACAGGTTCGATCCACGACTGATAACGGAATAAATAATTATCTGCCACAGCCGGTCTCGAACCCGGGACCGGGAGCATGGCAATACAGTGCCTTGCCACTGAGCTACTCTGCTCCCTTATATAATTAAATATTTCCAAATAAATATTCGTGCGCCATATGTTGCTGCTCATCACTAAAACAACAGGTTTTAAATTACTAAAAATATGTAATATCAAATATATTACATATTTTTGATGATACACATTATAAAAATAAAAGGATATCAGGTAAGATTCGGGTGGCAAAAACAAAAAGGAGCATTCAAATAAAAATTTTGGTGGGGCACAAAATTTTCAATGTTTTTCAGCAAACCGGTATCATCATGTGCCCGACATCTTGTTTCACGTGAATATTGTAATAAATCGAATCTCAACCGAGTATTTTCGCAGAGTATTATTTTTCTGGTTACGTTGACAAAGGCACCTTTCAGAGTGCTATGAGTAACAAGCTATAGTCATTATGCGACTCACGAGGGGTCACGTGACTACAATGTTAGGAAAACTCACTTGTCTTTATTCTCATTATTTACTCTCTCAAAAGACGCTTAGCTAGGCCCCTCCGGTGTAGCTTAGCCTAAAAATTCTTTATAATATACTCACTTTTAATTTTGATTAAAGAAATAATCTATTCTGATAATTCTGTTAGTAAAAAGTACAAAATATGCAGGCAGTAAATAAAGTTTAAAGAGGAGAAAGAGAGAGAGTGAGGGGGAGAAAGAGAGAGAAGAAAGGCACCTGTTTGGGCGCCATCAATCTGCTCGCCCTAATGCCAGCCGTTTGTTTCAATTTATCTAATCCGGGGATCGATACATCGATACTCTGCAGTGACAGTCCCGTTGTTTATTGTTTGTCTCTCTGTTGTTGTTGTTCCCTCTCGTTTAGTATTGTTCAGTGCTTTGTCGGTCGTCGTTATACAATCAATGGCTTTTAAAATACCTATGACAAAACACATTCGTTACATATCAAAGACAAATATCACATACACTGAAGCAAAGATTTATCTTTATAAATACGCATCTATCCACTCAGAATCTATGTTTATTTTCAAATAATCGCTTAACAATTTAATGGGTTATTTGTTCAATAGTAATTTGTAGTATTAGGATTTTAATGTGTTACATATTTTTACCAAAGCAAAATGTTTACGATCCTCCTCGACCAATATCGGTTTCAGGCAATTTAGAGTAGAATAGAGCACTTTTAGTTTTACATATTTTTAAATATTTTACCATTTTCACATATTTTTAAATATTTTACATTTTTCATATTTTCATAAATATTTTGGACATTTCGACTGGAAAATATTTCTTTTAACATATTTGTCCTTAAATTACTTATTTTTTAAAATAAATATTCTGGAGATTTAGGAGGTAAAAATTGCTTTTGCATCAATTGTAGGAGGGTAGCGGAGGGGAGGGGGTTAGCCAAATAATTATTCTAGGAACGCTATGAGTTATCAATCCGTTTACATCAAACGTGGGTGAGTTTCCATGATGGCGAGCCTCCCCTTCCGCTAGGGATGCTAGAAAAATATCGAAATAGCGATGTTTTGTTCGATGTAAACGTATCATAATATCGATTTAAAAAATTTGAGAATCGATAATCGATATTTTTTCCCAAAACAATTAAATACAAAAAAAAATGTAAGGACGGTGGTTTCAACAACCTAAGAATCAAAAGAATTTTGAAAGTGGACTATTGGTGTGGTGTGCTCGTGTTTTATTTATAGTGGCTATGGCCAAGTCAACCGTCGTATAATAGTTTCAGAAACGGTTTCGGGAGCTGTTATTTTTTATTGTACTTGACTACTTGTGTTCCATTTTCAGCTTCGGTTCTAATTCGTTCTTCATTTTTATTCTTTTGGTAAGTTTGGTTATCGCAATTTTGAACAGCTGATGTCTCCAGTAAAAAGATATTACGGAGGTTCATAGTCGCGTAACTGTTTCTAAAGAAATAGAATAGAATAAAATGGAATAGAAAAATAAACAAGTAAAAAAGATAACAGAAAAAATGTCTGGCCAAAGACTATATAATAAAGGTCAATTATTATTTACAATAATCACAATTAAACATATAAGTAACAAAAATATCTGATGTGGACAACACATGACTTCCTTGTACGTCTATTAAACTATAAATCGGTGGCTCAAAAAGTGATCCTGAATTTGGTTACTAGTTTCCGAAGATTGCAGTAAAAACGACACTTGGCGTCGCGACATTCATCTATTGACACACACATACTCCTGTTTCTGGAGGTCTCATTCCGTTATTATATGTCGTTTTCTTTCAGTAGGTAACTAGTTTCCAAGAGATTTCTTCGTGTTCCATGACAGCATTAGAACTGTCAATGTCACTAGATAAGGCATTGGAAATCGACAGTTTCGACATTTTGAGCGGAAAAACCCACTCAACTTATATCTTATTTTCCTTCTGCAGACTTGTTCATCCCACACAAATGGAATGGAAAATCAGTATTTTACACTAAATTTTAACACTTAAAACAAGTAATAAAAATGTTTAATTGGAAATTGCGATTGTAACCTTTATTACCGAAACATGATTTATGTATTTAATTTAAATATAATTTTTGATGTAAGCTTATTATGACCTTCAACTAAAGTACCCTTTTCGGTTTACCAATTTTAACCAAAATATAGTAAATACATTCATATTGATATAAAAGTCCTATTTACCAAATTTGAGATGATTTACATTATATTTTAATATAATTTTTGATGAAAGTCTAATATGACCTTCAAGTAAAGTACCTCTTCCTGTTTTCCAATTTAGACCAAAATCTAGTATGTTATTTAGATTATTATATAAGTTATAAATACCAAATTTGAAAAGTTTTGCAAAGTATTTTAATATAATTTTTGATGGAAATCAATTATGACCTTCAAGTGAAGTACCACTTCCGGTGATTAAACAGTGACCAAAAAAGGAGGTTCACAACTAGATTTTACAACAGTCCTAAATACAAAATTTCAACTTTCTACGGCTAACCGTTTTTGAGTTATGCGAAATACGAACGAACGAACGTACGAAACTAGTCAAAATGGATATCTGAAAACCGAAAATTTTCGCGATTACAATACTTCCTTTACTTTGTACAAGGAAGTAAAAAAAGAATATCCAGGTAAAAATAACTAATATATATATATATATATATATATATATATATATATATATATATATATATATATATATACATATTTACTTTTGCTGACAAAAAATGAAAAGGAAAAAAACAAAAAAGAAAGAAAGAAAATGTTGAAAATAAAAAACATTAAAAACAAATTCTTACTTCTAAACAGAATTTCATTTGACTATATAAAAATAATTAAAACAGAATTAAAACTTTGCATGATAATTGAAACAATTATTTACAACTAATCAAGATATTGATCTTCAATTAAAATTTCATGATTAGACAGCGTCTTTTTGGGAAGTGAAGAGGTGTTGAAAAAGGTGGAATTTGAATGAGGAGAGAGAAGAAGAATGTCAGATCTTAGAAGGTAGGGAATTCCAGAGGACAATGGAGCGAGCGAGAAAGGAACTTTCGAGTGTTTTGGTTCTGTGGGAGGAGGTATAGAGGTCAGTAAGGCGCGGTCTTGTTCCCTGTGCGGGGACAGAGCATTTGAATTGTAGGAGGCTGTAGATGTAGGAAGGGTACTGGGAGAAATATACCCTTACTTAAATTTATCTGCGGAACCATTCATAACAAGATGGAGGGAAGGGAGCCTGGATTAGAGATTGATAAATTATTTGCCACTTCTATAATTTTATTTTATTGAAAATTAGTTTCGAATGTTATACATTCATCTTCAGTCCTAAAAACACACAAAAATAAGCAATTCAAAATACAGTTTGATATTATTATACTTATTAAATTAAATGCAATATAAATTAGTATTATAAATTTAATTAAGACAAGAAATATCAAATACATGTTGGTACTCACCAAGGCTTAAGTAGATTATATCAAACAGAAAAGTTTGTACTGGTTTCATCTCGCACTTAGCTAACAATGAAAGAAAGGTAGGTAGGATGTTTATAGGTAAACGGTTTAGGGATCGGGGTTTGGAAGATGAATGTATAACATTCGAAACTAGTTTTCAATAAAAACAATATTATAGAAGTGACAAATAATCTATCAATTCCTAATTAGATTTTGATCCTTCTATACCATCATGCGGATGTTAACTGAAAAAACTTTAGATTATTCAGGCAATGAATATTCACTAAATTCAGGTGAAATTGCCAGAAATTAAGTGCATATTAAGATTTTCGAAGAAAAATCTCCTCCGGTTTTCCCTGGGAATTGTTTTGTACCGGCTGAATGACCTTTCTGCGTCGACTGAGTTGACGGGAGCAAACTTAAATGAGAGAATTTCCTCATCGTCTAATTCGCCGGGTTCCGCTATCCCTTGTCTCTTTTTGCCCTTCAGAACATCAGCTATACTCAGCATTATACCTAGGCCGGGGTTCGTTTTAATGGCATAATCAGTCTTCTGTTTAATGGGCTCTGCTTCGCGCCCGGATTGATAAAAAAACCCGTGTGATTATCATGGATAGTATTTCAGGTTCCTGTTTTTTAGATTTAGAAATCTTAGTAAAAAACAAATATCATGAATTTGGAATTGACCGGAAACCCACCCACACGGATATCGTTATAAACAATGAAGCTAGGAGACCGATAGCACATAAACTCGCAGCCTTTAATAGCATGATTTACCGTCTCTTGAACGAACCATTAAATTAAAAGCACTATAATATAGAAATTGAAATAATATATTCCATAGAAAAAAATAACGGGTACAATAAAAACACTATCGATCATATTTTAAAAAAAACAAATACAAAAAATATAATTAACAATATCTATTCAACAACCCGCTAAGATAGGCCTATCCCGCAACATTGTTTTGATTCCATATTACGGCCCTATATCCACCAAAGTCGGAAATGAATTGAAAAAAATAGGATTAAACTCTGCATTTAAAATAGGAAAAACCCTATCCTCATATTTCCCTTCCCCTAAAGACAAAATAGACACTTTCCAAAAAAGCGGAGTATAAGATCTAAATTGTAATGATTGTGCAGCCAAAACTGGAAGATCGCTAAATCAGAGATCAAAGGAACATATACGTGCATATTATAATAAGACAGAGAATTCCAACTTTGCAATTCAGTTAAATGAAAAAAGGCAGAAATTAATCAAAGACTCAGGAATAAAATTAGTAAATCACGTTGAAATCAGCCTCAAATTAAATATAAATGAAGCACTTGAAATAATAAAATCCTTCAAATCCAATCCAGATTTTTGCTTAAATGACCAAATAAATATCTCAAATAGTCCAATTTTAAATTTATTCCCACAAATAACAGAAAAAACAATTACTCACCGGAATTACTGGAAAAATCTCGATACCTAAACCGTTTAACTATAAACACCCCTACCTTTCTTCCATTGCTAGTTCAGTGCGAAAACAAACCAATACAAACTTTTCTGTTTGATATAATCTAACTAAATCTTGGTGGGTACCAACATGTATTTGATTTCTTGTCTCAATTAAAGTCATAATTCTTAAATGTTTTATAATACTGACTTATGTCACATCTAATTTAATATGTATAATAATACCAAACTGTATTTTGAGCTGCTGATTTTTGAATTTTTGTGTTTTTAGAACTAAAGATTAATGCATAACAATCGAAACTAGTTTTGAATAAAAACAAAATTATGGAGATAAATTAATAGATCACGTGTAAAACAGTCTCAAATTCAATATAAATGAAGCACTTGAAATAATAAAATCCTTCATATCCAATCCAGATTTTTGCCTAATTTAATCCATTTTTGCTTTAAGTTTAAATAACCAAATAAATATCTGCAATAGTCCAATCTTAAATTTATTCCCATCTATAACACAATAATCAATTACTCACCGGCATTACCGGCAATACCTAAAGTTTTTTGTTGTTTTTGTTTAATTTAAGTTTCTTTGCTCTTTAAGTTTGCCAATTTTGTTCCAGATTTTAGTTTCCAATTTACGTTTAATAACCATTTTTTAAATACGTCTTGAATGTTATAATATACCTATGTGTAAATAATATTTTGTTGGTCCATTTATATTATTTTTTACATATATTTTTAAATATTTCTGAAATAATAACCATGTTTTATGTTAACCGTGTATTTATTTTTTAACACATGAAAATCTTAACTCTAGTTCTTAGGAAATAAAAAGAATCCATTCTTTTTTTTTTATGAAATTTCGCGATTTATCGTCTCAAATTTCAAAATTAGTTCACTTATTAAGGTGATGCTCGTGGTGTTTCAAGAATCTCCATTCCTTCTAAAAAAAAAATTAAGACACCTTAGATTGTTAGGAGAACTTTCCTCGTAAAAACATTCCTTGAAATGAAAAAGTTTGTTTAAGTTTCTCCAGAGTTCAGTCAGTAATTTAAGACTTTTAAAGTTAAAGAATCAGTAGACAAGAAACAGGGGATAGTAGACAAGAAAAAAAAAATTGAAGACAGATGATTCAAACATAACGCGAAACAATTAAATAAGAAAATAATTCGTCAAAGGAAGGTCTTTCAATACCACTGTGGATTATTGTGCTAAGTGGATGTTAATAGCTATAGCACATTATAGCATTAACATCATTATCGCATATTAATATGGCCCGTGATAATATACAAAAGTGACCGTTGTATTTTATGGGAGCGTCAACATGCTTGCTCATCATTTTACATTCCCTTACCTATATATGAAATATATATTTAGGGGAAGTATTGCGATCGTGAAAATTTTCGAATTCGAGTTTTCAATGGAAATATACATTTTGGAGTCCCCTGAGTCCAAATAACCAAATCTCACAAAATGGCTTGTGTGTATGTGAATAGTTCTAGCTAAAAAACGAGAAGTTGTACGAAACTGAAAATACATATTTATTTATTTACGAAAACGGCTATAACGATTTTGATGAAACTTGACTAAATTCTTCTAAATAGAGTCCATCAATTTTTCATACATGTAGTACATCACCGAGAAAATTCAGAGAAAAAATTTATGAGTAAAACAAAATTTTATTTGCGCATAACTCAGAAAGTATGCAGTTTATGGTAAATTATGAATGAAATCATATGAAAGGTATTTAAATTTTCTAAAAAACGGGGAGAAAAAAAATCATCCAAATTGGACCAGGATTAGCAAAAACAAAGAGTATTAGACTCACCGGAAGTGCCAATAATATCATAGATTTCACATTTATTTAATTTTTTTTTTTTTCGAAAACGGCTCTAACGGTTTTGATAAAACTTGCCGAATGTTTTCTCCTTAAAGCCTTTTAAAATTATTTTTTGTTTTAATAGTTTTAAAAAATATTCTTTATAATTTCTTTTTAAAAATATAATATAATTTCTTTATCCACAAAGACCTCAATGTCCCGTTTGTTGCAAATTAAGCCCGAAATAGATATACCTCCTTTAATTCCAAACTCCTTGCCCATACCAACCCTCTTGTTCGTAGCCTTTCATCGCCATGTATTCCTGATAATCCCCTGACGCGTCTGAAAAGAAGATGGCCACGGGACCTTCTAACTTAAAATAGTCATTGAAGTGCTACCAATGGGTGGTTCCTTCACAAGTCATTATCATGTCTTATACTCTAACTTCACATTTACTTATTGTATGATTGTACAGTTGTAAATTTCAATAAATAAATAATAATCAAAATATATATATATATATATATATATATATATATATATATATATATAATTTACAAAAAAAATTAATACACATATATATTAGGGCAGAATTGGAAAAATCCAAAAAAAGAAGCCAAAAGTCCAAAAATAATAAAAATGAATAAAAAAAATCATCTGTCGATATTTCGCCAATTCAGGCATCATGAGGACAGTAGGAGAGAAAGAAATAAAATATAAAAAATAAAAAAAACCTAATAAAGAACAAAATGCAGCACATCTCACATCTAGAGTAAATAAAGTCACCAACCAGATACAGCACCCCACACCAAGACACCCAGACATATACCGAAGGAAAAGGTTACATGACAAGTAAAATTACAAACAGCTGATCATGAAAAAAAGGAAATAGTCATACTAAAAATCCGAAAATGCATAAAAGATTATAAAAATAAAATTTTATTTTTTTATTTCTCTCCTACTGCCCTGTTTTATGCCTAAATTGGCGAAATATCGACAGATGATTTTTTTTATTCATTTCTGTAATTTTTGAGACTATTGGCTTCTTTTTTTGTATTTTTCCATTTATGTCCTAACAATTATGTATGTCTCATTTGAGCTAGCATATTATATATATATATATATATATATATATATATATATATATATATATATATATATATCAATATGCTAATATATATATATATATATATATATATATATATATATCAATATGCTAATATATATATATATATATATATATATATATATATATATATATATATATATATATATATATATATATGCGTGTGTATATGCTAAAACTGTGATTTTTATGATTATTTTAATAAATAAATAAATCTACCATATTAGATTAAAGTACCTTTTATCTTAGATTGGAAATCTTTACAAAAATTAAAACAATATGTCATTCAGCTATTATAGGAAAGGGATTCTAGAGTAGTTATAAATGATAATATTAAAAAAACATTTTGAATAATAACAAATTTTTTGTTACCGTAAATATTTTATGATTTCTTGGTATAATAGAACTCCTCAGAACATGATCCTCCACAAAGCTCTTCATTTTAGTGCACGGGTTTCGCTGTGGCTCCTTGTAATGTGAAAGTAAACTCAATCAAATCCTAGATAAGTACATACAGTATTTCTTGAACAGAAAATTTGTTGACTTTATCTGAGTTAGTTCCTTGGTTTGACAAATCTGGCACCAATTAATTCTACAATGATTACTTGAAATTAATTGGTCATGGTAATAATTCGGTATATAGTAATAGTTCAGGCATTTCGACCGATATCTGAAAACTTGGCTCTTCATTGGCAGAAATTACTAATTCATCAAATATAATAATTTTTCTTATATAATATTTTCGAAGATTTATTTTCAGGATCTCCAGAGAGCTTTTTCGCTAGTCAGTACGGGTTTTTAAGATCGCTAAAACCGTTGGCTCGATCCACGGGGTTTTCTGCTTCAAAGCCTGTCAATACCCAGTAACGTACAGACCGTGTCTTTTCAAAATCCGTCAGGGGTCTAGAGGAAATCGGCCAATTTTAGAGAGACGTATCACGGGCTAGAGTGGTGTGGATAACGGTGGAAGCCATCAAATTATATTGTAAATTGAGGTTTCATTTACTGACTAGTTTTATATAATTATTAATTTAAAATACTTTTCATACTGTTTTAAAAAAAAAATTTTTTTTGTCTTGGTAGATTGCCTAATTTTTATATTTAATAATGTAGTAAAATTAATAGTTCTAAGAGTGTTACTCTAGTATAATTTCGAGATCATGCTGTCTTTTGAAGCTAAACCTGGATCCAGAATGATGTTTTGATCCCTCAATTTTGTCCCACCGGATTGATCAATTATTTGACCCACAGTGCGGCGCTTAAGCCTTAAAACCGGACAAAAGTCCGAATAAAGAAGTCTGTGAGAGAATCTATTAACTCCGCCATTCTTCTGCCTTATGAAATCGAATCACTTCCTCCCCCCCCCCCACTCTTGTCACTTCCTCCCCCCCAGTCTTGTCACTTTTTATAAATTTAATCGGAACTCGGGCATTGCCGGAATTTGCATCATCCGTGATATTTATTTTCCATACTAAATACTGCATTTGTTTACATACTTTATTTTTAAATCATCATTTCATTGAGTTACTGTTTACATTGCTCGTTTTAGTACCATTTCTATGAAGAATGTTTGGATTATTTCTTCATGTTTACTTTATGTTATCAAATAACGGTGTTTTGTTTAGGTATTACCGTTGTCGGGTTAAGTGTTGGTCATAAACATTAAATCTAGGCGAATATAAACTATATTCGCCATAAAAAAACAAACTTCCATCCACTTCCGCCATTTTGTATTTTATCATTTCAAATATAATGTATAAAAAAATATAATTACCTCAACTTAGTTATTTTTGGGATTTTCTTCTGAATTATACAGAAACTCTATAAAATTTTACCAGGGATAATTGTATGACATCCTGAAAGAATTCGGATGAATGAAAATAATAATTTTGAAGAATGGTGGGTTTAATATTTAACAAACTTCCTGGCTCGGACTTTTGTCTAGTTTTAACACGTGCCTCGCTACTCTTCAGGATTCTGCTGAAAAAGCCAATTTGATTTAATCATTAATTATTAAAAACTCCAAATATAATTCATAGTAATCAGCAAATATATATATATATAGAATGTGTTTAAAAAAAAAAAAAAGGCGTTGTTTCAATCCAATCTATCAAGAAAAGCATCCCTCCGCTTGGAAGATTGTTATAAAAATTATCAAAAACAATAAAAATATTCTTTTCCTTGTTGATTTCGAATAAACTTTGTATAATTGTATTTTATTTTTATTTATTTATATATATTCTGTTCATATAAGCCAATCTTGATTTTTTGTTCTATCTCCTCAGGCCATTTATTGATTTTTACACTGATACTCTAAGAATTTCCTCGTAGCTGCACAAATATGGCGAGGGAACAAAGTAAGAGTTATTTAGCAGTTGTTAGTCAATGTGTTAAGGCTCAAATACTTGCTCAAATACCCATGTGCAGAAGCGGGAAAGTGACAAAAACTTAAAATAATTTTTATGGTTTTAATGTTCAAATATCGAAATATTTGGGCGACTGTATCATTCCTGTAATTTATACTAAGGGAACATCAGTATTAGAACGAATAAAGGTTTTTGTTATACAATGTTATAATATTATAATTGGCTATACATATACAGTCGAATCTCTATGTATCGAACATGAAGGATTTTGAAAAAAAAATCGATTTATGGAAATTTCGATATATAGAAAGATTGCAATTTTTCACCTTTTTCAGGCTAAAAACAATTATAACTATTGTTAGGGCTACAGATGTATTGTGTAACAAAGGTAATTTTTTAGGATTTAAAAAAACAAAACTGAACAATCAACAGCACTTCTTTTAAAAATCGTATAAATCATACCTATGATAGAAGATTTTTTACAAATGTACATTTAGAATTTAATAAATATGTGTATTAATAATGTCCAAACAGGCATATAAATGAATTTTGGTTTTCTCGCAAGATAGCTTCTAATATCTATTTGTGTATAATTCACACAATTCTAATGTGTGAATAATTCACACAATTTCTAAATAATTCACCGAAGTTATGTTTAGGAGCAATGTTCACAACAAGAAAGAAAACGTTAAACTGAATTTAAAATGAAAATTTCATTCTATATTAGCAAAGAGATTCAGAGAATTTAGATGCTCCTGTACTTCTTCTGAAACAAGATCTTCCCTGAATTTTCAACTTTGCAAACCAGTGGAATATTTTCTTTTTCTTATTTAATTATTAGGGAGCGGGGTAGCTCAGTGGGTATTGCGCTACTAATCCCAAGGTCCCGGGTTCGAGACCGGCTGAGGCAGATAATTATTTATTCTGTATTCAGCCGTGGATCAACCCTGAGGGATCTGAAGACCCTCCTGGGGCTCACCCAGCCTCTATAAAGTGGGTACCCTTAATTGGGGGAAAAACCTGGCGGTTGAGCGTGATCTTGGCCGAATCACCTCCTTGCACAACCGTTGGCCTAGAAACAGTATGGTCCTTACCAAGTACTGAACCCAAGATCCTTATCGGGTTGTAGTGGTAAAGGTTTTTTTTAATTTAATTATTGCCCATTGATATGTACGTAAACTAAGAGCTCTTTTTGAAGATAATTTTATATTTTTTCAAATTGGAATTTTTCGTTGGATATACAGAAATTTTGCTTGATATACAAAATATTTTTCTCTTAAAAAAAGTTCGATATACAGAGATTCGTCTATATATATATATATATATATATATATATATATATATATATATATATATTATGAAGGTATCATATATCATATATTGATAATCAATCGTTTAATATATATTTACATTAAATTACTGATGAATTATTGAGCCCTCTTATAGAAGACTGGATTGAGGGAAGGTACGAAAGTCCAACACCCGTCATCGGGAAAAGTCCACTTATCCGAAGTAGAGCCCTAAAAGTAGGGCTCATTACGACAATTTTTGAGAAAAGGCTGACTATTGTAGTGTAGTAGGCTACACTAAACCTTTCTTCAGGAGGTTTTATAATTGTGTCAGAGCACTAATGAGCTTTAACCTTTCTTTAGCGGACCCTGGTATTAAGGTTCCCTGCCGGGCGAAGGGTATTATACAAGGGTAGGCATGTGTCGGCCCTTAATATGATATGTGTAGCTTGCTACTTAATGTTATATCAAAGTTAATAATGTCTTCTCCTATTATATAGCGCAAAGCTTTATTGTGTCATATAAAAAAATGATTTTAAAGAGAAAATTTGTCGATATATAAAAAAAAAAATACCAGAGAAGAAAATCTGAATTCCTACTTGACCTATGAGAAAAATGGGCACTAAGTTTTATCAATATTCGAATAATTCAATAAAATTGAGATTTTTTTCAATAGTTAACGAGTTCTGAATGAGTTATTGATTAGATTCGATTATTATAGGCATTCCACGACAAAAATGATTTTTGCCTACGCACAACAATGTCGAATTCCAATATGGCCGATGGTCGATTTCCAATATTATTAATAACAATAATAATATAATTAAGGATTGATAAATTATTTGCCACTTCTATAATTTTGTTTTTATTGAAAACTAGTTTCGAATGTTATACATTCTTCTTCAGTTCTAAAAACACAAAAAATTCAAAAATAAGCAATTCAAAATACAGTTGGGTATTATTATAAAAGTCTCAATTGGTCAATAATCCTGAGATAAGCTATATAGCAGTTAAATATCAGGTAGCTCTGAGGTGCATTTGCATTCATGAAGACCTTATCATACGAGAGGTTATGGCTCGATTCTCGGAGTAACGGGAGAACTTTACTCTTGACGAATTGTAGCCTTCTAAGATCCCCCTCGATCTGAATTTAATACTGATAGAGTCATCAAATCACATCGGATCAAACATTCCGAAGCTCCCCAGAAGTTTCCTCAGCTGCTTTATCCAGCTCTATTGCAAACTAAACCAGTTATTGCTATGCAGCTCCAGCAACTTTAAAAAGCATCATTTGGCAAAGCGACTACAATCCACTCTGAGAATTTTATTCAGTTGACGTCCGCATGATGGCATAGAAGGATCAATCAAATTAGGGATTGATAAATTATTTGCCATTCTATAATTTTGTTTTTATTGAAATCTAGTTTCAAATATTATACATTCATCCTCAGTTATAAAAAAAAAACAAAAATTCAAAAATGAGCAATTCAAAATACAGTTTGGTTTAAATTAAAATTTATATTACATTCAATTTAATATGTATTATAATACCAAACTCTATTTTGAATTGCCTAGTTTTGAATTTTTTTTTTTTATAACTGAAAATGAATGTATAACATTTGAAACTAGTTTTCAATAAAAACAAAATTATAGAAATGGCAAATAATTTATCAATCACTATTTCTTTAATTTTATATTAACTGTTTATCTATATTATTATAAAAATATTATTGAAAAAAATAGATTAGATAATGATAATTCAAACTAAGACTAAAAAGAAACATTAAAAAACAACTATACTATATTCATTCTCACCCTAGGTATCTCCGAAATAAGTGTACACTATGTGTACGTGTGATATAATTTACTTAAACCTTCAACTGAAGATGGATGTATAACATTCGAAACTAGTTTTCAATAACCACAAAATTATAGAAATGGAAAATAATTTATTAATCCCTAATGAGAATTTTATTAGTCAATGTCTCCTTTAAAACATAATATGCCACAGGAATGGATACGACTTCTAATCTTATCATAAAGTGTGGGGTATTTCGTTATAAATTTAGCAGTCGCTTTTAATACCTGAGTTGAATATTAATAGGCACTAATAATTGTTAATATTCTATCGTTGAAATATTGTTGGTTGGATGAATTTTATTGATTATAAACAAGATAAATAGACTCCCAGAAAAAAATCACAACAGAATAAGTGATATGAAAATCTAGAAAAAAAAACCTAGAAAGAACATATACTGCGTGAAGATAAAGGAGATAAATAAATATTTAAAATAATATTTTCCACACTTTTTAGTGCCCTCTTCAACGTGTTAAGATAATGTGGGGTACTTGCGTACTAAATTTTATAAAGTTTGACTTTAAATTACTGGAAAGTCTTTACTTTTGAAGCAAGATTTTTCCTTTGTTTTTAAAAATGTTCCTTAGTCGATTATGCTTAAATATTACATTTAAGCCCATGTATCAATCATTTCCATTTATATAAGATAGATAATTCAATTTAATAATACCTAGTAGGCACTTTAAAAAATAGAGCCCCTTCCTTAAGGGTTAAATTGCTTACGAGGTACCTGGAAGACTGATTAATCCAGCAGTAGCGGTTCTGGCGTTATCGCAAAATAGTTCGGTTTCCGAATATTGAATATTGATGACGTAAACACAAAATACTGACGATTCTCAGACGTCACTTCGGCCTTCACTTGCGCTAAGTTAACAAATGCCATTGACCCAGGAAATATTTGTTGTTAAATAATGTTTACAACCCAGGAAGTCACCGTTGTCCTTCCTCGTTGTCAGCATTAAAACAAGTTCTATTTCCTTGATCATCCCTTCTCTTATTGTATGTATAAAAGCCTATCTGAAAAGGACAGACATAACGGTAGCAGTAGCAGTAGCAATAGCAATGCAGTAGCCAGTATCTAGGATGTAGTCTTAGAATAAGTATTAGAATGTAAGATAGAATGTAAGGTAGAATAAGGTAATGTGAGACACTCTCACTATGTTTAGTATTAAGTCTAGTATATAATATCTTTAGAGTCTATCTGTCACTCAGTAGCCTCATTTTATATATATATATATATATATATATATATATATATATATATATATATATATATCATGTAACTTGTAAACTGTTTAATAAAGTTATTTTTAAAGCTCACACTCATCGACTTTGTTAACTGCTAGAAGCCTTAAGAATATATTTTAATTATAAAGGTTTTGCCAGGTTAATAAACTCGTAATGTATACGATAAAAAAAATAAAATAAAATAAAAAAATATATTGTAATTAGAGGGTAAATCGTTTTATGTGTTTCCTGCAAAGTTTGTTAAATGGTGCTTACGCCTTTTTTAAAAAACGACGTCGATATATATATTATTAATAATATAATATTATTATTAATATAATAATCCCGTGTATCAATATCAACGATTGAGTGTATTTCCAAAGTAAAAGTTTCCGAATCCCGCAATAGTTGTTCGCAACATGGTCTTTTTTTCTCATTATTTATAACGGTTCTTTGTATTTGTAAATCATTTCGCTACTAAAGTTTTTTTACAGGGATTTATTTCCTTAACCTAATTACAATGATAATAAGGATAAGCGAACCCAGAAAGGTAAGGTCTAATTTAATCATCTCATCTACGACACTGAAGTTAACTCTTTGGTTTAAAGCTAATAATCGTTTTATAGATTCCTTTATAATGAAGCCCAACAACATCACATGTCCTTTTCAATGGGATACATGCCTCGCAATTCCTAATTGTGCAGCCTTCCTCCAGCGGACTTTTCTTTATTAATCATGATCCGTTCATTTTTACATCCCATTATATGTGCACTTGATTTTGATAAATATATATTTTGGCCATGAATGTTTCTTCCATAAAGGTACACATCCGGAAGTTTTTACTTAACAATTAATTATTTTTTATTTTTCTGTCGATTTCACGATAACTTAAACGGACATCCTAACACACTAATACAAGACAAAGCTACAGCCAACATGTCTGACAATATTCGCAGAAGGCTTAAGGGGAGCTGGATGAGGGATCTCCTACCCTAACTATTTCCGATAATCACGACAGGAAGAGGTGCCGCTGGGTAATACTCTTTCTCATGCCACGTTAACATGTTCTTAGCCAACACATTCACTGGTTGTCTCATAGACAGGTGTGAATTTTAAAATAGAGCAAAAAAATTCTGTTGTATGAGTCCTATAATATATTTTCTAACAAAAGGAATATAATCATTTAATGAAGAAATGATACAATATAATCTGTCGTCTAATATAGTCTGTTAAATACCTACGCGACGATAAGAATAAACTTAGCTGATAAGAAAGGAAAATACGACAGTTAATTAGATGCAAATTAATTAAATTAAAGGAAGCGAGAGAAATACAATCCGTACAGCGGCAGCCTGTTAATTTTCGCTCGCAATAAATTTAAATGCCAAATATTAATATAGCTTTCTCCCGTAGCTGTCTATTAACTGTATTCTCTGAGTAAGCGACGCATTATAAGCGATGACTTATTATTTTTGAAATAAATTTATTTTATCTTGGATGGAAGTAGAAATGCTTATATTTCCCAATAACAAATTAATTACTAATCTCAATTGTAAAATATAGTATTATTAGCTTATATTCATTTCTATTGAAAATTAATAAATGAACTTTCAAAGTATATCCTAAATACTTTTCTGTTACCATGGGTCATGCCGTCAAGAAAAAGGAAAAAAATGCTATATTTTCACAACTAAACTAGCTGACTCTATATACAATTGTAGATTCAATGAATGCAATTGAAAATTTGATTTCAATGATTGTATTTAGTTAAAATAATATTGATATTTACATACACATTTTTACCTCCTTGTACGAAGTTAAGGAAGTATTGTAATCGCGAAAATTTTTGTTTTTTAGATTTCAACGGAAATATCCATTTCGACCATCCCTGAATCCATTTTGACTAGTTTCGTCGTTACTTCTGTGCGTTCGTTTCTACGTACGTACGTTCGTATCTCGCATTACTCAAAAACGGTTAGCCGTAGAAAATTAAAATTTTGTATTTAGGATTGCTGTAAAATCTAGTTGTGAACCTTCCTTTTTGGTCACTACATGATTACCGGAAGTGGTACTTTACTTGAAGGTCTTTATTGATTTTCAAAAAAAAAAATATATTAAAATATAATACAATACTTCTCAAATTAGGTATATAAGATTTACATACCAATATGAATATATTTACTAGATTTTGGTTGATAATGGTGAGCCGAAAAGGATACTATACTTGAAGGTCATAAAAACGCATCAAAAAGTATATGAAAATTAACTATAGATATCATATGTTTCGGATTTTTTTTCACTCCAATTAAGCATTTTTATTACTTATTTTAAGTGTTAAAATTATGAGTAAAATATTGGTTTTTCTCTCCATTTATGAGATGAACAAGTCTGCAGCTGGAGAATAAGATTTAAGTTAAGTGGGTACTTTCGCTTAAAATGTCGAAACTGTCGATTTCCAATGATTTATCTAGTGACATTGACAGTTCTAATGTGATCACGGAACACGAAGAAATCTCTTGGGAACTTGATACCTACTGAAAGAAAACGACATTTAATAACGGAACGAAACCTTCAGAAACAAGTTTATCTATATGTGTGTGTGTCAGTAGATAGATGTCGCGATGCCGAGTATCGTTTTTGAATTACTGGAATCTTCGGAAACTAGTATCCAAATTCAGGATCACTTTTTATGTATAGTTAAATAGGCGTATAAGGAAGTTATGTGTAGTCCACATTAATCCATATTATTCAATTTTAAGTTCATTACAACGCTCTTATGATATGGCAGCATTGGAGAGAGTTTCCTTTCTTTCCAATGATAATTATTCTCTAACAGACATTGTATGCGACTTTGAAAGTAGGATGAACGATGTCATCAACAGATTCCAGGCCTGATACGTTCTAACAGGCATCAAGACTTTTTAGAGATCCTCTTAAGGACCATATCGTCATATGAATAAAATCTTCAATACTGGGAATATGATGCGAAATGGAGTGTTGAGGTAAAAACGTATGAAGAAAAGAAAGAAAAATGGAATAAATGAATCATGAAAAATGATTCATCAAAAATGAATAAATGAATCAACAGTCAATGAGTCGTTGATTTTAGTAAATTTTTTTTGGTGATTTCTCATCCAAAATTTGAAAAAGTGCTTAAATTATTAAATAAACTAGCCTCACAAATTTTTTCTCAAAGAAAATTACCGCAACACACCTAATAACCTCAATAAAAAAATAGTGAAAAAATAATTCTAAACAAAAAATATTTTTTTTTTTTCAGTTCTAAGGGAGCTCAAAAGTTTTAAAAGCCACGAAATAACGTTCTTAGACTCGTTAGAAAAAAGGAAAGTTTCTTCTTTCTATGCACTCCTTTATCAATGGTATTATCTTAGAAGGTATGTATAAAAAACTGTTATCATAAAATAAAACGAAATAAAGGTTTTTAGGTTCTAAAACACAAACGAACACAACGGTCAAAGCAAATCGGGTAGTTTACAAACCCTTACCGTTACCCTAAATTTGGTTGAAATCGTTCAAAGTGTTCCTGATATATGGGCGATTTTTGGAATCGTAGAAAAAATTTGACATTGAAAAAATATTTTGACTTGTCTTAAATTATTAAAATTTCAAATTATCAAAATTCAGAGTTTTTTTTTGTAGCTCATTTTTTAAAATAATAATGTTATCAATTGTTATTATAATATGATGTGAGTTCTATAGCTTGGTAGCTATAATTTTGCAAATCAAGGGTAATTAATTGCACAAAATGGTTACATTAGGTTAGTTAGGGATTGCTAAATTATTTGTCACTTCTATAAATTTGTTTTATTGAAAACTAGTTTCGAATGTTATACATTCATCTTCAGTTCTAAAAACACGCAAAAAAATTCAAAAATAAGCAATTCAAAATATTGTTTGGTATTATTATGCATATTAAATTAGATGTTATATAAATCAGTATTATAAAACATTTATGAATTATGAATTTAATTAAGACTAGAAATCAAATACATGTTTTGGTATTCACCAAGGTTTAAATGGATTATATCAAACAGAAACGTTTGTACTGGTTTCTTCTCGCATTGAACTAACAATATATCAATCCCTAATTAGATTGATCCTTCTATACCATCATGCGGATCTCAATATTAGGTTAGGTCCACTATCAAATATAATTAGTAACGCTCGTAGACCGTCCGTAGATTTATACTTTTGAAAACAGATAAGTTGGCCCTCAGGAAAAAAATTTCTTCTATAACTAGGAAAGTTCAAAGATCTGTTTTTCTCGACAGGCTGAATTGTAGTTACCCAGCTGTAAAATTCATCCGAGGATAATGTGGCAAAAATTCTCTATATCATGGTATTTTAATGCTTTGTTAATGGTTAAAATTAATTATATCGGTAAGAACAGTTTAATACATCTTCATTATTATTATTATTAATAAAAATAAAAGCTTTAATTTAAACCAAATTCGAAAATATCAAAACAAATGATGTAATTATAGAAATATTTCAACGGAAATTACTATAGATTATTACTAGCAGTTAGAGCGAGTATAATATTTAACCTATATTATATATTATATATTAACCTATATTATATATTAAAATAAAGCTGCTTACCCGGAGCTGATATAATAAGAGGAGAGATTCTTATCGAATATTCCTCGTTTGTTCCACCATGCCATGGAATTTAAAGCGCTGATAGCAAAAAGGAAAAAGGCAAGGATGTAACCGACTCTGGTTTTAAAACTAGCTTTCTTATCCGCGTTCTTGCATAAAAATAGACCCAGGCTGATAGAAAAGGATTGGTATTCAAATAAGGAACCTTTTTCATAAATACCGAACGCTACCCTAACACTAACATACTAACACTACCCTAACACTAACATACTAACACTACCCTAACATAGAACACTACCCTACATAAAAAATATTTACTTCCATAAAATACGGCTATATTGAACTTGAATAAATTCAAATTTCGATTCAGAATTTCGATAAGTAAATAAAATAAAACCTTAAGTTTATTAACTACAATTTAAGACATTTTTTTTTTTTTTTCGTATCGGAAAGGTTTTCTTATAGGCAGAACAATAGCCCTGCTTTCGTATAGTATGCTGTTAGCAAAAGATGCGGAAAGTATTAAATTAAATACAATAATACATACTTATATTAGGTGCAATATAAATGAAGGACCTTCATTCATAATTGGAATTTCATTTTTGATGTTAACAACTTCATTTCTGAGTTTCGAAATATCTTATTTTTTCATTTTGTTACACTGATTCATCGATTTCATGAATATACTATACTGCATATTTTAGGATTTAATTCAAGATTTAAACATAAATGTTATCGAGAAAATTACTGTTAATAACTTTGCACATTCATTTTCAAAAAAACCAATAAAGAAATTGAAAAAGGAAGATCCTTAATTCATAATGTACCTAATATCATAATTTTACAACTCTTATAATAGCACTGCGATGATATTGGTGGTTACATAGCATCAGGTAATTACAATATCGAAAGAAACCCGAGGCGAGTTAAATAGCGGGATAATTAAACATATATTCAAATAATATATATATATATATATATATATATATATATATATATATATATATATATATATATATATATATATATATATATATATATATATATATATACAAGCACTTGAAATAATAAAATCCTTCAAATCCAATTCAAATTTTTGTTTAAATGACCAAATAAATATCTCCAATAGTCCAATCTTAAATTTATTCCCATCTATAACAGATAAAAAAATTACTAACCAGCATTACAGTAAAATCCCGACCCTTAAACCGTTTACCTATAAACATACCCTTCTTTTATTGTTAGTTCAATGCGAGAAGGAACCAGTACAAACTTTTCTGTTTGATATAATCCATTTAAACCTTGGTGAGTACCAACGTGTATTTGATTTCTAGTCTTAATTAAATTCACAATTCATAAATGTTTTATAATACTGATTTATATTACATCTAATTTAATATGTATAATAATAGCAAACTATATTTTGAATTGCTTATTTTTGAATTTTTTTTTGTGTGTTTTTAGAACTGAAGATGAATGTAATAAAATTCGAAACTAGTTTTCAATAAAACAAAATTATAGAAGTGGCAAATAATTTATCAATCCCTAATCCAGGTTCCCTTCCCTCCATCTTGTTATGAATGTTTCCGCAGATAAATTTAAGTAAAGGTATATTTCTCCCAGCACCCTTCCTACATCTACAGCCTCCTACAATTCAAATCCTCGGTCCACTCGCAGTAAACAAGACCGCGCCTTACTGACCTCTATACCCCCTCCCACAGAACCAAAACACTCGAAAGTTCCTTTCTCGCCCGCTCCATTGTCCTCTGGAATTCCCTCCCTTCTAATTTCTGCCATTCTTCTTCTCTCTCCTCATTCAAATTCCACCATTTTAAACACCACCTCACTTCCCTAAATCTAATTCATTATGTATATAACAATATATAATAATTATGTATGTAATTTAAATCTAATTTAGTATGTATTTAATAATACCAAACTATATTTTGAATTGCTTATTTTTGATTTTTTTTTGTGTGTGTTTTTCGAACTGAAGATGAATGTATAACGTTTGAAACTAGTTTTCAATAAAACAAATTTATAGAAGTGGCAAATAATTTACCAATCCTAATAAAAAAAATTGTAGTTAAAAACATATCATATATCCTGCAGTTCTCAACAGATGCAAAACGTAACCGCTAACGCTAAAGGTTATTCCTTAAGTTTTTTCAAAAATAAAGTACTGTGGAGAATAGTTTACCTGGATAAAAATGAGAGACGACTGAAATGGGTGGATAATGCATAAATAATGGAATAATGCACGAATTACAGGGTAAACGCCTGAGAGGTATAACGAGACATTTATGGGAGGATTACGAAAGTTCGATATTCTATATTTCGTGCCTTTCAATACTATTGTAAAAGGGTTGCTGAGGAGTGGATTTGGGCCGACAGAGGTAAGGGGCTGAGGCTACACTACCCGCAACACCCTCCGGTTGCCAGGATCAGCCTAGCCTAATCAGCTGAAGGGGTCACTACAGTGTAACCATTGTATTCCAACATTCCCGTGCACTAAGTCTGGTTTGTACCTCTATAACATATTTTACAGGTATTTTCTTGTATTACCCTTATTAGAAAAGTTATAACCTTTAGTTACCTTATAATATTCAAGTTGTTTAGATATCTTTAACAGAGAGAAAGAGGAAGGGGTATGTTTCTGTCCTAATTTTACCCTGCAAAACATTTATTATCATTTTAAGGGGGAACGCTTGGCCCTGAGAGAGAAATGGTAAAGAAAAAATTATAGAGCTTAATGTTTTCGCCTCGAATATTCATATTATTTGACACTTTGACACCGCGTACGTCTCTGATACGCGTCCACATGTCGTTACAAGAACATGATACATGATTTCAACCTATTTGTACATCCCATTTTTAATATCAATATTACCTAGCCGGTAAAACAGTATTTTTCCTCAATAAATGCAAATTGAATAATTTAAAATAATTAAAGATAACAAAATTCGGTCAGCACCATTCGTTTTAACTTTTACTACCTCTTTAAAATGGCCTTCTTAAACATATGGATCATCTGAGAATCTCACAGTTCTGACGCGCGTCAAAGTTTTATTTAACGGGAATATTCACACACACACACACACACACACACACATACAGACACAGGAAGGAGGATAAGGAGAGGCGCGTCTAAATAGTGGCAGCCTAAAACAATGAGGCGGCACACAGCCAATCACCCTCCATGAAGTAATGCCTAACAGTGGTCCCGTGGAGGGTGGGAAAGAGGTGTAAGGAGGTGGTTTTAGTGGGTAGAAATCCCACACGCGGATAGGTACGGGCCTATCCGTGCCTTTTGAAGATTTACACCCACACTCGTATATAAAAAAAAAAAAATAAATAAAAATATATATATATATATGAAATGCTACTGCGCAGTTGTCACGCTTGATGTTAAAAACGCTTTTAACTCGGCTAGATGGAGCTGTATTCTGAATGCCCTGCAGGAAATGGGTGTATTTCAGTATTTCAGGGACAGGACCCTGATTTATTCAGCAGAAGATGGGCCAAAAAGGTGTAAGCTGACTGGTGGAGTACCCCAGGGCTCGGTGCTTGGGCCACTACTGTGGAATGTCATGTACGATAGGGTCCTCAGGCTTAGCCTGCCAGAGGGTGCCAAGACGGTGGGCTTTGCCAACGACATCGCAGTGGTGATCGAGGGAAAATTCAAAAATGAAGGGACCTTGAAGGCCAACCAGAGCATTTCATTGATCCGAGATTGGCTGGCATCAGTGGGGCTCCAGCTGGCAGACAGGAAAACAGAGGCCATTCTTATTAGTAGTCGCAAAAGGAAGGAAGAAATAACCTTGAGAGTGGGTAGACAAGAAATTAGGTCCCACTCTTCCCTGAGGTATCTTGGGATTATAATCGATGAGAGGCTACGGTTCAAGGAGCATATCCAACAAGCATGTGATAAAGCGGCTAGAGTGAGCACTGCGTTGGCCCGACTGATGCCCAACATAGGCGGACCCAGAACTATTGGTAGCAAGTGTGGTCCCATCTACTCTGCTCTACGCAGCCGCGATATGGAGTGAGGCCTTGGACATACTGGCCTACAGGAGACCAATGGTATCTGTCTACCGCCGGAGTGTTCTCAGAGTGATCAGCGCGTTCCGCACAGTTTCCTACGAAGCTGCGTGTGTGGTGGCCAGGATGCCGCCGATAGAGCTGGTCGCAGAAGAGAGGCAACGCTCATATAAGAGAGTTGATCGCATCTCCAATATAGAGGAAAGGAAGCAGACGGCCGAGAGATGGCAACGTAGCTGGGATATGACATTGAAAGGGAGGTGGACCCATAGGCTGATACCTCAAATCCAACCTTGGCTGGATAGGAAACATGGGGAAGTAGATTACTACCTTACACAGATGCTCACAGGACATGGCTGCTTCAGAGCCTACCAAGTGCGGTTCAAGCTGGACAATACCGCTGTATGTCCCAGGTGCCCAACAATAGATGAGACGTTAGAGCATGTATTCTTTAGCTGTCCCCGCTTTCAAGAAGAGAGGGGAGAATTTCAATAAATCTGTGGCTCAGGACCCACAGTAGACAGCATCGTCAGCCTGATACTGCTTTCACAGGAGTGTTGGATGGCAGGCCAGCGCCTAGCGGCAGAGGTCATCAAGAAGCTGAGGAAGGAGGAGAAGGAGAGGCGCGCCTAAATAGTGGCAGCCTAAAACAATGAGGCGGCACACAGCCAATCACCCTCCATGAATTAATGCCTAACGGTGGTCCCGTGGAGGGTGGGAAAGAGGTGTAGGGAGGTGGTTTTAGTGGGTAGAAATCCCACACGCGGATAGGTACGGGCCTATCCGTGTGTTTTGAAGATTTCCACCCACCCTCGTATAAAAAAAACACACACACACTCTCTCTCACTCACTCACAACATCAGCACCTATAACATATTTCTCTCCTTACACCTTTTTAGTCTCCTCGTCGTATTCATGTTAATGTCAGTAGCCCGGCATTTAATTTTTGGCCAGCCTGCGATGGCGGTAGATCGTGCTGAAAAAAAGGCATTTTTTGGCTATCTGCGAAAAATGTCCTAACTGTCCCAGGAAGCCTTATCATCAAGCTCATATGCCTGAAACTATTATTTTACAAATGCCTGACATGCCTAGGTCACATTAATGGAATTAACGAATGGTACGCGGTCGGCGGACCCTGTAGTTTATTTGACTTCGCGCTCAAGCGATTATTTTTTGGCACGCTCTATCATCTTCGCAAAAAATTAAATGTAATATAGGTATTCTTTAGGAAATTTTGTCTACTTCAATTTTGTACCAAATATTTATCTTGGAAAAATGTTTAGTTTTCTAGTTATTAGGGGAATTTGGAAACAAATTTAAAGTTTTACTTTTTTTTCTTTTTTCGTTGTGAAGCCGACGGCTAGGGAGTTGGCAAGTCTGGAATTCGGATTAAGCACCCTAAAAAACATTTAGAATCGTTAAGAACAAAAATTCTATAATTTATTTTTTGAGAACCCCTTTTTTGACTAGACTAAAAAAGTTTTTTTTTTTAACGCGCACCAGCGGCATCGCAGGTTGGCCGAAAATTAAAGGCGATATACGCATTTTATAGGAAATTTTGTCTGCTTTAATTATGTTCGTCTCCAAAAAATGCTTAATTTTCTAGTTATAAGCGAGAAACTGGAAAATAATCCAACATTTCGATTATTATGATATCGTTGGTAAAGTCTAAATACTTAATTTAGTTATCTATTGGTTTCAGTCAGGTATTGGGTTTTTATTTTTATCTTAGAAACTAACTAGAATTATATAACAAATAATGATACATAGGGAAATTAATTATTTAAATGCTACTTTACATTACCACATAACCATTTTACATAAACCAGTTGTAGTGACATTTTGGTAATGCCTCTTTTCATCTTTTCATTTCAACTTTAAGTAATTGAATATGGATTGACTATGGTAATTAATATTTTAAGTAGATTTGCTTATGTTTCTGTTTTGTGGATAAATTTAGTTTTATGTAATATTTTACTTATACATGCCTTGTTTTGCATAATTACTTATAAAAACATTATTTTAGTTACCTTTTAATTTATCTTATAAAATATTAATGTTTTTTTCTCATAAAATTGATTTTTTCCTTTCGTATAACGGTGTAAAGTAATTTATTTTAATCACTCTATTGAAATAATCAATAAATGTATATTTATAGCTTTTGAGTATAGTATTTAAAGAGAATGTATTATGAATTACATTATATTATTAATAATTTATTTGTATTTTTGTGACCTAATTATAAACCAGTTTGAACCAATTGAACAGAATTTGTATTTAAAATGTTGTTCTATGTAACATTTTGAGTGATATTACATTCACCAAGATAAATTTTTTTTTGTTCAGGTTTTGTAGTTTTTTAAGTTTTTTTATAGATTTAAGTTTTGTTTATCCCATGTTTTTATAATTCGCAATATTTCTTATTTGAAAGTTTATAGTTATTATTAGTAGGTCATTTTCACTATACGGTATATCTGTGAGGAGTATGTCCATATGGGTTTAAGTAGGTATATGTATATATACATAACATATGATATACACTTAATCCTCTTAATTTGCTTGGCACAACAGAAATCAAGTTTTTAAGTTAGAAAATAAAATATATAATTCAAGGACATTATAAATTACTTAATTGACGGTTTTTGAAACTGATGAAAGGGAAAAAGTTATTTATAATCTAGATAAGGCTAATTTTCCTAGTGATAGAATTCAGAAATGTCTTAAATTGGTCAGCAATTAAGGTAATTATCCAGCCTTGCACGATCAAAGTGAAAAACAACTGAAGTTCACGTTATTAGCTCTCACGTGAGCATTAATAGTAAATATCTTAATAATTAACACTGAAATTAACAACTGCCATCGTGTTTGAAATTACCGAAACGACCATTAGTACGGTAACTGTTTAGAATATCTATTACTGACACGCAACACAACAAAAGCAATTACTCAGAAATCGTACGCTATGTTAACTTAGCATCCAGATACCTTGCTACAACAAATTATTTGGTACGTGCAAAACCTCAAAATCTCCAAAAATTTTGACCGGATCACCAAACTATGAATTTTTATAATTTTCTCAATTATATTATGAGATATTTCAATTTTAGCAACTATATTATTAAAAATTTTAATTTACAGGTCACTTTTGGATTTGAACTTTTTACATACCTGTTGCGAGTGCTGGCGTTCAGCAACAATATTTTTCTATTCTATTCAATCTTAATATTGTATCGATAAAATCCAAACTTCTTAACTTAATAGATAACACAGGCTAACGATGAAAAAACTTCTGTACTGAAAATATCTTATTCCTATTGTTTTTAGGGTGCTGAATATGATATTAAAAAAGCTGTATCACCCACAATTTTAACTAGTAAAGCTGTTCAATTCTTTAAAAATCGCTTAATTTAATAAATTTAACTATAAAATGTGAAGAAATTGTGGGTGATACAGCTTTTTTAATATCATATTGGATTCATCACTCTTAAAACTATAGGAATAAGGTATTTTCAGTACAAAAGTTTTTTCATAGTTCAACAAGCGACTCATCGTAGAAAAAGCTACACAAGAAGCTTCAAAGAAAATATCTGATGTGGGCAACACATGACTTCCTTGTACGCCTATTAAATTATAAATCCGTGGCTTAAAAAGTGATACTGAATTTGGTTACTAGTTTCTCCGATAATTGACATTCGGCGTCCCGACATCCATCTATTGACACACACACACAAAACCACACACTCTTGTTACTGGAGGTCTCGTTCCGTTATCATATGTCATTTTCCTTCAGTAGATAACTAGTTTCCAAGATATTTCTCCATGTTCCGTGACAACAATAAAACAATAAAAAATGGGGAGGAAAACCAGTATTTTACATTCTATTTTAACACTTAAAACAAGTAATATAAAATATTTCATTGGATTGGAAACCAAATTACGTTAGTAACCTTTATTACTGAAACATATGATTTCTCTTTTAATTTAAATATAATTTTTGATGTAAGCTTATTATGACCTTCAAGTAAAGTACCCTTTTTGGCTCACGAATTTTAACCGAAATCTAGAAAATACATTCATATCGATATAAAAGTCCTATTTACCAAATTTGA
Source organism: Rhaphigaster nebulosa (assembly GCA_948150685.1). Lineage (NCBI taxonomy): Eukaryota > Metazoa > Arthropoda > Insecta > Hemiptera > Pentatomidae > Rhaphigaster > Rhaphigaster nebulosa. Next base: position 3,869,618 of record OX411308.1, read on the forward strand.
GATGTTTTACATTATACTTTAATATAATTTTTGATGAAAGTCTAATATGACCTTCTAGTAAAGTACCGCTTCCGGTTTTCCAATGTAAACCAAAATCTAGTATGCTATTTAAATCAATATATAAATGATAAATACTAAATTTGAGAAGCTTTGTATAATATTTTAATATAATTTTTGATGGAAATCAATTATGACCTTCAAGTAAAGTACCACTTCCGGTGATCATGCAGTGACCAAAAAGGGAGGTTCACAACTAGATTTTACAAAAAGCCTAAATACAAAATTGTAACTTTCTACAGCTAACCGTTTTTGAGTTATGCGAAATACGAACGTACGAACGTACGTACAGACGCCACGACGAAACTAGTCAAAATGGATTCAGAGATGGTCAAAATGGATATTTCCGTCGAAATCTGAAATTCGAAAATTTTCGCGATTACAATACTTCCTTTACTTCGTACAAGGAAGTAAAAAGAGAAAGAAAGTATAGATCAATCCCAGCTGACAAAGGGAACCTGCATTAAATCACTGTTTTAAGTAGCCACTGTAAATACAAACCATGCTTATGATGTAACTTAGTGTTCCCCCGTATACCATATAGGGGTTTATACTATATAATACAAAACATATTGCTGAAAAACTATGGGGGATACAAAAAAATTAAGGCTATATTCAACACATAACAATTTATGAAGATCAACTATTAAAGTTAAAAAAGTTTTCAACAAAATTTTTTTTGTTGTCCTGTGTAATGGTACTGGTTTTAAATTTAATAATTCTTTGAGTAAAATATTTTAGTACAATTTTCGTGGTTTTAAGTAGATTCTCAAATCTCAAATTTCCTAACTTTTGGGTTTTCAAATTATTGGGGAAAAGATGAGTGACCCTTCCCCAGTCCCTCATGTCCCTAGGCCACTTCGTTAATCTTCGTATTTTGTTGATTATGGGATATATTCAAATGGAATTTTAGAAGATGATTGTTTTTGTAAAGATTCCATTAAATTGTTCATAATTTCTCTGCGAGCATAAATTTAAAGCAGTGATTTAGATAATACAGCTAAATTAAAATATAAAGTAAAGTAATGAGGAGAAAATTGATAGATTATATCGAAAACGAAATATGCTTCAAAATTTCAATTTTGTTTATCTTAAAATTAATGCTAAAAACAATTGGAAGATTCCAAAACTTAAAATTGAGATTAGAACAGTTAAAATCTTGTCCAAACCAAGGTAGCGAATTATAATATCTAATTAATTTAGTGTGATGTGGCTATAAGAATATAAATAAGCAATCAGGAAACCGTTTTGATTATTTTTTTAATTTTTAGTTGACGTCCGCATGATGGTATAGAAGGATCGATCTAATTAGGGATTGATAAATTATTTGCCACTTCTATAATTTTGTTTTTGTTGAAAACTAGTTCCAAATGTTTTACATCCATCTTCAGTTATAAAAATACACAAAAATTCAAAAATAACCAATTCAAAATACAGTTTGGTTTAAATTAAAATTTATATTACATTGAATTTAATATGAATAATAATACCAAACTGTATTTTGAATTGCTTATTTTTGAATTTTAGTGTATTTTTATAACTGAAAACAGCCTCAAATTAAATATATACGAAGCACTTGAAATAATAAAATCCTTCAAATACAATCCAAATTTTTGCTTAAATGGCCAAATAAATATCTCCAATAGTCCCATTTTAAATTTTTCCCGTCTATAACAGAAAAACAAATTACTCACCGGCATTACCCGACCCTTAAACCGTTTACCTATATGCTTTTCTTCCGTTGCTAGTTCAGTGAGAGAACAAACCAATACAAACTTTTCTGTTTGATATAATCCATTTAAACCTTGGTGAGTACCAACATGTATTTGATTTCTTATCTTAATTAAAGTCATAATTCATAATTATACTGATTTATATTACATCTAATTTAATATGTTTTATAATACCAAACTCTATTTTGAATTGCTTATTTTTGAATTTTTGTGTGTTTTTATAACTGAAAATGAATGTATAACATTCGAAACTAGTTTTCAATAAAAACAAAATTAGAGAAATGGCAATTAATTTATCAATCCCTATTTTTTTAATTTTATATTAACTGTTTATCTATTGTTAAATCATACAATGTACCACGCTAAAGGACAGTAAAAATTAGTAATATATTTATCCATTCATACCATATTTACAGACAAAAATAAATAAAATATATATAAATAAAAAAAATGATAATGATATAAATGATATAAATAAATAAAATGATAGAAAAAAATAGACTAGATAATAATAATTCAAACTAAGGCTAAAATGAAACATTAAAAACGCAACTATACTATATTCAAACTCAGCCTGGGTAACTCCGAAATAAGTGTTATACGATAGCACTAGGAGATCTCTCTTGCTACTTCTTTTCAGAATGATTCGTGTAAAATATCGGCTGTTGCCATACATAACTGTTTGTTGCTGTAATTTTTCATATTAATATCTAAAATACTGTAAAGGTGGTGAATCATATACTGTCGTGATGTTTTATCAATCTTAAAATTGTGTTATGAAATCTTAATAATCAAATATTATGTAATGTACATACAAATTTTTTAAAAATTCTGTGGGCTTTTCGAAATACATATTACTCAAAATAAAATAAATAAATAAAATGTGTATTATAGATATATTTATTTAATTTTTTTTTTAGATATAAGAATAAGAGATGTTAAATATTAGAGAAGAATTTATAGATTATTTCCACAATCAGAGAGCTATCTACATCTACTCCGCTCCTGATTTTTTTCATCTTAGTTATACGTTTAAAGCATATATTTAATCATTAAAGAAATTAATTAATTAAATTTGCACAATTACTAAAGTGAAGATTATACACTACAATTATGCTTAAACAAGATATTTTTGGATATAAATGTTTATTACTATCTTTATATCCAAAAAAAAAAAAGTAATATTGGAAGAATATCTGTAACATTTTTAATGATTCAATCTGTAAATTGTTTACAATATACCAATTGAGGTAGTGGGAAGAAGTTTTTTATTAAATATAAAAATGTTAAATAATAATTAAATGTTTTTATTAAATATAAAAATATTATGGGTCAATTCATATCAAGCCTACCAGTGAAGGCTGCTGACAAAGTTTATTAGTTTGTTTACCAATGCACCTATTATATTAAGAGAGCTGAAAGCAGATATTACTAATTAATTATTACTAATTACTAATGAATAAGTCCAATTTTTTATTAGCACCCATTTCGTATTAGTGGGTCAGCATATCTTGCATTTTACTGAGATCTGCATTAAACTGTGTTGCTCCTTGGATTTTGCAAATAATAGATTAATGAAGATATTTTAAAGAGCATCAAATGCACAATACTTTCTGTCTAATATTCAAACCTGTACTTAATTATAAATAAACAATAAAATAGGTAAATTTTAAAGTTTTCTAAATAAAAAATGTTAAATATAAAACTAAGACTCACCTTCTAAAATTGCAGATATAGCATTACTTGTTTTAAAAATCTAGAAAAACAACAAGAGATATACTTTAAGCATCTGAGATAAAATTTTAACCACTTAATACAACACAATTAAAAAATGTTTTCTAAAAACTTTAGATTTTTATTGTGCGTTCCTTCTGAGATAACGTTTTTATATTGGCTGCTGGCCCGTCACTAAAATATATATAATTTTTTTGTTCGTGGTAATATTCTCTTCACTTCTTCAACGAAATATCTTTGAAAAGTGTGTATAGCCGGAAAGTTGTACTTCAAGTTGCCACTTATAACACATAGGTAAGCGCTCGGAGTAAATATTGTCATCATTTTTACTTAAATTTAATAGCGCTTCGTATAATTTTTGCTATATTTAAAAATGTTTAGCTAAAAAAATATTACGGTCTAAGTAATGAAATTTTAAGCACTTATTAAAACACAATAAAAAGATATTTTCTGAAAATATTGGATTTTTAAAGCAGGACATTTCTGAGATATTTCAGATTGAAAATACCCGATTTTAGAAAAATCGTAATATTGTATGACCCATTAAAAACAAAAGATGTAACTCTCAGGTCTGAAATCTTTTTAGAGAAGTAGCATGCTATAAGCACTATATCCTGAAAAAATAATTGAAGGCGAGTCTTAGTTTTATCTTTAACATTTTTTAATTTTAAAAGAGAAGATTTTCATTTAAAAACGTTAATATTTACCTATTTTTTTGTTTATTTACAATTAAGTAAAGGCACGGATACAGGGCAGAAAATATTGTGCATTCTCTTCTCTTTAACATGATTTTTGTTTGAAGCAAATATCTTCAAAAAGCTCAGTGAGATGCAAAATAGGTTAACATGCTAATAGAAAATAATCCATATAATTTGATCCATTTAAAATAATCCATTTAAACCTTGGTGAGTACTAGCATGTATTTGATTTCTTGTCTTAATTAAATTGATAATTCATAAATCTTTTATAATACTGAGTTATATTACATTTAATTTAATATGTATAATAATACCAAACTATATTTTGAATTGCTTATTTTTGAATTTTTGTGTGTTTTTAGAACTGAGGATGAATGTATAACATTTGAAACTAGTTTTTAATAAAACAAACTTATAGAAGTGGCAAATAATTTATCAATCCCTAATTAGATTGATCCTTCTATACCATCATGTGGATGTCAACTAATATAAAATGGGCGCTTAATAAAAAACTGAACTTCCAAAAAATTAATGAATATCAGTTTTCAACTCTCTGAATATACTAAAAGCAAAGGTTAGAAAAAAAATTTGTCAGCGACCATTTAAAATTTAATTGATCGATTTGAAATAGATTGGCCCTCATTAAAATAATCATGGTGGCTGAAATAAGTGTTTAAGGTTATTAGGCTGAATAACGAATGATAATGAATTAATTATTCAACACTAAATCGACAGATATACCGATACGTAACTGGAAGAATTAACTTAAGTGATAGGTTTAGAACTTAAGTGATTGTTTAGTCTAGTAGATTTGGATTGTGGGCAACTCATCTGGTTCATGATTACTTCTACATTCCCTTATCTATATATGAAATGTATAGTAAGAAGCAGTATTGCGATCGTGAAAATTTTCGAAATATAGTTTTCAAAGGAAAGACACGTTTTAAGACCACCTTAGTCCAAATTCCCAAATCTCGCAAAATAGTCGTGTGTTTATGAACACAAACTATCTCAATTCGTACGAAACTGAAATTTGGTATTTAAGGTAGGCATATTCATGGGATGTTACAGACTTTTTCGTCAAAATCGACTAACCGGAAGTGGCAACTATATCACTCGAAAAGTATAAATTTTATAGTAGATTATGTATACAATCATATGATAGGTGATTATAACATATCATCTAATCAATAAAAAAGTAATATTCGAAATCGGAGCAGTATTAGGAATGAAAGAGCGTATCGGTCTAATCGGAAGTATCAATCATATCATCTATTTTACACTGTTTACAATTTTCTCGTAAACCGCTCAATTGATTTTGATATAACTTGCCTAATGTCTTCTCCCTAAAATCTTGTAACTTTTCATCTATGCAGTGTATAAACGAGAAAATGCAGAGGAAAAAGTTATAGGGAAAATAAAATTTTATTTGCGCATAACTCAAAAAGTAAGTAGTTTATGGTAAATTATGTATGAAATCATATGAAAGATGATTAAATTATCTAAAATACAAAAAAAGAATCATCGAAATCTGACCGGAATCAGCAAAAATACAGCGTATCTCATGAAGACTACAAGACCCTAGTTGGATAACCGAGCGCATCCGTAGGAGACGGAAGCGACCGAACCTCATCCCACCAATGCGCCAATCTGTTGTCAATAAAAGGCTGTTTAATGATGTAATGTAAAAATAGAAAAGTAGAAATTAATTTAATAATTTCTACATTTATATTATTTAATGGAAAGAAAACGTTTCCATAGAAACTAAACCGAAACTTTTGAAATATATTTTCAAATTGACAATCGTAAAATATGTAAGTTGCGTACAGAATCGCTGTACTAAAATTGTTTAAAAATCTATTTTATTGTACTTAAGTGAGAGAAGATGTGAAGAAGTGAATGCTGCTGAGTTTATTTCGAGTATTGTTTATGTGAATTCTTTAAAATTATATTAAAAAGATAATTATTAAAGGACGGTAAGGGAAAGTTGTGTGATGCGCGCGCCGCATCAGGTTTTTTCAATGATGATAAAACTTAAATAGTTCATAAAGTTCGGCCTATTATTTATTTACGAGCCGTTGTAGAGTTTGTTTTAGGAAAACGGCCACTGGAGGGTGTGGAAGAGCAGTCTAAACTTGTCAAGGTATCTTCTTTGCTATCTTCTCTCACCAGATCTCGCTGACCCACGCAAAAACACAACTGAAATCGTCTTTACTGCTAGAAGAGTTGCTTCTGACAACTAGCCGTGACGAGGGCACCACAGGTGAAATAAAACAACTTTTTTTTTCTTATTATTTACAACATTCCATGTTAACAAAAAGTTTTGAGCACTTCTACAGCTCCAACCAATTAAGTTATAGGGTTGAAAATTTGTTTGTAAATTGATTTGGCGTTAAGGAAGTACCTTTTGGAGGTCTCTACTTGTTTCTCTCCCTCTCCCCCGCGGTTTTTCGATTTTCTTTAATATTTGAGCACTTCTAAAACACCTTCATAATTGTCTGATATATATATATATATATATATATATATATATATATATATATATATATATATATATATATAAAATAGGGTCAGGGTGGCCGAGCGGGCTAACGCGCTTGCAAAAGTGCACCAACTCACAAACCCAAAGGTTGTGAGTTCGAATCCCGGTGCCGGCATTACTTTAATTTAATAATTCAAGCAATTTTTTAACCCTCCCCCCGGGTATGTGACACCCGTCATACTACTGGAGGCAACTCACAAAGGCCGGGCGTAGGAGTGATGACCCTACCCTGTGTACCCAAATTGCGAATCGCAGTATGGTTTTCCAGGACGTAAAATAGGTTTGGTCCATGGACGGTCTGCTTCGGGGAAAGAAATATAGGTCCTCGTGCGCCTGCTGACTCCGAACAGCCATAATCCGTGGATCTTGACCGGTTTGTCACTGTCCTTGAACCCGAGTAAGTCAGTGGGAAGGACACTGCCGAATTGACCCCAAAGGGACCGGTTATGGAGCTATGGATAGCCTGCCACTGCACCATGGAAACCATGGTTCGTAGCAACGTGAGGTTCGGTGACCCCCTCCAGGCTGTCTGTTCTCCCGCAAGCAATGCATGTCTGTATGAATACCACATCGCGCGGCCAAAGATCTCCATGGTCTATAGTGCCAACCGAAAAAATATAAAAATATATATATATAAATTTAGGACATAGAAGTCAAGAATCTCAAAAAATAACAGAATTAAATAAAAGAAAGAAATAATCTTTCGATATTTCGCCAATTCAGGCATCTTCAGGACAGTAACAGAGAAAGAAATAAAAAATGTATTTTGTTCTTTATTAGTTTTTTTCCTCTTTATTTTTTATTTCCTTCTCTGTTACTGTCCTGATGATGCTTGAATTGGTGAAATATCAACAGATTATTTTTTCTTTTATTTATTTCTGTTATTTTTGAGACTCTTGGCTTCTTTTTTGGATTTTTCCATTTATGTCTCATTTTGACCTTTTGCTGTTATATATTTATATATATATATATTTTCTCTGCTAAATTTGGGCACCTCCAACGGCTCCTTTTGGGTTTAATTAGTTGAAATTCAGTATTTGGACTGAGAATTTGTGTGTAAATTGAGTTGGTTTTAGAGAAATGTCTTTTGGGATCTCAACGTTTTACTCCCTCGTCCGTTAATTAAATATTTTGTCTTTCATTGAAAATACGACTTTAGATACGGAGTTCTACTGCACACGATTTTTTTTTGTTGTAAATGAAACCTACAGAAGCTTGTCCGCAGTCAGTCAGCAAAACATGATAGTAGGAACAAGGAGGAAACCTCTGTTGTGTGACAGGTGTGCGTGGTCTACACTTATCCTAGCGAATACTGAATAAAAATAAAAAATTTATTTTTCAATACGTTTATTCAATTATATTCCACATCCCACTTTCATAACTTGATCAAGATTGTAAAATTTGAATCTCGACGTGCAAGATGTAAATTTTTAGGGTGATTACATCCTCTGGAAAACAAAATATTTAACACTTTTTCCTAAACATCTCCTACTTCAATAATGAGTCTTCAAGATACACCGTACGCATTTACCCCTTAAGTCTGGGGTAAGTGCGTACGAGAGACTATTAAATTTAATTATCATTCTCAAAGAAATGGGTTTTATTGAAATATGGACTTTAATGTAATATCTAAGCTTAATGGTCTAAGTAACATTTTTATAAACAGAGGAAAAATCTAGCTTAAAAAATTATTATACAGTAATTAAAGTCGAATTTCGTAAAATCTAGTGCACACTTATCCCACATCACCTTTTGTCTATTTATTTTAAAATCATTACAAATCATACTTGTTCGATTGAGTTATTTTAAGAAGGACAGAGATTATGAGATACGCCGATTATCAATTTTCAACTGTTTTACTGTAAATTTTAAAGATATGATAATATTATAAATTAATTTTAATCGTTTCTTTAACTGTCTATGCATTCTTTTATATCTGAAAATGAAATAATTCGTCATAAATAGAAGTAATTATAAACAGTTTTTAATTTGTTTGAAACACATGTAGGATACTCCACGCGTCTAAATATGTTTCAAGAAATAACGCGTCTACTCCAGAGTAAAGTATGTAAGACTGATAAAAATTATTCTCATTGACTACGTACAAATACATATAAACTTTTATGTATAGTGAGTGGGGGTCTGTCTATAGCAATTTAAAACGATTCAGTTAATTTCAATGATAAATTAGATTAGTTGATAAAAAACACTTTATGCATTGAACTATCAACAGGACGTGGAATTTTTTTTAATATTTTTTTTTCTAAGCAAACCCATTTTCGTTATTTTGCTGCAACACTGATGCATAATGCGCCCCTAAGCCTGCTAAATAATTAATTCTGCCGCATATAATCCTTCCTGCAGTATATTCTTTACCTCTCTGATACCTGCAAACACATCATGCAGTAGAACCCCGTTTAAAACGCTGTAAAATGAAAAAAAATAAATAATGTTGACTAGTTTCAGCATTAACGTTTTCATTAAAACTAAATTATTGAAACTTAATGGCCACGAATACACAAACAATTGGTGAGACTATGCTACTGCTAAGATAACACAAGTTCGGTAAAATTCGGTAAAACAAAAAGATAACTAACTTTGTTGATTACGATTAAAATATGAAGGATCGTTTTTACCCCTTAATAATCATTTTTCTAATAAAAATTTTATTTAATCCTCTGCCAGGCGCGCTGGAGTATAAAGTGCGCCATTTAAGGATTTTTTTATTATATTCATTCGGTAATTGAACTTTCACTTTCATCCAATATCTATATTTGTTTATCAAACCCTTCTACGTGTTCCTGAGAAATTAAAAATTTTCAATCACTCAAATTATTAATTATTCCGGAGAAGCAACGAAAACATAGTGGTCCACTTAGTCAACCGCGCGTCTGTTCATGATTTTTTAAAAAAATCTTCAGCTTGTTTTAATTGTGCAGGTCACTTCAAGAGGATAATAATATTTCGATTATATTCATTATTTGAAGAAACAAGACCAATGCAAGTAGATTATTTCTTATTTTCGTTTGGAACGAACGTTCAACAAATATTTCATCTTATTTTAACTTTTTCATTTTCCAGAATATTTTGAATTTTATCTAATAATAATTCATAACGTCATGAAGTACTCACAATGTTTTATAATTTGGGCGTATTTTAGGAATTTTTTTTAAGTTTACGAATTGGGATGTTCAAATAATATCATACATATTAATTTGTTCATTTCATCGTAAATTTTCATTCTAACGTACTTTATCAATCTTCATGAAATAATTATCTTTAGATTTTATAAAATTATTACTTATCTAATGGCAAACTGCTGCTATAATTGGAACTACTTTATTTTATGAAACTGTTTATATGATTGATTATTTAAGTCTATAATTTTTTATTTTAATTATGCCATTTTTATTTTCCTACCTCTCATAATTAAATAATAATTTGTAAGTAATAAGATAATTTTGTTTGATGTTAAGGAAATGAGATGAAAATTAGGATGGCGTACATAGTGCGCCGCGCGCCTGCTGGTATCAAGGATTTGGGCGCCTACTGGAAGATTATAATTATATTACATTAATGTAATAAATTTAACTTTAACATATTACAGGAAGGACGAAAAAATGTTTTAAAACGCAATTAAAAATAATAAATAAAATCGTGCAAGTTTTTGTATATTTTTCATGCCACCATTGAGGCAAATCAAAATATAATAATTGTTTACAGTTTCTCGACTGTTTTCGAGCTCTCACAAGAGAAGTTGATTGCACATCAGATACTAGATCTCATGATATTCTTTTTTCTCTCGAATCGACCCTGCTTTCATATACGAGGCCTTGTTAGTCGATGACGCGTAGTTACCAGTTTCATGATATTGATAACGTCAAAACATGTAATTTGTTCGTTTTTTCTTTATTTTTTTTTTTTTTTTGGCTGTTACGAGGTCACACTTCTTAGCCATCGAGATATCAATATCTTTATGACTTATAGAGATAATTTTTATATTGTATTTTAATTTTTACCTAATATACGAGTTAAATTAACATAATCCTTGTACGAAGTAAAGGAAGTATTGTAATCGCGAAAATTTTCGGTTTTCAGATTTCAACGGAAATATCCATTTTGACCATCCCTGAATCCATTTTGACTAGTTTCGTCGTGGCGTCTGTACCTACGTACGTTCGTATCCCGCATAACTCAAAAACGGTTAGCCGTAGAAAGTTGAAATTTTGTATTTAGGATTGTTGTAAAATATAGTTGTGAATCTCCCTTTTTGGCCACTGCTTAATCACCGGAAGTGGTACTTTACTTGAAAGTCATAATTGATTTCCATCAAAAATTATATTAAAATACTTTGCAAAACTTCTCAAATTTGGTATTTATAACTTATATATTGATTTAAATAACATACTAGATTTTGGTTTAAATTGAAAAACCGGAAGCGGTACTTTAGTTAAAAGGCCATATTAGACTTACATCAAAAATGATATTAAAATATAATGCAAAACATCTCAAATTGTTAAATAGAACTTTTATATCGATATGAATGTATTTACTATATTTTGGTTAAAATTTGTGAGCCGAAAAGGGTACTTTACTTGAAGGTCAGAACATCAAAAATTATATTTAAATTAAAAGAGAAATCATATGTTTCGGTGATAAAGGTTATAAACGCGATTTTTTTCCATTCTAATTAAGCAATTGTATTACTTGTTTTAAGTGTTAAAATTGAGTGTAAAATACATTTTTTTTCTCCCCATTTGTGAGATCAACAAGTCTGCTGCATGAGAATAAGATATTAGTTAAGTGGGTTTTTCCGCTTAAAATGTCGAAACTGTCGATTTCTAATGCTTTATCCAGTGATATTGACAGTTTTATTGTTGTCACCGAACATGGAGAAATATCTTGGAAACTAGTTACCTACTGAAGGAAAACGACATATAATAACGGAATGAGACCTCCATTAACAAGAGTGTGTCAATAGATGGATGTCGGGACGCCGAGGGTCAATCTTCGGAAGGTCAGGTGTTGCCCATATCAGATATTTTATATATTGTATTTTAATTTATACCTAATATACGAGTTGAATTAACATAATTTTTTTTTTTACAAACAAAATTTTTTTCAGGAGAAAACTGCTCGAAGCCTCTACAATAAGAGAAAATTTGGTTAATGTAGTAAATATTAAAACAGATTCTGAAGATATCAATATTGCATATACGGAATTGCTGAATAAATTGAAGAAATAACGTGCTATATGCTTTTTAAATTTACAAATAAAAAATAGTTCCAATATAGTGTGTTATGGCATTCTTTCATTTAATAAATGTTAAACAAAATATAACTTTAAATTTAAATTATGTACTTTTAAATTATTAAAATTAATAATTTTTTGTTATAAATTCATTGTTTTAAATATTATTTTAGAAATACCGTGTAACCGAGAAATAAAAAATAAACCAACGTGTCAAAATAGGATATGTGAAAGTTCAGCACGTTGAAAATTTAAAAACAAATGATACTTTTAATAGTAGGTGAATAATATTTTAATATTGGACGAAGGTGACTCATAGTTTGAAAATAGCCAAATAAATAATATATTATTAATTTGTGAATAAGATTTTATTAATAAATATATTGGTGGGATTAATAAGGTCTATTATTTCTTAATATAAACTGATTAGTTTTATAACATTAAATAATTTTTTTTAATTCACTCTGGATTAACCGGCTCTAGGTCCCAACTCGAACGGATAAGCGGGGTTCTACTGCAATTTCATGGCCATCGAGAACGTTCTCTTGGGTATTCACAAGTAATTCTTGTTTCATAAATAAAAATCGTTCTTAGCACATCATACTAGGTTGTTACTAAAGTCTTTGTGCATAGAATAAGTTATATTTAAATTTCAGTATAAAATCTACATTTTAAAATTATTCTTCAAAATATAGACCATCATTGCCAATTACTTTAACTCATCTTTCTACCAGAAATTGAATTTGGTTGTCCTTAGTTTTCAAGGCGGAAAACTCCTGTTGTTTTTGAAAAAATGTTGTCAGGGCTGTAAGCAGGGTTGGATACGACGCTAAAACCCTCCATTTCTAAGAATCTTTCTTTGATTAAGATTGAACGATGGGCAGGAGCATTTTCTTGCTGAAACATGACTTTAATATGATTGACCAAAGCAGGGGAATACAGTTTTAAAATTCTGTATGCTCTTTCGAGTTGTTCACAGTAAATCTAAACGTCGGTAGGCCTGCCATTTGGAACCAGATCAAAGTTCAATACATCCTCATAATTCCACCAAACGCAAAGCATTATCTTGAAGGCTATTTTTCCCAGAATTGAATCGCTTGAACCAAAACGCTACTGTATTACGATGCACCACATTTTCACCTTCCACTACAGCTGCCTTCGCACTTAATCCTTTTTTCCAGTAGTGCTTCAGAAGAATGACAATTTTTTCTTCCAGCATTATCAGTGAAATTTATAAAATGGAATGAAAGGTAGTGAAAGTTGGTATGCATAATTAAACAAAGGTAGCGTCCTAGATTGATTAAATAATTAAGCTATAGTACAGATCACGGATAAAATTAAAAATATGATAAAGAATAAATGAAATTTCTAATTAAAATAAAATAATAATGTTTAAAATTTCAATATCACCGATATATCGGTGTAAAATATCGATATCATCGATATATCGGGTGTTAGGATAACGATATATCGGTTTTTCAAATCCGATATATCGATATATCGCGTTTCGATATTCCAACCCTAAATCGCACTTAATCCTTTTTTTCAGTAGTGCCTCAGAAGAGCACGAATGACAATTTTTTCTTCCAGCATTATCAGTGAAATTTATAAAATGGAATGAAAGGCAGAGACAGTTGGTTTCATTATTAAATAAATGATTAGTAAAACTAAAGAACGATATATGCATTGTTTAAATCAGTGTTGAATAAGAATTGAAAAGAAGACTTTAATGTCAGCAATGAATTAATGCACAAAGACTTTAGTAACAACCTAGTAGTTGCCTGAATTCGTTAGCCGTTTAAAATCTTCGATTGTTTTTGGTTCCGGCTGACTAAGCTCATTATTAAGGGTTTAATAAAAATTCTATAAAACTGGGGATGTATTCATTAATAATACTTTATTTTATTTAACGGATAATTATTGTAAAATTTAGGGACGAATTCCGGTCCACATATTTTTACTTGAGAGCAGAAACTTCATAGCAGTAGTGTAGCAGTTGTACTAAGCTGCTAGAAGTGCCCGGCTGAGAAGTGGAGTGATGTTGCGGTTATCGTAGGGGCCCGTTCATTTATGAGCAGTGTACTGGCCACTATCTCACCCCACCAAGTCTGCCTGGGGCCCCACCGCAATACATTTCTTTACTCTGCACAATAATTAATTCCTTTCTTTTTCTCTATCATTTTTTGTTTTTGTTTTAGTTTCATTATTGTTGTAACACAATAATACCAATAATTCAACAGTATCAGGTTTCAAATTCAACTACGTACATTCGTGAAGTCGTTTTAATTAATACTGTTTCGGATCGCAAACTGCTTAAGCCTAAAAAAAAAAAAAATGGGTTGTCATATTTTTTTGTTTTTGGTGTTATATACGTTTTCAAAAAATTAAATATAAAAATTATGATTTTGAAAAATTGAACAAAGTTAAATATTATAATTAAAAATATGATAAAATCTGATGTGGGCACGATATGACTTCCTAGTACGCCTATAAAAATTATAAATCGCTGGCTCAAAAAATGATAGTGCATTTGGTTACTAACTTCCAAAGATAGCAATGTCTCAAAAACGACACTCGGCGTCGGTTACTTGTGGCGGTGCCCTTAGTTGTAATTCTGGATGTGATAGACTCAGAATTTTATTCTCTAAAAATTTTGTTTCTAAAATTGATAGAAAACCATTTAAAAAATGTAGCGTATGAGCTTCCGCACATTCAATATTAAAAAGCACTTTGGAATTTCAAGTAAAGTACCAATTCCGGTTACTACATATTAATCCCAATAATATAAAATTATCTAATATTAAATTTGAAAAGAATTCTATTAAATTCAGACACCATTTTTTCACCGAATTCTGTTTGGACTAGTATTTGAAGTAATTATTGCTAAAGTAAAAAAAGATATTTTTAGAAAAAAAATAAAAAAGGAGAGTACTCAGTTTTTTCCATAGTTGTTACCCACAGGTGTTACTAGGGGTTTGACGGTATCTTTCAGGTGCACCTGAGCATTCCTGGCACTCTCAATTAGAGATGGACAAAAAGTACTCTTGAGTAATGAGTACCGAGTACTTTACTCGAATATTCTCTCTAGCCGGGATTAGAAACGACAAGGGATGGAAGGGATACGCCAGTCTTCGCCACCCCTTCCATCCCTAGTCAAATCTGAATCCGGCTTGTGAAAGTATTCGAGGTAAATACTCGGTACTCATTACTTAGAGTACTTTTTGCCCATTTCTACCCTCTATGAGTATAAGTTTAGTTTACATGTTATGCATAATATAAGCCCAAAACATGACTGATACATCGATGCTACTGAGCTCGGACAATGGCGTCAAATGACTTGCCCTGCTCCAAACCCTGATCTGATTGTTGTCCGGTACGAGAATAAGACTTCATCTGAGAAGGAACAATTGATACACTATGGCAATAACGAGTTTTCACGGTTTCTTGCCCATTGAAGACGTTATTTCATTCTTGATCTGAACAAGTGGTGCCAGCTAGGAGCCTTCTAGCCCAAAGGTTAACAACGTGATGAGGATTTCTTATAATGTTCAATTACTATGCTATACTGCTGTGCTATAGTACTATGCTATGCTGCAGCTGACAGAATAGGTCCCCAACTGTTGAGTTTCGGTTCCTTAAGCCACTGACATACTTTTTTATCTATAAGTGGGAGAACAAGTCTGGCTCAGGATGCCCCAGGTCGATTGTAAATAGTGTATATAAGTGTACCTGAGTTTAAGGTTTTAGGTTTATTTTATTTTATATAAATTTATATATTATTTCTTGTTTTAAGTTTATTTTTTATTTTATTATTTTTTATGTTTGTAATTATGATATGAATGATTTCTTTGATCTATATTACCATTGTCTCTGCTGAGACAGAATGTAATATTACTCAATAAATAAATAATTTCTAAGCAAAAAAATGGTACTGAAGGCAATATAACGCTCTTCGTTGTGACCGGTTTCTCGTGGTATCTCTTCAACTAAGGTTGGGATATCGAAACGCGATATATCGAAACATCGGATTTGAAAAAGCGATATTTTCTATCGATATCCAGTCATGCGATACACCGATGGCATCGATAGTTTACAACGGTATAGCGATTATATCGATATTTTACAACGATATATCGATATCTTAAAACTATATTCTTTTACAACCTGAACCGTGCAAAAATTTCGCTCTAGCCTGAGGCTTTTATCAGATTTCAATATATTAGGAGTTCAGCACAACTTTAGTTATTATAATTTCGATATTATTTTTTATAGAAGCATAATATTATATTACTTTTATTTTAGGTAATTTTTGTGAAGTAATTTCTTCCAGTACTTTTTTATTACCTTGTAATAATTTTATTAACATAATTCATAATTCATAATATAATGCCAACGTTTCGGGGATTTCCCCACCTTCAGGATACATCTCTTATACAATCCATGTTTTATAGCTTTATATAGACATGGATATATTGTTTTTATTGAAAACTAGTTTCAAATGTTATACATTCTTCTTCAGGTCTAAAAACGCACAAAAATTCAAAAATGAGCAAATGAAAATACAGTTTAGCATTAATATACTTATTAATAAACTTATTAAATCACATGTAATATAAATTAGAATTATAAATTTTTTATGAATTATGAATTTAATTAAGACAAGATATTAAATACATGTTTTTACTCACCTAGAGTTAAGTAGATTATATCTAACAGAAAAGATTTTTGATGTAATCTACTTAAACCTTGATAAGTACCAACATGTATTTGATCTCTTGTCTTAATTAAATTCATAATTCACAAATGTTATTATTTTTGAATTTTGGTGTGTTTTTAGAACTGAACATGAATGCATAAAACTTTAAAACTAGTTTTCAATAAAACAAATTTATAGAAGTGGTAAATAATTTATCAATCCCTAATCAGATTGATCCTTCTATACCATCATGCGGATGTCAACGACCAATTAGATTGATCCTTCTATACCATCATGCGGATGTCAACTGACCAATCAGATTGATCCTTCTGCGGACGTCAACTGATTATTTTTTACGTCACTTTTTCTTTCATCATTCGTTCCCTTTTCCATTTTTGCTTTTTTATCCTTTTACGAGACACTGATAAATCGATTATCGATAGTTTGCTAGCAATTATCGGTCGAAATCGATATTTTACCATCGATGACCCAGCCCTATCTTCAATCGTACCAGAAATCCAAAATTTATTCCACCACCATACGAGGTCGCTTTGCCCAACTTATAGCCAGCCGTTGAGCGATGTGGTTCGTTGCTAACCCTTCCTCCCTTAAAGCAACTATTCTGGTGGCTACTGCCGGTGATAAAACGCTCCAATGAACGGATCCAAAATAGGATATTAAGCACACCCAACTTAAAATAAAAGATGAATTGGTAGTTTATCACTTTTCTCAGGAATTGTTGATGTTTGCGTAAATGAATAGTACAAATTGAAATAAATAAAAGTAATGCCGATTACTAAACAACTAAGCAAAACCTAAAAGTAAAAAAAAAATTATAATAAAATATGTGGTCTCTCATTTTATGAGTATAAAAGTTATATTGATAGTTGTTGTTAGGAGAAAGGCGATAACATTCTCGGCTTATCATCGCGTGAACTCAATGAATGGAGTTCCATTAAGGAAAAGCCATGTGTAATGGAGTCCAGCCAGACTAGACTGTAGCCATAATAGAGTCCGATTTACCCGGTTCTATATATCTGTACGATCATCCCTTAGAAAAGGAATTAGTTCCAACAACTCACTTTAAGGATTAATAATAGTGCACATATAAGATTATATTGTTATCCGAGGCGGTAAGTTAGAGATTTCATACTCCATATTTCGGTCATTTATGAAGATGATAAACAATATAAAAATTTTTTTGTACACAAAGCCTTAAAAAAAAATAATTGCCATTTAACTATTATTTTTGTATTTTTAATAATAACTTTGTATATACAAGTTTTAGGAAACTATATATATATATATATTTTTTTTATGGACAGAGGCCGCGAAATAATGCTAACCATGGCATTATTTCGCGGCCTAATAACCTAATAAATGTCATGGTTAGACCAGGAAAACACATTATTTTATATAAAATAAAAACTGAATGCTTCTGATTATTAAAATAAATGTTAATGTTTATCTATGTTATTAAAGGGCAAAATAGAGTAACAATTTGGTTTATTTTAATAATCAGAAGCATTCAGTTTTTATTTTATATAAAATAATGTGTTTTCCTTGGTCTAACCATGGCATTATTAAACCACTATATTTTATTAAAGGGCAAAATATAACTTTCAGTTGTAATCTAGTAAAATTAACAATTATTACATTTATCAAGATTTCATAATTTACACATTTTCCAATTTAACATAAACATAAGCCATATTAATTGTTTAATGTTATCTATAATTTAATAATACCTCTACTGTTTATTTCTTTCCCATTGTCCATAATTAAAATTTCTACATTTATTTTTTTACATATTGCTGGGAGTCTAAAAGCTACTGACTAACATTAGCTGAAATATATTCCTTTTTAACCTTTGTACTCATCCTATATTTATCTCTATATTAGTCATAATTGTTTGTTATTTTGATTTTTAATGAGTTTTTCTATATGAAGATATTAAATGATTTTTCTTATATATGCATATTTAGAATAAATAAATAAGTAAAATTTATTCTTCTGTTAATTTAAATATATGACTATTAGTTTTATTATGATTGTTTAATTTTAGTGTAGAAAGTTCTGATGATGAGGAAATATTTCCCTCGAAACGTTAAACGAATAAAGAAGTAAATTACAACTGGAAGTTATATTTTGTCCTTTAATAAAATAAAGTAAAAATTTTGGTTTATTTTAATAATCAGAAGAAATAATTATAAAGATAAATATATTTATTTAATTTTTAAAAGTTTTACTTGTTTGACCATCATAAAAATTTGGCATCTGTTAATGCAATAATAAATTATGCTGGCAAAAGAGAATATGTTGGCAAATATAGATGGTATATTAAATATATGTAGATGCAAAAGATAAAATACAGAAGAAAAACTTAAATAAATAAGAAAACCGAAACAATAGCATAAGGATCTCAGTGCAGTAAGTCTCCTTGTCTCATGGCGGTGGATAGTGGATTGGAATATAGAGATAATCTATGATGGAAATCATTGAAGCGATCTGCGGCAGTTACAGTGACGAAAGGAGTGTCAAAGTCGTTGTGTTAAGTTTCATTAGAAACATAAAAGGGGGCATCTACGATTTTTTAGGTACTTTGGATTGGAATCATTGATTTTTTTTTATGTTTAACATTTTGGCCGTCCCACATAACTCAATCTAATATGCTCAAAGTGGTTTTATGAGTACTTTGTAAATGGTCAATTTATTTTTCAGTGATAATTTTGAACATCTGTCAAGTAGCCTGGAAGGAAGTCCGTATTGTTGGTTCAGTTAAAAAAAAATAAAGATGTTAAAAGTATGAATTAAAGAAACATTAAGGTAAAATAGAGGCAGGTAATACTGAAATCAGCTTATATTTTAAAAGAGACAAATTGAGTAATATAAACAACACTTATAAAAAACAACATATTGGCCCTACCATGTCAACTATCAAAGATTTTTAATTAGTTTTTCTATATGAAGATATTAAATGATTTTTCTTATATACGCATATTTAGAATAAATAAATAAATAAAATTTATTCTTCTGTTAATTTAAATATATGACTATTAGTTTTATTATGATTGTTTAATTTTAGTGTAGAAAGTTCTGATGATGAGGAAATATTTCCCCGAAACGTGAAACGAATAAAGAAGTAGATTACAACTGGAAGTTATATTTTGGCCTTTAATAAAATAAAGTAAAAATTTTGGTTTATTTTAATAATCAGAAGCATTCAGTTTTTATTTCATATAAAATAATGTGTTTTCCTGGTCTAATCATTATTCTTGGCCTTTGTCCATAATAAAAAAAAATTAGGTTCGCGAAAATTTGTATATAGAAAGTTATATTTTGCCTTTAAATAAAACAATTACAGAAACTTCCTAAGAAATTATAAGAAAGAAGACAAAATCGTTACATTAAAAAAAAAAAATAAAAAAAATATCTCATGATAAAAATCAATACATTAAAATGCAGGTCGGGTGTTCACAGACTTTTTTGGTCTAGTGTAAATATTCATTATTTGTTGTTATTTATTTATTTTAGAACTTAACTGCTACATTCTGTAAAAGCTATTCTTTAATTTTGGCTATATCTATTACTCCAACTTTAATAGTTTTAACACTAGCATTGGCCTTAGAGGACGAGCACTCGAGTGTAGGGGGAAGGCAATTTAGTTTTTATTAGAGGCCTACAGGAGCCAGAAGACAGCACTTAATAAACCGCCTCGGAACACTTAACCTACATCACTCGGTTCGATACCTCCCTCCTAGTCTTCGATTTAGATAGCCTCAGGTAGGGGGAAGGGAGGTTTTTAAATATCGATTGAATTTATATTTAGGTTAATTAAGGACGGCGGAGAGGGGGGGAGGAGGGGGCTTTAAAGCAATGGTAAAGGAAAATTTCAAAGGGTGAATTAAATGAGAGAATTTTTGTGTTATTGTTGGAAATGTCCCAAAACTAAAACGAAGGACACTAGAAAATGTTTATCCAGAGAGAAATTTTGCTACTTAAAAGGTTCAAAGGATAAACCCTTAAGTCTTTATCTAATTAATTAATCTTAATGCCCAAACTATTTCATCATACTATAGAGGAAGGAAATGATGATTAAATTTTGATCTCCATTTTCTTAAAGGATGTAATCGATATTGCAATATTATTAAAACATCATTGGAAGACTCCTAAAACAAAGACTTAAGTCTCTCAGAAGGAAATAACTAAGAAGTCAACGTTTCAATCAAGAAAAAAAAAAGATAAAATCACATGAATGCAGAATAGATACAGTATATCTCACATCAATTCCTAGAAGAATCTTGTCTTGTAGTAATATACATTTATTCTGAGAGCTGAGGAAAAAACGTGTCTGTAAGAAAATATTTGATCGTCCAGGGAGAAAGTACTCTCATAATAGATTGGAACTATAAACGTCTGCCATCCTAGATCGGCTGCAATGAAATTTTAAAGGTCAACGAATCCGTCATTTTCGTCACTTTTTTTCAGATTTTCCTCAGTAACTCGCTCTCAGTGCATTTGAAGTAAAACTATGACATAGACAATTTTAAAGAACGTTAAATTTTCTCTAGGTTTTATGTTTAGTATTTTTTTTTTAAATTCGGAAAAGTTACTGAAATTCGGTGCCATCTATATATTCGGTAAGCATTTCCGAAGTAAAGGAAATATTGTAATCGCGAAAATTTTCGTTTTTCAGATTTCAACGGAAATATCCATTTTGACCATCCCTGAATCCATTTAGACTAGTTTCGTCGTGGCGTCTGTACGTACGTTCGAATATTCCACAACTTGGAGATATGTTGTCTCAAATAAAAGCTAATAACAAGCAGAGCAATGTTTTTCCACATCAGACACCATTATCATCATCATCATCATCACAAGACACAACAAAATCAAACTGAATTCAAGCATTAAGAAATAATTTCGCTATGGTCCATTCTATGTCGTGTTATCTGAAAAAAAATATATATATATATATATATATATATATATATATATATATACATGACTAAATTAGCAATTAGAATGTAAAAAGGCCATTCGGTCACCGATTTTTTTATTTTATTTTACATTATATCGACGTTTCAGCCATCTAGTGCCATTCTCAAGTCTGAAAGAACACTTTTGTTAAATCGGTTTTCATTAACATAATATATTAAATCATCTAAAAATAATCATAAATTCGATTTTAAGAGAATATAAATAAACGAAGAATAATAGAGTCCATCTTTATAACCAAAAATCTAAAAAGATCCGTCAATCAACAAACGGACGTAGATAATTTAAACACCTTCTATGCCAGTACAATTAATAATATATATATATATATATATATATATATATATATATATATAGCACATCTCATATCTATAATTCAAACTAAACTAGTTTGAATATTTAATCTCACTTTTATATATTGCAACAATTATAATTTTTATTAGATTCAATATTGTTTTAAAGCGAAAAAAACATTAAATAACTCAATGCTCCGGCTTGAATCGATTTTTCTCATTTTCAGTTATCTTTTATTACTACCTATTATACCAACTATATAATAACTATTATAGCTAGACGTGCAATTGTAAACGATATGGATAATGGCATAAGACCAATAAAACATTATGATTCTATCTTTTTAAGTCTTTAAGTTATTAGGCCTGTATGGTTCTCAAATTCAACTGAAACTTACAATACATTTTTTTTGAAAGAGCTCGATTTGATTTGATAAATCCCAAGGATCCTCTATGCCGTGTAAGGATGCTAAAAATGTTTACGACTCACCATAAAAGACCAAAACATAAAAGATGAGAAAAGCACTTTAACTTTACGGTCTGGTTGGCAAGGCTTGGATATTGTGATATTCAGCCGCTTTAAGGTCTATCTGTGTCTATATATATATATATTATATATATATATATATATATATATATATATATATATATATATATATATATATATATATATATATATATATATATATATTAGGTTGTTAGAAAAGTCATTCTGCATCGAATAAGTTTTATTTAAATTTCAGTGTAAAATCTACATTTTAAAATTATTCTTTAAAATATCGGCCATCATTGCTAATTACTTTAACACATCGTTCTACTAGAAGTTGAATTTGGTTGTCCTCGGTTTTCAAGGCGGAAACCATTTCTGAGAATCTTTCTTTGATTAAGATTTAACGATGGGCAGGAGCATTGTCTTGCAGAAACATCACTTTAATATGATTGGCCAAAGCAGTTGACTCCTCTTTTAAAACTCTATATGCTCTTTCGAGTCGTTCACAGTAAACCAAATCAAAGTGCACAACATCCTCATGATTCCACCAAACACAAAGCATTACCTTGAAGGCTTTTGTTCCCAGAATTGAACCGCCTGAACCAAATCGCTACTGGATTATGATGCACCACATTTCATGTTCCACCGCATAAATTTCCTCAGAATTTATAAAATGGAATGGAAGGTAGAGAGAGTTGGTTGTGCATAATTAAATAAAGGATTAGTCAAAGTAAAAAACGATATACGCATTGTTTACTTTAGTGTTGAATGAGGATTGAAATGGAGACTTTAATGTCAGCAATTAATTAATACACTTTACAACCTGTTATATATATATATATATATATATATATATATATATATATATATATATATATATATTTACATACACAAAGTCAAACATTATAAGATTCCAATAAAGAGCTAACCAGTTAATGTCTCGCAAATTAAGGCACTATGACAAGATCAGATAAATGCAGTCCTAAAACAGCACATCTCACATTGACAATCCAAAACCGACCCATAAACTAGAGAGAGCACACTATTCCAAGAAATCTTAACACATACATAAGCAATCGGGAGGCAATATAACAACAGCTGAGAAAGGTCATATTCAAACAGCTGATCATTAGAAACTGAAAATTAGAAAATACAGGTAGCAAACAACCAAAAATGTACTAAAAGACCATAAAAATAATTAAAAAGATAAATATATTTAAAACCTGAAATAAAGCTATACTAATGCACAAGGATTTTTTTAAAATGCTATCTATTTATTGTCTATTTATCTAAAATGCTAAACGTTTTAGGTAAGAATGATTAAACTTCCTCTTGTCAGCCTTATAATTAACGGCAATATCCAAATTCGATGCAATATCCTCAGTCTCAAATATCTTCCTCTTTGAGCCATTTCTTTATTTATGAATCATTCAAACTTTGAAGATGCTTTTTTTACTTCCTTGTACGAAGTAAAGGAAGTATTGTAATCGCGAAAATTTTCGGTTTTTTAGATTTCGACGGAAATATCCATTTTGACCGTCCCTGAATCCATTTTGACTAGTTTCATCGTGGCGACTGTAAGTACGTTCGTACGTTCGTATCTCGCATAACTCAAAAACGGTTAGCCGTAGAAAGTT
Organism: Rhaphigaster nebulosa; assembly: GCA_948150685.1. Taxonomy (NCBI): domain Eukaryota; kingdom Metazoa; phylum Arthropoda; class Insecta; order Hemiptera; family Pentatomidae; genus Rhaphigaster; species Rhaphigaster nebulosa. The sequence goes on from OX411308.1 coordinate 3,893,747, forward strand.
GAAATTTTGTATTTAGGATTGTTGTAAAATCTAGTTGTGAACCTTTCTTTTTGGTCACTGCTTGATTACCGGAAGTGGTACTTTACTTGGATGTCATAATTGATTTCCATCAAAAAATATATTAAAATAGTATACAAAACTTCTCAAATTTAGTATTTATAATTTATATATTGATGTAAATAACATACTAGATTTTGGTCTAAATTGGAAAACCGGAAGCGGTACTTTACTTGAAGGTCATATTAGACTTTCATCAAAAATTATATTAAAATATAATGTAAATTATCTAAAATTTGGTAAATAGGACTTTTATATCGATATGAATGTATTTACTATAGTTTGGTTAAAATAGGTGAGCCGAAAAGGGTACTTTACTTGAAGGTCATAATAAGCTTATATCATAAATTGTATTTAAATTAAATACATAAATCATATGGTTTGGTAATAAAGGTTACAAATACAATTTGGTTTCCAATCTAATTAAACATTTTTATTACTTGTTTTAAGTGTTAAAATTTAGTGTAAAATACTGGTTTTCCTCCCTATTTGTGTGTGTTTCAATAGATGGATGTCGCGACGCCGAGTGTCGTTTTTGAGATACTACAATCTTCGGAAACTAGTAACCAAATTGAGGATCTCTTTTTGAGCCACCGATTTATAGTTTAATAGGCGTACAACGAAGTCATGTGTTGTCCACATCATATATTTTTTGTTAATGTTTTTATAATGGAAACCTACGTAAAAGCTTCGATATCATGAATATTACATTTATTCCACCAACGTTAAATAAAATTTCAAATAATAATAAACTCTTAATATTTGAGATGTTTTGAGGGGGAAATAAAATTCTTTGGACAATATCTGCTTCAGGAATGTTTTAGTCAAATCATTTCATAAATCCTAATAAGTCGGAAATAAAAAATATCTAACTACCTAGAGGTATGAATTCTGTTTAGAATATTTTTGTTTCTCGACTATGCTAAATAAAATTTTTATTACATTCATTTAGATCTACAATAGTTCATCCTTATGGTTCATCAGTAATCGCCAACTTCGAATGATATCGTTAAATATTTTTTATATGATATTATGATTCTTATAATTTTTTATTAATATCATTTAAAATAATAAAGAATAGGGTATAACCATTATAATCGTCTTGCAACTAATAATAAATAATTAATAATATGCAGAAATAATTATAAATTATACTAACTCACCTGTCCAGAGATAGGGGGTGAATTTACTTCTTACGAGCGTGTCTAAGAACCATCTTAAATGATAAAGATTCAGTTATTCATCTCTTCTGTTTAAAAACTCAAGACTTGCCATTCTCTCAGCAGTTGTGAAACCTGAAAAAAAAACAATGCATTTAAAAAAATAGTTCAGGAAGGAAGGAGTTGCTGAAATTCACCAACTCAATCGACCTGCAATAATAATCTACTGAAAAAGAATGTTTATAGAAAAATAAAACAAAATTAGGTTGTGGTGGTTTAGATTTCTCTATTTTCATTCATCTGGTTAATAATCTACTTCATTGTCTATTGATTCACTATTTTCATTCATCTGGTTAATAATCTACTTCATTGTCTATTGATTCACTATTTTCATTCATCTGGTTAATAATCTACTTCATTGTCTATTGATTCACTATTTTCATTCATCTGGTTAATAATCTACTTCATTGTCTATTGATTCACTATTTTCATTCATCTGGTTAATAATCTACTTCATTGTCTATTGATTCACTATTTTCATTCATCTGGTTAATAATCTACTTCATTGTCTATTGATTCACTATTTTCATTCATCTGGTTAATAATCTACTTCATTGTCTATTGATTCACTATTTTCATTCATCTGGTTAATAATCTACTTCATTGTCTATTGATTCACTATTTTCATTCATCTGGTTAATAATCTACTTCATTGTCTATTGATTCACTATTTTTTTTTCTTTTATGCTGCTTATTTTGATTTTTATCTTCATATTTTCTTCTTTTGTGTTTTGTAATTTTTTTTTTACTTTTTATTAATTAATATTCATATCAAAAGTCACTAAAATATGACGGTATCAATAGGTAATATGCCAATTAAAGCAGGGAAAAGCTTTAAATTTTATAAACAAACAACCTTCCCGTATGATCACAAGCGAGCATGTTAATAATAATAATAAATTCTTTATTTATCCCGAGACATATTCCTTTAGAATAATATTATATTTAAAATCAGTAGAGCTTTAGAGCCTTAGAGTAGAACAAAAAATAATATATATTAAGTAAATAATAGCATAAATAAACAAATAATAATAACATAACTTTTAAATCTTTAAGGAAAAATAAACTTGCAATATTAATACATTAGAAATAAATACAGTGAAAGAAAATGAATTTATATTAATAATAAAAGTAATAATAATGTATTAATACATAATGGGGTGCAAATTTTAGTTGAAAATAAGGGGTACCTATTTACAAATCTTTTGGAACTGCATGGACATGAAGCGACTGAATAGACGGGATTTAAAGGCGGGAAGAGTATTGGAGCAACGGATGGAAAGAGGAATGGAATTCCATAGGGATGGGGATCGGATAAGAAAAGATCTGTCAAAACCTGCGGATCGGTGGACTGTTATATGGCTGTAAATTCGATTATGATGATTTTAATTTTGACCATGCGCACTATGAGAAGAAAACAACAATAATATTATCCTAACACAATTTACAAAGCATAATGAATAACTCGCTTAGAATGTTGTTTGTCAAATTTGCAATCAGAATATTTTTCATGAAATAGCTTTATTAAAAAAAAAATTCTTTCCATTTTAATAAAATCCACTCAAATAGTTATGGTGAAAACATAAATTCAGAAACGATTTTAAAATCCATTAAAAAAAAAAAAAAATTGTAATGTTGTTTCTATGATATTTTTGTAACATAGATCTGGATATAACCATTATGGTGGTGAAATCCATGTGACGTGCATAACTCGTGCCGTTGCTAAGGAAGAGGGGAGTGTAATGTTTTTAAGTTAAGTGAAAAATATCTTTCACTAAGTTTCTTCTTTTTGATAGTTTTGGCCTTAATTCAGTAAACAGTTATGAGATGATATTTATTACGAAAATAATTTACCAAAAGTGCTGTTGTAATATTTTTGACGTTTATTAGAGGGGTTGAAAGATGGGGAGGCTTTTCTCCCTCCCCTCGGCAAAAACGATATTTTCGGCTCTACCACCCCCTGCCACAATTCTAGGTTATCTGCTTTTAGAGAAATACGATACCGACGAAGTATCGATACCTTCACTCATTCAAGCACCTAAATCAAATAATCGATAACATTAAGTATGTCGAATATCGAAAGGAATATTGAATAAGTGGTATCGAATCCAACTCTCTAACTGTTAATTCGATTATGATGATTTTAATATCGACCATACGCCAGTGGTTCTCAACCGCGGGAGAGGGGCACCTCTCTAAGGGGGCGTGATAAAACCAAAGGGAGGGCGCGAGTATATCGAGAAAAAATATATCGACAAAAAATAAAATAAAAATATTTATTTTACAGAAAACATTCTGACATAATAAAAAATAAAAAAACACTTTACAATGAGTTAAGACACTTATAAATAGGAATTGAACGATGTATTTAATAATTAACTTATCAAAATTAAATTAAAAACATGATTAATACTTATTAGTGACTCCCTTGGGTTCACGTTCTAGAATATTTGAGACAAATCTATGCATTAATATTTTGAATATTGAATTGATATATAATGTATTTGAAAATTAGAATCGATATATGCATTATGTGACTATGTAAATTAAATTAAATTGAAACTAATGTTATGATTACAGCAAGATTTCAATGAAAATTATTGTATGGGGAGGGGGGGGGGACGATTAAAATTGTGATTGAAAATTGGGTCACAAATACTAAAAGATTGAGAAACACTGCCATAAGCAATATGAGAAAAAAAAATAATTAAAAAATATCAAATTACAAAGATACGTTTTAGAATTTCCGATACATTGAATTGAATAGCCGTTTTCGTTTTAACAAATTATCATTCATTTATTCAATATAAAAACTGACTCAATGAGATAAATGTTTAAGTTAAAGGAAGGAGTTAAGAAAGTAGTGCTTGGGCTGCACCGGATGTTTCGCTCCTATTTTATACTCAATCCATGAATTTCAAATGGAACTGTTTGAGAATGCCTTCGTTAGGTCTGGAGGGTAAGCGATAAAATTTACAATAAAATAGTACCTTTCTCAGACCGTTTGTTCATTGGAAACATTTCACGTACATTTTTACAATAGATACCTTCCTGTATATAAGCCAACATTTCAATTGAATTTTATTATCCTAACACAATTTACAAAAAATACTGAACAACTCACTCGCTAAAAAAAGTTATTTGTACAATTTTCAATCACAATCTGTTTGAAGAGTTTCCTATCAAAACTGAATATTTCAACTTCTCAAAAACGGAGTTATTTATTATCAATTAATATTGTTCCAATTAATCCAAAAATAATTCAGTTTATTTCAAATTTTAAATTTTCCTCTGTCAAATAGGTGTTACGAATCAACATTTTAAATAAATAAAATGGCATACCTCCTCGAGATGCCCCCATAATAATATTTCATAATAATTTTACAAAAGTGGATATATTCTCTTTTAGGTATTGATAAATTATTTGCCACTTCTATAATATTTAAAACTAGTTTGGAATGTTTTATACATTCATCTTCAGTTCTAAAAACCCACAAAAAATTAATACATCACGTTGAAAACAGCCTCAAATTAAATATATATGAAGCACTTGATATAATTAAATCCTTCAAATCCAATCCAGATTTCAGCTTAAATAGCCAAATAAATATCTCCAATAGTCCAATCTTAAATTTATTCTCATCTATAACAGAAAAACCAATTACTCACCGGCATTACTGGAAAAATCCCGATCCTTAAACCGTTTACCTATAAACATCCTACCTACCTTTGTTTCAGTGTTAGTGAAGGAACCAGTACAAACATTTCTGTTTGATATACCAAACTATATTTTGAATTGTTTGTGTGTTTTTAGAACTGAAGATGACTTTAAAACATTCGAAACTAGTTTTCAATAAAACAAATTTATAGAAGTGGCAAATAATTTATCAATCCCTAATTAGATTGATCCCTCTATACCATCATGCGGATGTCAACTGGTATTAATGTTTGATAGAAAACTCCTCATTTCACGATTTTTTTTGTTTTTAATTCTTATCATTTAAATAAAATTCAGTTTAATAGTTTGATAGATAAACAGGAATTCCGAAACGATTTTAGAAACCATTGAAAAAAAAAATAACAATGCTAATATTATATTATTATAACATCGATTATTATAACATCGATTTAGATGATTTTATTGAAAACTTTTTTCTCAGTCTTTGCGTTCGTGTAGATAGTAAGTAAAAAAAAAAATGTCCTCAGAATTTTTCTAAACAGAGCATTTCGAAGATTGTTCTTGAAGTGAATGAGGCCCTCATAGAATTTGTGAAGGATAATATAAATTTAAATAGCTAATAATCAATTATAAAAAAATTATTCAGTATTTATATATTTTTTTATGCTTACGAGTACAATATAAAGTCAGATTGGTCTTGTGAAAAAGTTATGACAGTGATTTAATAAAAATATAACTGATATCAAAGTAGTTAATGTTTATATATTAAATATATTCTAATGTCATCTCATGTTAAGTGAGATATTGTTTTATTTTTTATTTTTAACCTAATCACGATGAATATAATTCCAATTAAGTGAACATATAAGTAATGATGATGCTACTCTTAAGGAAGTATGAGAAGGAATGCTTGTTTCAAAAGATCTCGGAAAACATCACTGAATTTTGTCTTCAGCTTTAAATGTATTTATTGTTTTTGTTTAATTTTTGAGGTTATCTGTGAAAATACATATGCTTAATTTTTTAAGTAATGCGTAATTTATTTAACTTTATTTATTTTAAAATATAGCTGGCATGTCTTTTCGACAAAAGATCCAGTTAGATTATAGCTATATATTATATAGGTATGTAATATATAAGGTTATATTTGACATCCGCATGATTAGGGATTGATAAATTATTTGCCACTTCTATAAATTTGTTTTATTGAAAACTAGTTTCGAATGTTATACATTCATCCTCAGTTCTAAAAACACACAAAAAATTCAAAAATAAGCAATTCAAAAGATATTTTGGTATTATTATACATATTAAATTAGATGTAATATAAATCAGTATTATATAACATTTATGAATTATGAATTTAATTAAGACGAGAAATCAAATACATGTTGATACTCACCAAGGTTCAAATGGATTATATCAAACAGAAAAGTTCGTACTGGTTTCTTCTCGCATTGAACTAACAATGAACGAAAGGTAGGTAGCAAGTTTATAGGTAAACGGTTTAAGGGTCAGAGTTTTTCCAGTAATGCCGGTGAGTAATTATTTTTTCTGTTATGCATGGGAATACATTTAAGATTGGGCTATGACCTGACCCTTAAACCGTTTACCTAAAAACATCCTGCCTATATTTCTTTCTTTGTTAGTTCAATGCGAGAAGAAACCAGTACAAACTTTTCTGTTTGATATATCCATTTAAACCTTGGTGAGTACCAACATGCATTTGATTTCTTGTCTTAATTAAATTCATAATTCATAAATGTTTTATAATACTGATTTATATTAATCTAATTTAATATGTATAATAATACCAAACTATATTTTGAATTGATAATTTTTGAATTTTTTGTGTGTTTTTAGAACTGAGGATGAACATATAACATTCGAAACTAGTTTTCAATAAAACAAATTTATAGAAGTGGCAAATAATTTATCAATCCCTAATATAAGGTTACAGTATTTAAATTAATTTACTGTCAAGAACAGCGTAGAACGGAGGACGATACTTTCTTTCTTTTCTATAACTTCTAACCGATGCTAGCCGGCTAGCGACACTAACCTGTTATATATGTTATATAACAACATTATATAACTCATAAAACTTATATAACTTATAAAACCAGTAATATAACGAGATTTGTTATACATTTTGGACCCAGTTTACGATTTCAAAATAGAATCCTTGATCTTATATCGACTATGTGGAATAATATGTTTTCCCTCTGTACAATAAAGGCAGCAGTGATTCAATTTGAGAATTGAGAATGGAAAATCTGAGGGAAAGGGGTAGTAATTTAGCGAAAACTAATTAAATTAGAAATTTAGTGAAGTAGGAAAGGTAGAGCTAATTGAAACGTACAATTTTCAAACCTTTATGAAAACAGATTCCTATTCATGTTAATCAGGCGTAATTGTTTTCCTCGTTAATTAGGTTCGACGTGAGTTTAATTAACAACCCTCATTATAAAATACGAATCCATAAACATCAGGCGAAAAAAATCACACTTTCCTTACCACTTTGGGTGGAAAATTCAATATAAAAAATTTTGCCATATCTTTTGCTAATATTGGTCCAATAAGGATTTTGTTTTAAGGTTAGTTTTATAGACAATTTAATTATCTTTCAAATGAGCATGTGGAATTATACCGGAGTTATTTGAAAAACTAAAAAAAAGTAAACAGGTAACTAACCTATAGGAATATTTTTCCATGAACAGAATACTTTATAAACCTGGCTTGCCAAGTTCATTCTGGTCTGATTTCGATGGTTTTTTTTGTTTTTTTGTTGAGTCGTTTAATTAACTTTCAAACGTTTAAAATACCTGTTATCCAACAAAAAATGTTTTCTTTAATTCATAACTTCATGCTCTGTTCTCGAGGATGGACTATATAAAGAAATTAAAACGGCTTAAACGAGAAGATTTTAGGCAAGTTTCATCAAAATCGTCCAAAGTCTTTTTGGCGCTAGAGTAAACAGAAAAACACGCATTACGCTAATTGCATACAATTAATGAATTAAAAAACTGTAAACGATTAAAAATAATAAATATAAAAATGAATATGAAAAGAATAAACAAAAAATTAGTCAAGTTTTGAATTAAAACCATTCGGGAAAATTTTTGTAAGGTTTGTTAAATTTCGGTTTAAAATATTAAGTCGTGTAATTGGAATAGTTGGGATGGATACAAATAAAATTAACTATAGAATCTTTTAGTTGCAATCTACAGTGTGCAAAATGTTGGTCATTTTTTTTTTTTTATTAGTATATATTTAATTAATAATATGGCTTAGTGAGCCAGGTTCAAAAGTGGTACAAACGAATTGCCTATCCTCCGTACTTCATTTAAATTCATATATATATATATATATAACTCTAAACACTATCCTACTATCTAAAACATCACACATATAAATAACAATGAAAAAAAAAAATGTAATACGGACTTTATTTAGCATGTAATATATAATGGTTATAGCCAAGGACTACCAAACCGGATGCGATAAGCAACGTTATTATAATTATAAACGCCAGAGAGACTGATAATAATAATGACGTCATTAATAATATGCTATTGTATCCTATCAGACAATGCAATAGTAATCATCTTTACATTAGCAGCAGTGTTGCGCCACTATCAGCTGATAGTGGACAAGAATATACATCGATATCAACTCGACAGAATGAATCGATTCAAATAAATATTATATCCGATAATATCGTCCGTAAGACAAAAAATAAAAAAAAAGTATACGTATTTATATGCGGAGTATTTATAGTAAAGCATAAAATAGTGAATGATATAAAATTCTCCATAAGTTTTATGGCGAATTTTCCGTCACGTCGTATTTTCAATAAAATACAAAATTGAAAATAACAAAATGGCGGGGAAGGAAGGAAGAAGTTGAGACCCCCAAAAGACACCAACTCAAATCACGTAAAAATTTTCAATCCTCTGACTCAATTTTGAGTAAAAGCGCGCCAAACCATAAAAACCGCGGGAGGGGGGTAGCCGAAAAAAGTTAAGACCCCCAAAAAGCAGTACTCTAACACCAACTTATTGCATATTTAAATTTATAATACTATAATTAAATTTGGAGAGACTGTAGAGGTGTGCAAAATCCGAAAAAAAACAAAAAAACAATCGGTAAATGCCATAAAAATGGGCAAAGTTTTTAGAGATCTTTTTCGATTCCCACTTCTATGGTGTTGTTCTGCCTAGAAAAGAACTATGCCGAACTTCAGATCATTTGTTCCAAAAGCAACAAAGTGGAAGTGCCCAAATGCAGTGGTAAAAAAAATACTAGTATATATAAACATAGAGGAACAGTTCAACTTGTTAGGGGTTGATAAATTATTTGGCACTTCTATAATTTTGTTTTTATTGAAAACTAATTTCGAATGTTATACATTCATCCTCAGTTCTAAAAACACACTAAAATTCAAAAATAAACAATTCAAAATTTAGTTTGGTATTATTATACATATTAAATTAGATGTAATATAAATCAGTATTATATATGAATTATGAATTTAATTAAGACAAGAAATAAAATACATGTTGGTACTCACCAAGGTTTAAATGGATATATCAAATAGAAAAGTTTGTACTAGTTTCTTCTCGCATTGAACTAACAATGAACGAAAGGTAGGCAGGATGTTTTTATGTAAACGGTTTAAGTGTCAGAGTTTTTCCAGTAATGCCGGTGAGTAATTGTTTTTTGTGTTATAGATGGGAATAAATTGAAGATTGGACTATTGGAGATAGTCAATTGCAATTCATTTAAATGAAAATAATCATAAATTAATCAAAGACTCAGGACTTAAATTAATACATCACGTTGAAAACAGCCACAAATTAAATACATATGAAGCACTTGAAATAATAAAATCCTTCAAATCCAATCCTGATTTTAGCACGACAAGAAATCAAATGAATGTTGGCACTCACCAAGGTTTGTCTTAAATAAATTCATAATTCATAAATGTTTTATAATACTAATTTAATATGTATAACAATATCAAACTGTATTTTGAATTGCTTATTTTTGAATTTTTGAGTGTTTTTAGAACTGTAGATGAATGTATAACATTCGAAACTAATTTTAAATAAAAACAAAATTATAGAAGTGGCAAATAATTTATCAATCCCTAATTAGATTGATCCTTCTATACCATCATGCTGATGTCAACTGAGTTCAACTTCCAAATCCTAACTTAACCATCTTAGTCAAATAGATTAATTTTTTTATTAACTTGTCCAAATATTACCTTATCCTATATACCGTCCAAGTAATCTCAAATTGTGTTTCAATGTTTCCTTTCCAAACACTGACTTAATCATCTTAGCAAATAGATTATTTTTTTTTTATTAATTTGTCCAAATATTATCTTATCCTATATACCCTCCAAGTATATTTCTTTAGTCTCTATATTTCTTTTTGAAAATCGAAGTTTTATGTCGCGTTTAATCAACAATGGATTGATTTTGCTTTTGCTCGAGTTTTCAAACCTGCTTACCTCAGCGTTCTGCCAATGGATTCAACATTACACTCAAACAATAACCATGGTCAGCTTGATGTCTAACCAGTATTTGCACAGTACTATCGAGTTCTGATGCACAGTACTATCGAGTTCTAATGTACAGTACTATCGAGTTCTAATGTACAGTACTATCGAGTTCTAATGTACAGTACTATCGAGTTCTAATGTACAGTACTATCGAGTTCTAATGTACAGTACTATCGAATTCTGATGCGCAGTACTATCGAGTTCTAATGTACAGTACTATCGAGTTCTAGTCAACGTATCGATCTCATTGTACAACGTTTATTTGCCTTACAATTGCTTGTTTTGTTAGTTGGCCACTTTTCCTTCTTTTTGAGAGTACAATGGTATTTGAGAGTGATTTCAGGACGAGGAAGTTTATCTTTGATAAATTTTATCATTTCATTTCTCAGAAATTATGTGGAAGGCTTCATTCTAAAAGAGAATGGACGAAGTTTTTAAAAGGATCAAAATGCTACTAATATCTGTTAAAAATTAATTAAAAAGACATACCTGATAAGAAATATGATAAGCTAAAGGATAGACCTAAACGTAGGTGAGAGGATTATATGTGAAGATAGTTACTTCTAGTGGCATTGGGCTTAGGCGAAGCTCGATGAAAAGATGTTTGTAAGCAGCGATTGGTTCACTTAGCCGTATATTATTATTATAATAAAAAAAAAACTAAAATATTAATAACTTGTTTATTTGCATAAGGGGAATGCCACGTACAAATAAAGTTAGGGTCATTCAACACCAAATCAACCCCCCCCCTCCCTCCAAAAAAAAAAAAAATAGACTCAAGGTTTTAAAAATACGTGAAAATTGGAGTTTATGTTCCAAGTATAAATATGATCGAAAATTGAAAAATTTCATATTTTTCCCATTTTTAATTTTTGAGCTATAAACTTTTTAAGAAATCAAAAATCGACTGTTTTTTTAACAAGTTTTGAACCATTGAAAAGCTTATAACTCCCAGACTATAACTCCCACACTATAACTCCCAGACTATAACTCCCAGACTATAACTCCCAGACTATAACTCCCAGACTATAACTCCCACACTATAACTCCCGAACTATAACTCCCACACTATAACTCCTAGACTGTAACTCCCACATTATAACTCCCAGACTATAACTCCCACACTATAACTCCCAGACTATAACTCCCACACTATAACTCCCACACTATAACTCCCACTCTATAACTCCCACACTATAACTCCCAGACTATTTGACCTATAAAGCTAAAAGTAGTGAAATTATTTTCAGAATTACATGAGCTTTAATTTGATATGCATATTGACTTAATCAAACTAATCTTAAAATGTTTAAAAATTTCCAAAAGTTAACTTTTTTCAAAAATTCAGAACCGAATTTTTTTTTTGGATAAAATATAGGTTACATATACAGATGTTTTAAATTTTTAAATTTTCAATACAGATGTTTGCCAAATTTTCAAGTTTTTTTGAGGATTCTGTTATAAAAAAAATAAAATCTTGTATTTTTATATCAAGTTTTCTTTCAAACTGAAATAGAGACACATTATATACGTCATATTTAAAAAAAAAATTATTTTTCTAAAAGTCACTATATAAAGTGGGTTTTTAAGTTATCTGTTAGTCATTAATTGGTGAATGTTCTTCCACAATCCTTTTTTTTTTTACATGATTCAATTGAGATACCATAATAAAATTTAGTATGAGTATTCTTATAATAACATTCAATATTTAAAAAAATTAAAAGTCGAGATATGGGTAGGTAATAATATGAATATGCCCAATTACGTGACTCCCTTACACATCTCTTAGACATTAATTGGTGAATGTTCTTCCACAATACTTTTTTTTTTTTTTTTTACATGATTCAATTGAGATACCATCATAAAATTTAGTATGTGTATTCTTATAATAACATTCAATATTTAAAAAATTAAAAATCGAGATATGGGTAGGCAATAATATGAATATGCCCAATTACGTACCTCGTTCATACAGATATACCTTACCACAAATATATTTTTGTGGAGAAAAAGCTGGAAGAGTATGTATATATTGCAGAGTGGCATTTAGCAACCGAGGTGGCAGGAAAGGGGAACCACCTGTACCTGTATACCAGCTGTATACCATCAATTAGGTTGGAGTAGTCCCTCCTCTTTCCCTTCCCCACCGGTCTCGGCTGTCCGCAGCGCTATCTATCTAACTGCTTAATGAATTGCCTTTATCAATCCGCTATCACCTGCCAAATCAAGCAATGGTTCGAAGTAAAATGATTCGATTTTGGTCATCATATTGATTACGATTTACCAATTGTATTATTAATTAACAATGTGTCCTATTATCATTTTTAGAACTTTATTTCGATATTTGATTTTTAACACAACAACTCTTTGAACAAATAAGAGTTACTGAAACATTTGCCGCCTTGTTGGTGATAAGCAGAGGTCGGAACTGAGCATCCGGCATTTTTAAATGCCATGATTCAACCGAGTTTGATGGCTCATATTACTAGGTGAATTCCCGTGAATGTTTTGAAACAATTTTAACTCAATATACTGAATTTTTGCTTCCTTGTACGCAGTAAAGGAAGTATTGAAATCCTGAAAATTTTCGATTTTCAGATTTCAACGAAAATATCTATTTTGACCACATCTGAATCCATTTTGACTAGTTTCGTCGTGACGTCTGCACGTACGTTCGTTCGTATCTCGCATAACTCAAAAACGGTTAGCCGTCAAAATTTTGTATTTGGGATTTTCGTAAAATCTAGTTGTGAACCTCTCTTTTTGGTCACCATATGATAACCGTAAGTGGTACGTTACTTGAAGTTCATAATTGATGTTCAGCAAAAATTATATTAAAATATAATGCAAAACTTCTCAAATTTGGTAAATAAGATTTCAATATCAATATAAATAATATGATAGATTTAGATTGAAATAGATGAGCCGAAAACGGTACTTTACTTAAAGGTCATAATATACTTATAATACATCAAAAACCATATTACAATTTAATATAGAGATTATATGGTTCGGTGATACAGGTTACCAACGTGATTTTTTTCCCACACTAATTTAACAATTTTAGTACTTCTTGTAAGTGTTAAAATTGAGTGTAAAATGCTTGTTTTCTTCTCCATTTGTGAGCTAAACATAGCTGCAGCAGGAGAATAAGATATAAATTAAGCGGGTTCTCCCTTCTGAAATAAAATTACATATAATAACGGAAAGAGATCCCAGGAAACAAGAGCTTGTTTGTGTGTGTGTGTGCGTCCACAGATGAACCCCGCGACGCCGAGTGATTTTTGAGAAACTGCTATCTTCGGAAACCTGTATCCAAATTCAGGATCATATTTTGGGCCACCGATTCAGAGTTTAATAGGCGTACAAGGAAGTCATGCGGTGTCCACATCAGATATTATTTTTTTTATATTTTAAATATTTACGACTTTTTGTGATATTTCATATCACCTGTATAAGTTGAAGCTAGACAGATATGGTTAAATAAAATATAATTTAAATTTTAATAAGAACCGACTAGGGAAATAACTCTATTGATAAATTAAAACATTATTATTGATTTATGATTGGCAATGCACTTGCATCTACTTAAACGTATTGTTGAGTCTAATGGACCAGCACTTTGTCTAGATGAAAAAGATATTTCAACTCCAAGGCACGTTCTTGATACTTCCTATTTTTTTCGTCCCTAGTGATCGATAGATTAGAATCGCTTAGGTCTGCAGTACTCTGTTCAGAGATTTTTTGCTCATCACAATAAACTTTTGCACCACCATTTTCTAAAAGTTTTTCTGAGATATATCGATAATAGAGCACTTTATCATTACCCCGAAGCCCTAATGTTCTGGATATACTTTGGTGGTATATTTTGGCCACATTATAATGCCTAATCAAGTAGTCTCGCATCCATTTGTCACAAGCTGAATTGACTCCTGTCCTGGAGCAATGGTATTTAAAATTCGATAATTTTATTAAAATGTGAAATAAAAATATGTTTAATATAATTATTCCTATACTATGAAAAACTTATATATATATATATATATATATATATATATATATATATATATATATATATATATAATAACATAAATATAAAAATCCAATAAAGAAGCTAAGAGTCTAAAAATTAACATAAATAAATAGAAAAAAATCATGTGTTGATATTTCGCCAATTCAGACATCATTAGGACAGCAGGAGTGAAACAAAAAGTCACCACAGAGACAGCACCACACACCAAGATACCCAGGCACATACTGAGGGAAAGGGAGATTACATGACAACAGCTGGGAAAAGTTAAATCACAAACAGCTGATAACAAAAAAAAAAAAAAAAAAAAAAAAAAAAAAGGAGATACTCATAATAAGATCTCAAAAATGTATAAAAGGTCATAAACATAAAATAAATAATTAAATAAGATAAGATCAACCAAATACAATAGGAAAGGAGGAGTTTATATGCACAGAAGAAGGAGGTCCTTTATAAATACAACAGTGGATAAACGGTATATCAGAAAATATATGCAAGAGCAAAAGCTCAAAATGAGACATAAATAATTGTTAGGATATAAATGGAAAAAATCTAATAAAGAAGCCAAGAGTCTCAAAATTAACATAAATAAATAAAAAAAAAAATTATATGTCAATGTGTCTTTATTGAATTTTTCCATTTATGTCATAACAATTATGTATGCCTCATTTTGAGCTTCTACTCTTGCATATTAATATATATATATATATATATATATATATATATATATATATATATATATATATATATATATATATATATATATATATTAGTTTTGAATATTTTGTTTGTCTTTCTATATTGTTGCTTCTAGAAGAGACAAAGATATTGGCGTAGGAAGGAATCATTTTACAACCCGTACTTGGATAAAGTTGAATGGCGGATCTTGGGCTAGTATTTCCTCGTCCCTTACGGCACATCATTCTCTGGTTTCAACCATAACTTCTTCCTATCTTCTCAATTCCTATATATCGTGGCGAAACTTACATTCTTTTCCAATATAAATTCAATAGATTTGATATATATATATATAAGATTAAGATTAAAGTTTAGTTGCACATTTTATCATACTTATTGCTACATGAAATGATTAGGGAAATAAATTAAAGCATTATAGTGAACATATTAAGTTGTTACGAAAGCCTTTGAGCATTACTTCATTGCCAACATTAAAGTCTCCAGTTGAATCCTTATTCAACAATGATGTAAACAATGCATATATCGTTGTATACCTTGACTAATCGATTATTTAATTATTTATACCAACTGTCTCTACCTTTCATATTATTTTATAAATTTCACTGCTAATTCTGGAAGAAATAATTGTCATTCGTGGTCTTCAGAGGCACTATTGGAAAAATGGATTAAGTGCCAAGGCAGCTGCTGTGGAAATTCATGCGGTGGAAGGTTAAAATGTGGTATATCATAATAAAGTAACGTTTTGGTTCAGGCAGTTCAATTCTGGGAACAACAGCCTTCAAGGTATGTTTTATGTTTGGTGGAATTATGAGAATGTTTCGCACTTTGATCTGGTTCCATATGGCAGGGCTACTTACGTTTAGCTTTACTATGAACAACTCGAAAGAGCGTATAGAATTTTAAAACTGTAGTCCCCTGCTTTGGTCAATCAAATTAAAGTGATGTTTTTCAGGAAGACAATGATCCTGCCCATCGTTCGCTCTTAATCAAAGAAAGATTTTCAGGAATGGAGGGTGTTAGCACCTAACCCCACCCTCCTTACAGCCCTGACATTGCACTGGTTTGCTTTGGTATTTTACGGTCAATGGCACATTTTTTCAAAAACAATCGGATTATCAAATCAGGATATGAGGAGTTTTCCACCTTGAAAACCAAGGACAAGCAAAGTCAACTTCTGGTAGAAAGATGGGTTAAAGTAATTGGCAATGATGGCCTATATTTTGAAGAATAATTTTTATTTGTTGATTTTATACTGAAATTTAAATATAACTTATTCTATGCACAAAGACTTTAGTAACAACCTAGTAGATTCACCAAGGAAACCCATCATTCAATCTTGTTTTGCCGTGGCTGTGTGGAATGAAATGAAAGAAACAAAAAATACGTTGTTTATTAAAAAAAAAAATTTTTCATTGTAAATCTAATACTATTATAAATGAGATATTATTACTTATACAACCATAGATTATTAGAAAAAAAATGTATTTTTTTAATTGTCCTATTTCTTTAATATTTTTCAAATTGAAACTTGAATTCTGAAAATATAATAATGGCACTCGTTAGAAAATGTTCTTGACTCTTTTGTATTTCTATGCATAAATTATTCAAGCATTATTATTATTATTATTATTATTATTAGGGAGGGCTACAAGAACTTTCAACAAAACAACCGGTTACCACTAAAAATATTCCAAGGACAAAGCTTCAAGGTTTTCCTTAAGAAGCTTTCACGCAATAATTTCACCCTTTGTTAAAATGTTTTTATAGTGAACTTGCTTCCACATGCATAAAGTTGTCATGACGACAATTAACAAATTATCTATTTTTACTTCCTTGTACGCAGTAAAGGAGGTAATGTAATCGCGAAAATTTTCAGTTTTCAGATTTCAACGGAAATATCCATTTTGACTAGCCCTGAATCCATTTTGACAAGTTTCGACGTGACGTTCTTTCGTTCGTACGTTCGTTTTCCTTCATTGCATGATTACCGGAAGTAGTACTTTACCTGAAGGTCATTATTGATTTTCATCAAAAATTATATTAAAATATAATGCAAAACTTCTCAAATTTCATATTTAATACTTGCATACTAATATAAATAACATAATAAATTTTAGTCAAAATTAACAAACCAGAAGTTGTACTTTACTTAATGGTCATATTAGAATTTCATCAAAAATTATGTTAAAATATCTCAAATTTGGTAAATTATACTTTTATATAAATGTAGATAATATAATAGGAGCGGGGTCGCACAGTGGGTAAGGTACTGCGCTACTAATCTCAAGATCCCGGGTTCGAGACCGGCATAGGCGGATAATAATTTATTCTGTATTCAGCCATGGATCAACCCTGTGGGATCGGAAGACCCTCCTGGGGCTCACCCAACCTCTATAAAGTGGGTACCCTTAATTGGGGGAAAAACCTGGCGGTTGAGCGTGATCTTGGCCGAATCACCTCCTTGCACAACTGTTGGCCTAGAAACAGTATGGTCCTTACCAAGTACTGAACCCAAGATCCTTATCGGGTTGTAGTGGTACAGGTAGATAATATAATAAATTTTGTTTGAAATTGAAGAGCCGAAAGGGGTACTTTACTTGAAGGTCGTAATAAATTTAAATCAAATGGTATATCGACATTTAATTAAGAGATCATATGGTTCGGTGATAAAGGTTATAAACGCGATTTTTTTTCCACTCTAATGAAACGATTTTATTTTTTGTTTCAAGTGTTAAAATTGAGTGTAATATACTTTTTTTCCTCCCCATTTGTGAACTAAACAAGTGTGCAGTGTGGGGAATAAGATATAAGTTAAGCGGGTCCTTCTGCTTAAAATGTTGAAACCGTCGATTTCCAATGCTTTGTCTAATGACATAGACAGAAAATGACATAGAATAACGGAATGAGACCTTCAGAAACAAGAGCTTGTGTGTGTCAATAGATGGACTCGCGAGGCCGAGTGTCGTTTTTGACATACTGCTATCTTCGGAAACTAGTAACCAAATTCAGGGCCACTTTTTGAGCCGCCGATTTATAGTTTAATAGACGTACAAGGAAGTCATGGGGTGTCCACATCAGATATTTTTAAATATTTTTCCCTTAATCGGAGCATTTCGAAAAATTTAATGCATATAAACCTTGCGTAAGAAATTCTCTCTATTATAGTAAAAATAGCATCAAAATCGACCGGCTACTTTTCGAGTTTTGCGTGCACAAACATACGCAGGGTGAATTTGTGTATATAGTTTCTCTTCTTAGTGTGTATAGTTTTTTACTGCTCTTATTGCGAAAAACAGTGACAGTTGAGAGAGAATTAGATTAACAAATGAAAACTACAGGAGAGAGAAAAGTTGATTAACCTCGAGGACAAACGACCATTTCGCTGCGAGAAGGAGCGAAGCGGGGTGACGACCTTTTTGTTGTTAGTCAAGAGGGCCTACAATAGAGCGCGCTGCACCTTACAACAATACCTTATGACGTCACAATAAATGACGTCATATAGCCACGGCCTAAGTAATCACTCTACCTCTGCTTTTCAACTTAATGATCTAAGTTAGCTCCTGTCACATTTACACACTCTCTTATTTTGTTTTACTTTATCTTTCGGATTTTTCATTTATTTTCTTTGTTTTTCTTAGTAATAACAACCTAATTAAAGAAGTGTGCATAATAAATTTTCATAAAATATGGTATGTATACATAATAAAATTAAAATAATATTTTAGTGGAAATACGACTTATAATGACGGAGCTCTGCAGATCACGGATTTTTTTAATTAGTGTTAAACACTAACATTACATCTGATATTAATGATAATTTCTGGCTAAAAATATTTTATGAATTTTGATAGATTTTTCGAAGGAAAAAAGATTTTTTTTTTTTGCGCACCATGAGCCTACCCCACGGTTAATCAAGATGTCTCCATCTTTATTACAATTTATAAAGAAAATAATTACAGTGTGTACATTATTTTTCATTTTATTTTATAATGCAATGCACACTTAATATAAATTTGTTTTTATACACAATTTTTTCTTCTAATAACCGTCCCTCATCGGACAGTCCAAAAATAGCTCCTTTTTCCCTCTCCATCCAAAAATTTTAATTAATCCCCGTGGGCCAGTATGGCCATCTCAGCTCTTTGAAGGATATTCTTAACAAAAACAAAGAAAAAAAAAACCGCTGAAAGAGTCTACTCAAAACTGTCACAGACCTCTCGAGTTTCTCTCTGAGTGTATTGTAGACCTCAGATCCTTAGTCAAACTGAGTAAAATATGAGATGAGACTAGGAGAAGAATACCTCTGTTGAGAGGAAAAATGTATTAAAAAATTCTCACGAAATATTCTCATGAAAAGAGTGTACAGTTTCCTTATGTTCGTCAGAACTTTTGAACTGCTAAGTTTGTTAGAACATTGTACGCATGAGGCTTTGAGAACCGAAGTGTTGATCCCTTTAAAAGATTGTAAGATTTTTTTGAAAAACTGCTTTAGATCAAATTTGAAAGTGAGTACTTACATTTCGGTCATTTTATATTATTAAAAAAATCAGTGTTTGTTTAATGTTTTATTATAATCCATTTGATCCACTCTTACACTGCCAATTTGATATCAAAGACAAATTGGGCTATCTTTTAAACGGGTTTGATCTCTAGAGTGGTTTCGAAATAATAAAATTCTTTATATTGCCAACAGATGGTATGACATCCTTTGGCACATTAAACTCAATATTCACAAACATTTGGGATAGCCCTGTCTGGTTTTTACTTCCACATATGTTTCTTAATTTAAAAAAAAATATCTGATGTGGACAACACATGACTTCCTTGTACGACTATTAAATTATAAATCGGCGGCTCAAAAAGTGATCCTGAATTTGGTTTATAGTTTCTGAATATTGCAGTGTCTCAAAAACGACACTCGGCGTCGCGACATCCACACAGACACACTCTGGTTTCTGGAGGTCTCATTCCGTTATTATATGCCGTTTTCCTTCAGTAGGTAACAAGTTTTCAAGAAATTTCTTCATGTTCCATGACAACATTAAAACTTTCAATATCAATAGATAAAGCATTGGAAATCGACAATTTCGACATTTTAAGCGGAAAAACCCACTTGACTAATATCTTATTCTTCTGCAGCAGACTTGTTCATCTCGCAAATCGAGAGGAAAACTAGTATTTTATACTCCATTTTAACACTTGATATAAGTAATAAAAATATTTAATTGGATTGGAAAACAAATCGCGTTTGTAACCTTTATTACCGAAACATATAATTTTTCAGCTCACCAATTTAGACCAAAATCTAGTATGTTATTTAAATCAATATATAAGTTCTAAATACCAAATTTGAGAAGTTTTTCATGGTATTTTAATACAATTTTTAATGGAAATCAATTATGACCTTCAAGTAAAGTACCACTTCCGGTGATCAAGCACTGACCAAAAAGGGAGGTTCGTAACTAGATTTTACAACAATTCTAAATACAAAATTTCAACTTTCTACGGCTAACCGTTTTTGAGTTATGCGAAATACGAACGTACGTACGTACAGACGCCACGACGAAACTAGTCAAAATGGATTCAGGGATGGTCAAAATGGATATTTCGGTTAAAATCTGAAAACCAAAAATTTTGGCGTTTAGAATACTTCCTTTACTTCGTATAAGGAAGTAAAAATAATAAAAAAATAAAAATTTATGAATATAAGTTATGTCATGAGCTCCCTTCATATGATGAACTATATGAAGGGACGTGTAGCAACCGGGATGGGCAGATCAGATAGTATCATACATTTGTTTGTGATATAGCAACATAATCACATAATAAATTAGTAAATTAAAATAACCACATTTCCTCTAGTCACGTAATATAGTAATATATTAGCCTACCCTTATCGGTAGGCATAATGTTATATCCCTGCATTATTTACAACTTATTACAAAGAGAAAGCTATAAAATATTTATAACTGCCCGAATGCATTATGTATAAGCCCCCGTCGATTTCCTTTCTCAGCTTTATTTTTGCAACGCATAGTGGAAATAAATATTTTTGTTTATTATTAATATTTTTGCTCATCGCTTAGCCAACACGTTCGAAAATGTAAGGAAATGGATTCGAAATCACATTTTTCGAATTCCTTTCGAATCTAGGGATCAGATATACAAAAAAAAAAATATACAATTTCAAATTATTTCTATTATTTAACAGTTGTCTAAGGAAAATAACTTGTTACACTGACCTGCACTAAAATACAGATTTTAGTTATATCGGCGATGTTTTTTGGAAAAGGCTTAAGCGTCAAAAATTCGAAATTTAGGTTACAATTGATTTTGGGATGTAAACACCACTTCTAACGATTCCCACTCTGAAAAATTATCAAAAAATATCGAGAAAAAAATTTTAAATGATCTAAAAATCTATTGATGACGTAAGCACCAAATACTAATGACTCTCAGTCGTTACTCTGGCCTTAACCAGTGCTAGAATCCTTTAAGATATATTGTAATTATAAAGGTTTTGCCAGAATTATAAGCTTCTACTCTATACAATAAAGAATAAAATTAAAAAAATATATTGTTATTTAGGGAAAAATTGTTTCATGTAAAGTTTGCTAAATGACGCTTACGCCTATTTTCAAAAAACGATCTCGGTATATAGACGAGTTTACAATTTATGTTCAATTTTTAACGAAATTTTAATTTTATAGAACAATGGAATTTAAAAGGGCTCATCTGGAGGTTTATTAAAAATGAACTTTTTCTTTGTTTATTTTTTTTCATTTACTCATATAGACTGTATAAATTTTATGTGCGCGAACGACTCAAATCCGGTTTACATATTGGTGAATCACACGAAAAAAAAATAAAATCTGTTCAAATATATGGAATTGTTCCACAAAAATTCAGTTATTTGTGTCTCCTTAAAAAAAAAAAAATTATTTTCGAAAATGTGCCCTTTTCGAAATTCGCAATTCAAATGTAATTGAAAATTTATTTTTAGAATAATATAGTCCAGAGTAGCTGATTTATAGTATTAGTAAATCGATGAGATAATGGCAAAATATCGATATTTGCATCAAAACGACTTAAATATTTTCCTAATTTGCTTTGTGGAAGGTATCGATAATTGAAATATTATTTATATTAGATAGTCTTATTCGCCAAAACCCAAAATCTAAGTCCTCAGGTGCCAAGTTATTTATCAGGTAATAAGTATTTATTATACAATTATATGCGATTCTCTCAAGATTCTTTGTCGTGACAAAGATCATTCATATGCGTCTTTTTGACGACACCTGTGGTCTATCTTCAGCACTTAGGAACGATGGTAGCATAGGAATCTATACCTCCAGCGATTTACGATGACGCGTCTCGATGTATCTTCACCTCACGCTGAAGAACAGCGGCAACGAAATGAAACCGGCGAATCCGTCTATTGCCATGTCTTTTCAGTCTATAAATTCCCCTCTAGGTAATGAAATCAACTTAAAACTCTGGGTTTGCATCGTTTCTGATGTAACGATTAAACAGATTATATCCAGGCCCAGCCTAACCAAAATGGAGTACTCACCTTCTAGCTCTTTGTAAATCATCACTACCATATTTCTTATATATTGTATTGTGACGTGAGTGAAGTTATGGAATATTACCACCGCAGAGCTGTCAGGCAGCAAAGATGTTGTGTAAAATGGATTTGACACTACCGCAATTATTTCTAATATTTTATTTCTTCTTTAGGTTAATTTGATACTCATTTTCAATTATTATTTATTTTCTATGTTATTATTTTACAGTTAGTTTTTCCATATCAGTGGCAAATCCATTGGAAATCTCTAGTCAACTGTTATTTTTGGTGTGAAGTTGCGTGGTTGGCTTTGTGCTGTTATATTAAATTTATTTTCTGATTTTTTTATTGATTCTACTCGATCTGGAACTGTTTTTGGCTGCTTACGATCTGGTAATAAAGAACTGTGGAGAGAATGAGATGTTCTAATTCATAATCACTCTAATATTAAAAATTCTAAATTTAGGTTTCAATTGATTTTGGGATGTAATCACCAACTCTATCGATTCCCACTCCGAAAAATATCGAGAAAAAAAATTGTAAATGGTCTAAAAATCGAATATTGATGACGCAAGCACCAAATACTAACGACTCTCAGTTGTCACTCTGGCCTTAACCAGTGCTAGAATCCTTAAATTATAAAAGTTTTGCCATGTTAATAAACTCCAACTCTATACAGTAAAGAATAATATAATATAATAAAAGGCTTAGCGAACCCGAAGGTTCGATGCCGATACCACTAATGGCTGTCTACAATTCTCGGTCCACCGACTACCGCCCAAACCCAAATTCATTAGATCACTCTTAATACAATCCTCCCACCTACGTTTCGGTCTACCCCTCGGACGTTTACCAGTCAGCTCAGCGTTTATTAACTTTTTAGGAATTCGTTCGTTACTGAGCCCAACAACTTTGCAAGCCCATTTCAACCGTCGCGATGATATCACTTCCATTATATAAACAGGGTGCATGCTCCGCAATTCCGCGTTGTGTAACCTCCTATATTCTCCAGTTGACTCATCCTTTTTCAGATCAAATATTTTACGCAATACCTTATTCTCGAAGACCTTAAGGCGTTGTTCGTCCTTCGAGGTTAGCGGCCACGGTTCACACCCGTACAGAACTGTGGGCAAGATAATAGTTTTGTATAATCTAAGTTTTAAGTTTCTGGACAAAATTCAAGACCTAAGTAATGTTGATACCGAGAAATAACCAGCATTTTCCGCATTTAACCGCGCCTTTATTTCCTCTTGAATTTGGGTTTTTCAAGTAATCACAGACCCCAAATACTTAAATTTCTCAACGTGTTCAAACATATTTTCTCCTATATCTATATCCTCAAAATCGCCTCTTTTTCTATTGCTAACCATATATTTCGTCTCATCCGTATTTATTTTGAGGCCAACCTCTTTCCTAGCTGTCATCAACGTTGTTGTATTCAGTTTTATAGTTTCCGTTTCCTCACTTAATAATACCAAATCATCCGCAAACCCGAGCACGGATATTTTACCACCCAGATCTAAACCCCTTTCGGTACGCATTACCTTTCTAATGACATACTCTAGTGCTAAATTAAATAGGACGGGTGAAAGGGAATCGCATTGTTTTAAACCCGAGCGAACTTCAAATTTCTCCGAAAAATAATTACCGATTCTAACTTTATTGAATGTTTCGGTCATGCACATCCCTACTAGACTTACTAACTTCTTCGGTATTCCCTGCTCGATCAAAATGTTATACAGTCTCTGGCGATCAATGGAATCATAAGCCTTTTTGAAATCCACAAAAAGCTGATGAACTATACCGTTGTATTATACTTTTTTTTTCTAATATTTGCCGTAAGGAAAATATTTGATCGATAGTTGATCGGTTCCGTCTAAAACCACATTGGTAGTCTCCGATAATTTCCTCGGCATATTCCGTGATTCGACTAGTTAGTATCAACGAGAATATTTTATAACATACCGGGAGGAGTGATATTCCGCGATAGTTATTACACTCCGTCCTCGGACCTTTTATGTGAATCGGAATAAGTATTGATTCTTTCCATTCTTCGGGCATTTTTTCAAGTAGTAAAGAATAAAATTTAAAATAACAGTAAAGAATAAAATTTAAAAATATATATTGTTATTTTCACGGAAAAAATGTTTCGAGTAAAGTTTGCTAAATGGAACTTACGCCTTTTTTCAAAAAACGACGTCGAAATATAGACGAGTTTACAATTTAAGTTCAATTTTCAACAAAAATATTAAATGCTGTTGAATGGTCTGCCTATCCAATGTAAGGTAAGTTCGTATCGTTGAGTGAAAGGTTTTCACCTGATCTCAAGGAGCGGGTTTTGCTGAAATTCAGAGTATAATAAGGATTCAGGTATACAATGTAACATTTTAAATACATAGAAATGAGGGGTACAAGGGAAAGAAATTACAAATTACAAAGTCCTTCTGCCCCACTGCAGAACTTGCCCTTCTAATCTCTCTGGTCGAGAGCAATGTAAGGAATTAAATAGAAGCTGGCCTCGGGACGGATTAAAATTAAATTGAAAGTCCGTTCCGAAGCCTGAAACATAAACAGGAGCCTGTAATTAAATAAGTTACGCAGAGTTTCCAAATCCGCAACTTTTAAGTCGTAATGAAATCACGTCCTCTAGTGGCTATTACCATGGTTAGGCACCAAAACTTGGTTTTAATATTAGTAAAGTACCCTGGTTTACCCATTTCGTGACTAAATTTCAATTTATGAAAATTCTTCTCGAAATATTTCTGGAAAGCATTCGGTAAGGAATGTAGTACAATTATAAAACAGTACAAAATATCATTACCCAAGATAAATCTATGGCTATGCAATAACGTTCCAACCTATAAATGCCATTTTTTTTTTAATAAAATATTTTAAATAATTTCTAAATTTCATTGGTACAACGGCTTGCCTCATTTGGCAAGCCCCATTATGCGGGGGCCCGTTGTTCTGTAACATTACTACGAAAACAGCGAAGGTGCTGCAACAAATTCAGAATGGAGTAACGTATTGCCCTCCGGAAAGAAAATACACCAAAAATCCATATGCTGTGCTATCCCAACAGGATTAAGATAGGAATAAGAAGTAATAGATGGGGTTTTACGATCGGAAGTAACTAGTATCAATGTTAAATAATAGAAAAATTATCAATAAAATTGCCTATAGAAAATTACCGTAAAATGTATCAAAAATACATAGTCAGTTGATATCCGCATGAAAAACCGTTTATCTAAAAACATCCTACCTACCATTCGTTCATTGTTAGTTCAATGCGAGAAGAAACCAGTACAAACTTTTCTGTTTGATATAATCCATTTAAACCTTGGTGAGTACCAACATGTATTTGGTTTCTTGTCTTAATTAAATTCATAATAATAGGAAAGATAATCTTAAAATTTTGAGTTGTTTGGCCGCCATTTTGTATTCAAACGGCCTATAATTTGGCAGGCCTATGAACATGTTCATTTATATGTCCAAATTTTTGAATGAAATAATTAATTTTTTTGTCACACGGGCTTCCAGACAGGAGAAGGGATAAAATATATGGAATGGTGAAAAATTTAAATGATGATTAAAAACGCTGAGTAGAATAGAATAATGCTTTATTTAAAAATATTTATATCATCACATAATAAAAACATTATTAGGGCTTAGTCTTTTAGACCGTTAGTTACCGGTGTTTGTTGCCCTGACTTATTTACATAGAACTGAAAGAAACAAAATAAAACATAAAAACATTCCTTATCTTCTACACTAAAATTTACGCTTACTTTCAAATTTATAAGATATATTACATTAAATAAAAAAATAATTATGATTGTTAATTCCTATAATTATAAAAAAAACGCTGCAAATTATTCAAAAATATCTATTCGGTCAAAGTTAAACAAATTAAGCAGTAGGCACCAAAGGAAAAGATTTTTTTTTTTTTTTAATGCCTTGTTCTGCTGATTCCAAAACACCTTACATTTCCTCTCTATCTTTATAAATGGCCGAGTTATAGGCTTATGAGATCTCTAATCGGCCGCCATTTTGAAACAAACAGCCTGATGGTAATTTCGAGTTCCGAGGATCATTTTGAGGTGACCTGTGACAATTGGTACCGAATCTCAAGAAAATCGGTCCAGTAGTCTCGGAGAAAAGCCGCGGATTTTTTTTGTTCGATATTTGGATTCTACGTATCTTGAAACATAAAATCTCAAATTTTAAGGGGGGGGGGTTAAAAAACTTTTCCTTGGTCGATTCCAAAGGTTTATTATTGAAAATAATAAACCAAAATCACACATAGTATTTAATACTTAATTTACAATGCAAATTGTTATCAAAACTAAACTACTAGCATTAGTTAAAATTAAATCCTTTTACTTTAGTAATTCCATGCTATTTTACTACATTTAATTAATCTATTCTAATTTTTACCATATATATATATATATATATATATATATATATATATATATATATATATATATATATATATATATATATAATCTAATATTTCATTATTAGTTAGTTGATTTTTATTAAAGCATTTTCTTCGAATCTCTAACAAAATTAGGCCATAGAAGCTATAAAATGATGTGTATTTTCGAATTCTCTCCTAATTGCATAGTGAACATATCTCTGCATCTTCTTCATTGTATAATTTATAATTTAAGTTTAAAAGTGCACCTCTAGCCTTGAAAATCCATTTGATATCACTTATTTATTTTTTGCACAATAAATAATTATTTTCCCTAGGTTATGAGATAACTGTGAACATAAATTAAATTTAACAGAGCTGTTTGCCTATCGTATTAATACCATAGCTTTGTTGCACCTTATTTCTGAGTTTCCACAAACAAAAAAAAAAATCAGATTTTCTATATCCACAAAGTTAACTTCATGTTCCTTATTAAGGCTATTTGCAAGCTATTTTAAATTTTGAACACATTTTCAGCCAGCCACTAATCCCTGAATAATGAGATATGGTAAAGATGCTTCCATCGCTGTGCAGGAGAGGAAAAATCTTGAACTAAAGGAAGGGAAACTGAGGTTCTTAGGACGAAAAAGGTCTTAAACCAAGACAACTTATTCTGAATAACCTAATTGGTTAAATATTTTGGTAAATTCAATAAAATCGCGACTAAAATATTTCCTACAAGTAAAAGGAATTAAAAATCCTGTTTCCAAGCTTCCAAAAAAAAAAGTAAATATATATTTTTTGCTAGAAAATTATTAAATCTACCGCAATATACACCACTATATATAATAAAATCACAGAAATTCTACTACAGTGTCTATAGCCCTCCAAAATCATGGGCAAAAGACACATGGAACACACATAGAAAATCAAATAGACAAGACGATACAAACGACTAATCTATACTAAGACATATTTGGACATACAGAGCAGAACTTTGGGATTCAGCGAAATACACCTATAACAAATAACACAAACTAAAATTATTAGATAATTATTAAATGCATCTTGGTTTATTTAGAATACATAACGACATTGTTATTCCAACAATAAAATCTAAGATTCACGACGAATGTTACGACAACATCACTGCTCACCTCAAAATCATCCCAATCCACTAGTTCTATCTTTGGACGGCGGTTAAAAAGAAAATGAACTAGAGATCTCCTGATTCACCAGTGATTCAAAATTCAATACACAGAATCAATTAGATCGAGGACATAAAAAATAATGACATGGACTTTGCTTGATGCAATGCAACGTTGGTGGAAACATAATATAAAAGAATAAATCAAAATAAAATAAAACAGGAATTGAACAAAAAAAAAAATTAGTAAAATTCGGATTTCTATTCTTATTATGAAATATTCATGAAAATTTCCGATACATGTTCCTTTTCAAATCTGCAATGTGTTGCTAGCTGTGTCTCGCAGGTGAAAAGATTTCTTCAGAGCCTCAAATCTTTGTGAGAGAGGATAGAGATAAAGAAGAAAGGTAATCAGCTGAAAGTCGTTCATGTTTATCTCCCCCCTCCCTGGAACCAGGTGACCAGGTGGCCAGGTGGCCAATTAGGGTTCGTGGCTAATTAATTTTGAACCTTCGACAAATTGGACCTCTCCGCCAACGAGATCTATGGTATCGCTGTCTGTCATATAAAAAACCTTCTATGGTAATCATGAGAAAAAACTTTTTCGGCTTTGGAGCAAGTAATATGTAGATATAGATATAGATATAGATATAGATATACAAATGATTTTTAATATCGCGATTATCTCAGCTATTACTTCCTTGTATGCAATAAAGGAAGTATTGTAATCGCGAACATTTTCGGTTTTCAGATTTCAACGGAAATATCCATTTTGATCATCCCTGAATCAATTTTGACTAGTTTCGTCGTGGCGTCTTTACGTACGTTCGTACGAACGTACGATCGTATCTCGCATAACTCAAAAACGGTTAGCTGTAGAAAGTTGATATTTTGTATTTAGGATTGTTGTAACATCTAGTTGTGAACCTCTCTTTTTGGTTACTGCTTGATCACCGGAAGTTGTACTTTACTTGAAGGTCATAATTGATTTCCATCAAAAATTATATTAAAATACTTTGCAAAACTTCTCAAATTTAGTATTAATAACTTATACATTGATTTAAATAACATACCAGATTTTGGTCTAAATTGGAAAACCGGAAGCGGTACTTTACTTGAAGGTCATAATGGATTTTCACCACAAATTATATTAAAATATAATGTAAAACATCTCAAATTTGGTAAATAGGTCTTTTATGTCGATATGAATGTATTTACTATATTTTGGTTTAAATTGGTGAACCGAAAAGGGTACTTTACTTGAAGGTCATAATAAGCTTACATCAAAAATTATATTTAAATTAAATACGTAAATCATATATTTCGATAATAAAGGTTACAAACGCAATTTGGCTTCCACCAATCCAATTAAACATTTTTATTACTTGTTTTAAGTGTAGAATACTGGTTTTTCTCCCCATTTATGAGCGTGTGCGCCAATAGATGGATGTCGTGACGCCGAGTGTCGTTTTTGAGATACTGCAATCTTCGGAAACTAATAACCAAATTGAGGGTCACTTTTTGAGCCAGCGATTTATAGTTTAATAGGCGTACAAGGAAGTCATGTGATATTTTTAATCTTTGTTGCACCCTCATGAATATTTAACTTAATTAAAACAACATATTAAATTGAATACTTTTCTAAACCCCCTGAAAATGTTTTCAATATTACGATAATTTACTGAATTGAGTTGAACTATATAAATCACTAAGATAGAGCAGAAGTTCCCTGAGCAAGCAGCTACTTCCAGAGCCGAGCAATGTTGGCATTGTTGTTCACCAGAAGAAGGAACGTTATCCTGCCCCGTCCAAAGTATTCGGGAGATAGCGAAAAGTTGCTGGGATTTCGAGTCGTTAAATTTTCCCACTGTCCACAGAAGTTTTCTCTTAGGCTGAATATAACATATTCCCATATTTCTTCATAACTGTAATCAACCAGCCTATGCTTATTTCAAAAATGTATCTATTCAGAAATATTTTATATATTCTTTATAAATGAATTTCTTTTTGTTTTTTTGTGAAGTTTTCAATCAAAAGCTTCACAAAAAAAAAAGCTTTATCAATACATCCAATTTTGTAAAATTATTACAAAAAAAAATATTATGGTGCCTCTCATGGAGATAAGGCAATTTTTTTTTGAAGATTTTAAATATACTGAATATTTTTTAGGTGTACAATATTAATTCGTCAAAAAAATATTTGTTTTTGCCAAGTGGGTATATTAAATTTTCATAGAAAACTCCTCATTTGTTCTTTATATTTATTTTTATAATCGAAAATATGTATATATGTTTTATTTTTTTATATCAGCGCACGTAGGGGTATTTTTCCAATCTAGTCGACCAAAAGTCGGTTTAACCAATAATAGAACTGAGGAAAACTTAGCTAAAACTAAAGTCCAATATATATGGAGGTAAGACATTGCCATGTAATATAATACTGGGTTAGTAACGCCGGCTTATACTTACTCGGAGAACTAAACGGTTAAAAACTTTGTAAGCAAAATTGAATTTGTGAGTGCACATTTCAGTGTTAATTTTTCTTGTTAAAAACAATTTATGATATTAAATAATTAAGGATTTTTGAAAGGTATATAATAGCTATTTAGGAATTGATAAATTATTTGCCACTTCTATAATTTTGTTTTTATTTAAAACTAGTTTCCAATGTCACATTCATCTTTAGTTCTACAAACACAGAAAAATTCAAAAATAAGCAATTCAAAATACAGTTTGACATTATTATGCATATTAAATTAAATGTTATATAAATTAGTATTATAAAACATTTATGAATTTAATTAAGACAAGAAATCAAATACATGTTGGTACTCAACAAGGTTTAAGTAGATTATATCAAACAGAAAAGTTTTAATTGGTTTGTTCTCCCACTGAACTAGCAATGAAAGAAGGGTGGGGTGTTTAAGGGTCGGGTTTTTTTTCCAGTAATTCCGGTAATTGTTTTTTATATTTTTCTAAAATTTAAGCTTGAACTATTGGAGATATTTATTTTGCCATTTAAGCAAATCTTGATTGGATTTGAAAGATTTTATTATTTCAAGTACTTCATATATATTTAATTTTAGGCTGTTTTCAACCTGATGTATTAATTAAACTTCTGAGCCTTTGATAAATTTATGTTTTTTTTTTAATTAAAGTGAATTACAATATTGGAATTCTCTGTCTTATTATTATATGCACGTATATGTTCCTTTAATCTCTGATTTAGCAATCTTCCAGTTATTTCCGGGAATTTGGCTGTACTATCATTACAATTTAGTTCGTATACTCCGCTTATTTGGAAAGGTTCTATTTTGTCTTTAGGAGAAGGGAAACATGAGGATAGGGTTTTTTCTATTTTAAATGCAGGGTTAAATCCTAGTGTTTTCAATTCATTTCCGACTTTGGTGGATATAGGGCCGTAATATGGAATGAAGACAAAATGTCTCGGGATTCATCTGTCTTCGGGGTTTGTTAAATAGATATCATTAATTGTCTTTTTAGATATCATTATTTGAATGTTTGTGTGTTTTTAGAACTGAAGATGAATGAATAACATTCGAAACTAGTTTTCAATAAAAAACAAATTATAGAAGTGGCAAATAATTTATCAATCCCTAATTAGATTGATCCTTTTATACCATCATGCGGATGCCAACTGATAAAATAGCTAATTAAAATTATATGATAGAGCGAAAGGAAAAATACCATTTATTTTTTTCCAACTTTTATTATTAATTTCTATATTCGATAAATCATAGTAGAGGTGGATCATAAACTTAGCTAATACTAAATTCGAAGAGTGGGAAAGATAAAATATGGCCAAATAACACAAACCTCGGTAAGAAACACCAGTTTATACTTGCTTGAAGAAATAAATTGATAAACTTTGTGGGTAAAATTGAGTTTATGAGCGCACATTTCAGTGTTAATTTTTCTTGTTAAAAACTATTTATGATATTGAATAATTATGGAGTTTGAAAGGCCAGATATGAATCTTTATGATAACATGAAATAGATAATATAAATATGTTATTGGGCGAAGGTTTATTTTTTTTTCCAACTTTTGTTGTTAATCTCTATATTTGATAAATAATTTGTTATACTTCAGGTGAGTCCCGAAGGATTTTTCTACAAAATGAGTGTTCAAGGTATGTAGTCAAAATTAGCCGTTAGAAACTGCTAATATTGAAGATATTCCGTTCAACCGCAAATAAATTTGCTTCGGAAAATCGTAATCTCTATATTTGTTTATAGGTTATTCGAAGATCATGATATCAGTAAGCCAAAATTTCGAGGTTCTACCTCATCTACATGACCTATTACTCATAATAATATAGTTATTAATTATTAATATTAAATGTTAATTATTTAATTGTGAACGAGCCTCCCTCCATTGATACCACCAACTTGTAATACAATAGACCATGTAATAATGTAACATAAGAATATAAAAGTAGAAATTAAGTAAATAATTTCTATTTTTACTTCCTTGTTCGAAGTAAAGGAAGTATTGTAATTATCGATTTTAAGTTTTCAACGGAATCATTTTTACCATCCCTTAATCCATTTTGACTAGTTTCGTCGTGACGTCTGTACGTACGTGCGTATCTCGCATAACTCAAAAACGGTTAGCCTTATAAAGTTGAAATTTTGTATATAAGATTGATGAAAAATCTAGTTGTGAATCTCCCTTTTTGGTCACTACATGATTACCGGAAGTGGTACTTGACATGAAGTTCATTTGATTTTCATCAAAAACTTCATTAAAATATACTGCATAACTTCTCAAATTAAGTATATAAGATTTACATATTAATATAAATAATATAATAAATTTTGGTTAACATTGGCAGACCGAAAGAGGTGCTTTACATGAAGGTCTTATCAGACTTTCATAAAAAATTATATTAAAATATGATGTAAAACATCTTTGGTAAATTGGACTTTTATATCAATATGAATGTACATTTACTAGATTTTGATTATAATTGGTGAGCCGAAAAGCGTACTTTACTTGAAGGTCATAATAAAATTACATACAAAATTATATTAAAATTAAATACAGAAATCATATGGTTTGGTAATAGAGGATACAAACGCGATTTTGTTTCCACTCCTATTAAATATTTTTATTACTTGTCTTAAGTGTTAAAATTGAGTGCAAAATACTGGTTTTCCTCCCCATTTCTGAGATGAACAAGTCTGCAGCAGAAAAATAAGATATAAGTTAAGTGGATTCTTCTGCTTAAAATGTCGAAACTGCCGATTTCCAATGTTGTAAAGTAACACGAAGAAATCTCTTGGAAACTAGTTACCGACTGAAACGACATATAATAGCGGAATGAGACCTCCAGAATCAAGAGTATGTGTGTGTGTCAATAGAGTGTCGTTTTTGAGGTACTGCTATCTTCGGAAACTAGTAACCAAATTCGGGATCACTTTTTGAGCCACCGATTTATAGTTTAATAGGCGTACAAGGAAATCATGTGTTGTCCACATCAGATATTTATATCATTTTATGGAAACGAAATGTTTCCATGGAAACTAATGAAACTTCCATAGATACTAAACCGAAACTTTTAAAATATATTTTCAGCTTGACAAACTTAAAATATATAGTGCACAGAATGCTCGTACTAAAATTGTTTAAAAAACTATTTTATTGCACTCTTGTGAGAGAAGGCGTGCTGCTGAATTTTATCTCAAATAGTGTTTATGTGATTTTTTTAAAATTATGTTACACAGATTATTATTATATAGTGGTAAAATTATGTGATGTACGCACCGCACCAGGTTTTTTAAAATATGATTTTTTTATGCAGTAACACCATTGGCTTATGTTTTTGTTAAGATTTAACATTTTCCGTACCAATTCCTCGATCTTTTTACGACATAATAAAAAAAAATAATAATAAAGAATGAACATTAAATAATAATAATTATTAAAGTATTATTTAAGCTGTTGAATGGGATCTAAAAGGACAAAAATAGAACGCAGTGACTTTTAGGAAAAGTTAGAGGCGGAGGCAATAGAAGAGGGAGTGATATATTTGGCGAGTGAAGTAGGCAGTCACAAATAACTTACTCCTCTCACAAATAACTTGCACAAATGCTGGCTTTACACACACAGTGAAGCTCACTTAGTGAGTCCATCAACCGAGTTAGGTCTTTCCTTTACTCAACAGATAGCTTCTTTTGTATACATTTTTATTACTGTTCTTTCCCGTTTGCATTCTGATGTAGAATGTATTGATTTCTTGGCAAACCACTTTTTTCTCTATATTTTAAAGCACTATTAATTTATTCCGACAGCTGTATGGTTTAGTTATACTTTAATGAAAAATGTACAATAACATTGTTGAATAAACCTTCTATTGGTATTGTTTTTAAATTATCATTTATATTAATTTCCCTCATAGATGCGTAAAGGGAGTCCAGTAATTAATTACTAACGTAATTAATTAGATGAGTGACCGTATACTGGGGAAAACCACTCATCCCGAAATTCTCCAGGTGATTATGTGAGATTCTCCTTCGGGTATGAGAGGATCTTCAGTCTAATGGAGGCAACTCACACCGACCGGGCGTAGTATTGATGACCCTACTCAGTCAACCATAATCGTTATGGCGTTATGGTTTTCCAGGATGACATAAAGCAGCTAGGAGGTATGGTCCATGGATGATCTT
Source organism: Rhaphigaster nebulosa (assembly GCA_948150685.1). Taxonomy (NCBI): domain Eukaryota; kingdom Metazoa; phylum Arthropoda; class Insecta; order Hemiptera; family Pentatomidae; genus Rhaphigaster; species Rhaphigaster nebulosa. The sequence continues at coordinate 3,928,827 of OX411308.1, forward strand.
CTTCGGGGAAAGAAATATAGATCCTGTGCGCCTGTGGACTACGAACTGCCATAATCCGTGGATCTAGATCGATTTGTCACTGTCCTAGAACCCGAGTGAGAAAATAAAGTGGAAAGGACACTACCGAATCGGCCCCGACGGGACCAGATCAATAGAGATATGAGAGATTTAAGAAAGATAACAAATGGTTTAGCCACTATGTTTTATCCGTCACAATTTTAAACATTTTTTTCTGCGTTGTAAATATTGGTATCGACCCTTGACGTATCGATTTAATCGAGTCGACACCAATCATAACATGAATCTTGGTTGGGGGTTTAAAAAAAAAAAAAAAACTAATTATAATGTGTGTCGACGTTTCGGCCTAAGTTTTAAGCCATCATCACAGCTAGGAAAAACAAGATAACAACAGATGTAACAACAGTGGCAGTATCAGTTATCGTAAAAAAAGTTAACAAACGTAAGATGAAAAATACTAAAGTGTAAAGAAAAATATGATTATCATGATGTGAATAAGAAATAAAGAAAATATGTTAATCAAGTATAAATAAAAATATGCTAATCATAATGTGGATAATAAGAAATAAAGAGAAATATGTTAAAAGAAAATGAAAATTATGATATTTAAAATATTGTGAAAATATAGATAGAAAGATAAAGAAAAATACTAATTATAATAACTACTAGGTTGTTACAATAATCTTTTTTCATTAATTCATTTCTGGCATTAAAGTCTCCATTCGAATCCTTATTCAATACTGATGCAAACAATGCATATATCGTTGTTTACTCTGACTAATTCTTTATTTAATTATGTATACCAACTATCTTTACCTTTCATTCGATTTTATAAATTGAAATTGAAACAACAGCCTTCAAGGTAATGCTTTATGTTTGGATGAATTATTAGGATATATTGCACTTGAAACAGCGTATACAGTTTTAAAAGAGGAGTCCCCTGATTTGGTCAATCATATCAAAGTGATGTTTCAGCAAGACAATGCTCCTGCCCATCGTTCACTCTTAATCAAAGAAAGATTCTCAGAAATTGAGGGTGCTAGCATCTTACCCCACCCTCCTTACAGCTCTGACATTGCATTGCTTGGCTATGGTATTTTACGGTCAATGGCACATTTTTTGAAAGGCTGGCACGTCAAAAATAATCGGAATGTAAAATAAGGATGTGAGGAGTTTTCCGCCATGAAAACCAAGGACAAGCAAATTCAACTTTAGGTAGAAAGATGGGTTAAAGTAATTGGCAATGATGGCCTATACTTTGAAGAATAAATTTAATGTGCAGATTTCATTCTGAAATTTAAATAAAATTTATCCTATGCACAAAGACTTTTGCAACAATCTAGTACTTTAATGAATATTTAGGAGTATGAAAAGTATATCAAAATAATCATGATAATATAAGTAACATATTATCATAAATATCTTGATATTAATTATCTTGATATACTGCAACTGTTGTTATCTTGTTTTTTCTTAGCCCTGATGATGGCCTAAAACTTGGGGTGAAACGTCGGCGTACATTATAATAAATTTTTGTAATCTGCGTGGTAATTTATAGACCAACAAACATTGTTTTATCCATATATATATATATATATATATATATATATATATATATATATATATATATATATATATATATAAGTTAAGCTCCCGCGACTGAAAACTGATAAAAAAAACAAAGAAAGGAAAAAGGAGCAAGAAACAGCACTCACGAGATCTGGAAATAGACTGCTTTATTTGTCTCAATAATCCTCTATTTATACACTCTCTGTTCTATTTACATTTAGGGATGGTATTAAGTCTTACACTGTATACCTACAGACCTTAACTCCCCCCTACCAGTTTACGGCCATCCGCCGTAAACTAACATAAACATAAAAACAACAAACAAAAAAAAAATACCATTACATACAATAGAATACTAAGATACATACTACATAATAATCTAATATATACAACTTTTAATATGAACATAATACTGACACTTGAAATAAATAACTTAACTTACGACAATCATGCCTGACAAAATATAACGAGATTCCTTGTTTTGAATGATACCGACAAATGTTTCGGTATCACTGTAAAAAAAACATTTAACCGCAAGACTAGCTCTCGCACAATTATGTATGGTAAAGAGGATGCTCTGGCCTTCTCAAGGTTCTTCTGGCGAACCTGCTGGTAACTTTAATTGCTCGATATGCACGCTTCTACGCTTCCCGGGCTCTCTCACGCTTTGGATTGTCACAATGTTGTGCTCTCTAATTACAATCACCCTAAATGGGCCCTCGTACCGTAGCAACTCTTTACTCCTGTTGGAACCTATCCTCCTGTATACAATAGTCTCTATCTTGATGCCACGCCCTACGTCTTTGACCTTCCTATTCTCCCGCGCTACTCTCCTACTTTTCTCCCTCTCCAGACGACCGCGTACTTTCCCCCACAATTTTCCCAGCGTTATGCGATTGTTCTCCAATCTTTTCGCCGTTTCGTCGTCCATCGCCGTGCCCGTACTGTCCCTGCGACGTCCCCGGAGCCCGAAGAGAATCTCGAATGGGGCGAATCCCGTGACGGTGTGGATTGAGTGGTTATATGCCGCCACTGCTTTCGGCGGACAGTTTCAACCCGAATTTTCGAATCTGATTGAACACGCTGCGCAAATGATCCACGTGCTGGTCTTTATTCTTGCTAAATACTATCAAGTCGTCCATATAGACCTGACATATAGACTCGTCTATCCCCCGCAAAAATTCGTCCATAAGGCGCTGAAATGTGATTGGCGCGTTTTTTAGGCCGAACGGCATCCTTGTAAACTCGTAGTGGCCTCTCTCGAAGGTAAAGGCCGTCTTAAGTTGGTCGTCGGGGTGCATTCGTATTTGGTGGTACCCAGCCTTCAAGTCCAATGTACTGAATATGGTCGCCCCGCTGAGTCTATCTAGGATGTCCTCAAATCTGGGTATGGGGTATCTCTCATCTACCGTATTCTCATTCAACTTCCTGTAATCCACCACGACCCTATACTTTTCTTCGCCTGTCACGCTCTTTTTCTTCACGGCCCAGAGGGGACTGTTATACGGCGATGTGCTATCCACAATAATCCCTTGCCTCTTCAAGGTCTCTAATTCTTGCCGGATATGCTGGCGCAGCGCCTGCGGGTATCGCCGCTCCTTTATATAACTTACCCTATCTTGCTTCAGCGGGATCTCGTGAACGGTTTTCCCCGTCGCCCCCAATATTTCGCCCTCTTTGAAGAAGATGTCGGTATACTCCTTCATTATTGCGTACCTCCAATCCCCCACTTGACTGATTGCGCCTACTCGTGCCCCCCCCCCCGTCCTTCAGGAACCTTAGACATCGGTATTTTCTTCCCCCTATGCGAATGTCCCAATGTCCTCCGCCATTCCTAATTCTAGCTCCTATCTTCCCCAGTAGGTCACACCCAATAATCCCCCCGTATTCCCTGGACATTTTCTCCACGATATGGATCTTTAACTTAACCCCCCTTTTTCCCCATCCGTCTAGGTCTATTACCGTTTCTCCCTCTACCCTACAGGGCCCACCCAGGGTGATTAATCTACAAGCACATACCTTTATCCGGGGCATCCTCTCTCCATTGTACAACCTCTCAAGCGTACTCCTACACAATATGGTGTTAGAACTCCCGGTGTCCACTAAATATCTTCCACTCGCGATTTTAATTATAGGCAGCCCGCTACACTCACCTTCCACACTGTTATTCACTATTATGCGGTTGCCTCTCCGGAACCCCTCTCCTCAGATCTCCTGTCTTTCTCTTCTCTCCACAGCTGCCCGTCGTCCTCGGTTCCTTTGTACACTACCGCTTCCCTCGCCTCCTCTGTTCTCTGGTTCTTGCGCCTCTTCTTCTGTATCGGATGTTTCCGATGATTCTGTTGACTCCCATTGCGGTCTTTCTCTTCTCCACATTCTCTGAGCATTGACCTCCATAGGTTCTGGCGGTCGGAGCCCTTCTCTCCTTCGACTCATATAGGGGCATTGTCTCGCAATGTGCCCCTCTGTCCCACATTCGAAGCACTTGGTGCGCGAGCATTGTGCCACCAAGTGACCTACCTTTCCGCATCCGTGACATCGCCGGTCTTCTCGCCTTCCGCTATTTCTCATCTTCCCTTGTCTCCCTTCTCCGCCTGTTCGTTCTTTTCCGACGTATTCCGGTTTTCCTTTCCTCCACATGGGCGGTACTGGTCTGGGTCTTCTGTGCATTACCTTGTTCCATCCTGCGTCCTCCTCTACGTTCCTGACTTCTTCTTCTCTTGCACTTGCGTCTATTATCTCCTGGGCACTTTCTACAAAAGTGCGATCTCTTGATAGGCCCTCCTTCCTCCCGATCTCCTTTGCCAACTGCACCTTGAGAATTGTTGACAGGAACGCCATTCTGCCCTCCACTTCCGCTGCGTTCAGAGTCTCCCTCATTTTCTCCGTGATTTTGTTGTAGTGGGCTAACAGTGTTCCAGCGAATTGCCCGTTCGACTGATGAGCTTTCTTTGTTTCCCGAAACATGTAGAAAATATCTTCCTCCGGGGTCCATCTGCCGCCTCCAAACGCCTTTTTCAGACGGTCCTTAACTACGTCCCATGGAGTTTCCTCATCCGCCTGGATCAAATTTAGGACACTTCTCTTGATTCTGCATATTAGTGCTGCTTTCAAGGACTCCGCGTCTCTTGGAATTATCATTTTCGGCTGCCTTCGTCTCTATTTCTGCTCTCAACCGGTCTCCAGCCTTAAGAAAGTGGTTTAACTCACCAATTTCCCCAGTGAACCTTTCCAAGTCCGAGATAGCCCGTCTCATATCCTGCGTCGTCGCCGCTCGTACCTTCATCCAAGCTAGCGTATTTGCATGAGCTTCCGCCATGGTTCCTTGTGGCAATGGTGGGATTTCCGAAGATATGTTTAGCGTTGCCGGTCGCACAACTCCTTCTGGCATTGCCACAGCGAAAGTAAAAGAAAAAAAAACGGGTCCTCAGTTCTTCGTTACTCCGGTATCCGCGGTCCCGGGTTTCGGCACCAGTTAAGCTCCCGCGACTGAAAACTGATAAAAAAAACAAAGAAAGGAAAAAGGAGCAAGAAACAGCACTCACGAGATCTGGAAATAGACTGCTTTATTTGTCTCAATAATCCTCTATTTATACACTCTCTGTTCTATTTACATTTAGGGATGGTATTAAGTCTTACACTGTATACCTACAGACCTTAACTTATATATATATATATATATATATATATATATATATATATATATATATATATATATATATATATATATATAATGTCCGTTTGTTGATTGACGGATCTTTTTAGATTATTGGTTATAAAGATGGACTCTATTATTCTTCGTTTATTTATATAATTTTCTTTATGCAAAATAGATAGATACACTCTTAAAATCGAATTTATGATTATTTTTAGATGATTTAATATATTATATTAAACAAATAAACAAGAACAAAAGTGTTCTTTCAGACTTGAGAATGGCACTAGATGGCCGAAACGTCGATATAATGTAAAATAAAATAAAAAACTTGGTGACCGAATGGCCTTTTTACTTTCTAATTGCTAATTTAGTCCTATATATATATATATATATATATATATATATATATATATATATATTTTCCACGATCAACCATACTCTAACCATCACTATCACTACTATATATTATTACAGTATTATAGATCCTTTTTCGGCTATCAGGAGCGATGGATTTTGACGAATGAAGTATAAAAAGAAAGGGAATTTCATGATGGATTGACGAATTCCAATTTTGTTTCTTAATTCTTAAAAGGGCTTAAATAGAAGCGATGAAAAAACTGGGAGATTTTAAAGCTTTGACGACTGAGAGTCGGCGAATTGAGACGGGATGGATTGGGTTTTAAAGATTTTGACGCGGGCATCAAGATCATATAAGTTCTGTGCCATCTTGGGTACGTACCGTTGTCATGAAAACTTCACAAACTTCAAAGTAATTTGAGACTGTATAGAAAACTTTTTAATAAGTTAAGGTTATTTTGCGTATAAAATGTTGTTTTAAGGTTCCTATGAATGATATAGGAGATTATATATTCTTTCCCATGTCTAATCCTAAAGGTACCTCCTATTAAATATGAATACTAAACATAGAAAATGGTATAGCTGAGTCTTATTGCCTGTGAAACTGAATGGATTACTAATTAATTATTTAGGAAACTGTTACTTCAACATAGTCATTATAAACTATGTAGCTTCACTAAATGTGTGTGTTAAATACATTTTTTTGGTAATATAATATTGTTTATACGAATAAACATGTTTCCTTAATATCGCTTATACTTCCAATGTATTAGGGATTAGAAGAAGGATAGATAACTAATACGAGATTTCTCGCTCGGGTTTACTAGTTGTGATATATATATATATATATATATATATATATATATATATATATATATATATATATATATATATATATATATATGATCGGTTAAAAGCCAACAACAGAGAGAGAATACAAAAGTTGTAGCGAGCTACCTGTCCGAGTAGCTTCCCCCCTAACTCCCACCCTCTCCTACTTCGTCGGAGAAGACAAATGAGACCAAAGTTGTGGGAGGGGGTGAGGGGAGGTGGTCTCGAGAGGTTACAGCTCAAATTTATGATTCCTTCAACAACTTTTTCAGCCACTTTTAATGACACCGTTAATTTTTCTTCTGTTGCCGTCAGGAGGCGCCGGAGTAACGATCTCTGGTATCCGCCTTTTTCTCAACCTTCCTTCCAGTTGTTACAAGTTTTAATTGAGCTGCGAAGGGGTGGAGGGAGTGAGAGAGAGGTAAAAGTAGGCGAAGGGAAGGTTAGAACGGCCATCATCGTCCCCCTTGTTACAGATCTCTTCGACAAGTTATCTAGTTGGTATCCATTAAACCTAAAATCCTAATATAAATGTGAACAAGGAATACTAAAAAAACCTTAACAAATCTATCACAATCCTAAGAATTCAATAGAAAAAAACCTTTATTCTGTCAGAAGCGACAATACATATTAGGCCAAATAGCGAATTCAGAACGAAAAAGTACAAACCACGATATAAGTAATGAAGTAAGGAGAAATTTGGATGGAAATAAAATGAAATATTTAATAAAATTATTAAAAACGTTATCAGAGACAACATATGCTATAAAAAAATATCTGATGTGGACACCCCATGACTTCCTTGCACGCCAATTAAACTATAAATCTGTAGCTCAAAATATAACCCTGAATTTGGTTAATAGCTTCATAGCAGTACCTCAAACGACACTAGGCGTCGCGACGCAAGCTCTTGTTTATTGAGGTCTTATATGTCGTTTTCTTTCAGTTGGTAACAAGTTCCCAAGATATTTCTTCGTGTTCCTTGACAACATTACAACTGTCTATGTCACTAGATAAAGCATTGGAAATCGACGGTTTTAACATTTTAAGCGGAAGAACCCGCTTAACTTATATCTTATTCCCCACATTACAGACTTGTTTAGTTCACAAATGGGGAGGAAAAAAAGTATATTACACTCAATTTTAACGCTTAAAACAAGTCATAAAATTGTTTAATTAGAGTGGAAAAAAAGTCGCGTTAATATTCTCTGTAATAAATGTCGATGTACCTTTTGGTTTATGTTTCTTATGACCTTCAAGTAAAGTACCCATTTCGGATCTTCAATATCAACCAAAATCTATTATATTACTTATATTGATATAAAAGTCAAACTTACCAAATTTGAGATGTTTTACATTATATTTTAATATCAATTTTGATGAAAGTCTAATACGACCTTTAAGTAAAGTACCACTTCCGGTTTTCCAATGTTGACCAAAATTTATTATGTTGTATATATTAATATGCGAGTCTTAAATACTAAATTTGAGAAGTTTTGCGTTATATGTTAATGTAATTTTTGATGAAAATCAGTAATGACCTTCAAGTAAAGTACCACTTACAGTAATGTTGCAGTGATCAAAAAGGGAGGTTCACAACTAGATTATATAATTATCCTAAATACGAAATTTTAACTTTCTACGGCTAACCGTTTTTGAGTTATGCGAATTATCAGACGACTATTATATTTAACAATTTTTATAACTATAATTTTAAACATTAGTTTAATATCAGTTAACTGTCTTTCTCAGGGTTCTCTAACGTCTTAGACCATACATATGGGAATCCTTAGCATGTGGTAACACCTTGTCACTGTCAGTGTCGACTGACCATTCACAAAAGATATTTTGTCTCCTACCGGAAAGCCTGTCAAGCTCTCTCTTATATTCAACAGTTTATTGCTACCATATTCTAGTTCAGATGTCAATTGTATACTTTAACTGAACCTTCAGAACAGCCTTCACAAGAAGTTCACATGAGCTTCCAAGAATTGTTCCTAAATAGGCCACCCAGAATTTAGGTGTAGAGGAAATTATCTCCCTCCCTCTGCTCCTTGCAACTTCATCCCCTCTCCCTTTCTCATCCCTATAAAGCCTTCTCTAAATTTACTATAGACACATTCCATATCAGAGTAAGCTATGATGTAAGATAGCTAGGATATTGTAACTTAGTTTGTAAGAAGCATTTTAAATGTCATTGTAACATTTTGTTTAGACAATAAAAGTATATCTTAAAGTCTTCACTGTTGTGTGTTCGTTAATTTGCGAGATACGCACGTACGTACAGACGTCACGACGAAACCAGTTAAAATGGATTCAGACATTGTCCAAATGGATATTTTCGTTGAAATCTGAAAGCCGAAAATTTTTGCGATTTAAATACATCGGTTACCGCGTACAAGGAAGTAAAAATAAGAATATTATAATAATATAAATTAACACATAAAAGGGGACTTGGCCATCCCAACATTTGTAAAAATATGGCATTTATAATTTATAAAATTATTAATTTGTAATGATGCATCAGGTGTTCAGATTTCATGCTCTTACAAGAACAGCTCTTAACATTCGAGGATTCGGATTTAACGAATCCGCATTGATCACGCACTTACATCTACGCAACTAGTTAATAAGGAATGTAATAAAATAGGAATATTTCATTTCGCTAATTCCTCAAGTTGCCTTGATTGTATAAATTAATTAAGGAATTCCAAGGAATCAACTCAAGAAAAAGTTAAGTATCTCTGAATAATATTAGCTTAATTACTTAATTAAACGCCTTTTATTAATTAACATCATCAACCAAGATGGTGTTTCTTGAAATGGAAAGTAAATAAAGAAAGGAGTTGAGGGGGGTGGAAAAAAAGGACCTGGCAGGAATCTCCTTACAAATTATTGTTTTTAAAAGGAAATTGGAGTTAGTGTTAAAGACTTCTTGGTAAGAATTTTATTTATTTTAATAATTATCTTATTACTTCCCTGTACATAGTAAAAGAAGTATTGTAATCGCGAAAATTTTCGGTTTTCAGATTTCAACGGAAGTATCCATTTTGACCATCCCTGAATCCATTTTGACTAGTTCCGTCGTGGCGTCTGTACGTACGTACGTTCGTATCTCGCATAACTCAAAAACGGTTAGCCGTATAAAGTTGAAATTTTGTATTTAGGATCGCTGTAAAATCTAGTTGTGAACCTCCCCCTTTTGGTTACTGCTTCATCACCGGAAGTGGTACTTTACTTGAAGATCATAATTGTTTTCCATAAAAAATTATATTAAAATACTATGAAAAACTTCTCAAATTTAGTATTTGTAACTTATATATTGATTTAAATAACATACTAGATTTTGGTCTAATACTAGTTTTTGAGATACTGCAATCTTCGGAAACTAGTAACCAAATTGAGGATCACTTTTTGAGCCACCGATTTATAATTTAATAGTACAAGGAAGTCATGTGTTGTCCACATCAGATATTATTTATTTTATCTTCATCCGCTGGATAAAATAGCTGTGACCAGTTCTATACCGGCATCTCTATAGTTTGAATTTTATATTCTGGCGAACTCATGTAATAAATCTTGATCTAGTTTGTATTATTCTGATTTTGGAAAACCTATTCACTCTTAGTTTATCAATACACAATTATACCATTTTCATCCAGTTATGCTAGAAAGCAGAATTGTAGAGCCAGTAATACAAAACAAAACAGTTTATCTATAAAGAAATTATTATAAACAATTATGCTTTCTATCTAAAATATTATTAATATTGGTCTAATTCTCACGGGCAGAAAGATGATGTTATACGAAAATTTTCGTTTATTTCGATGAAGAGAATGTTTTGTAAATGTACTGTATAATGACATATTTATATTACATATTTTACAGAACATTAACTTGCATGTTTATCGTATAGTCATTTAAAAAATATATAAATTTATATATATATATATATATATATATATATATATATATATATATATATATATATATATATATATATATATGTATCTTGAAGTTCTCTAAAATTTGTGAAAAGGTGCATGGCTCCTTTAAATAATTAGTGATTCTAATTAGGGATTGATAAATTATTTGCCACTTCTATAAATTTGTTTTATTGAAAACTAGTTTCGAATGTTATACATTCATCCTTAGTTCTAAAAACACATAACAAATTCAAAAATAAGCATTTCAAAATATAGTTTGGTATTATAATACATATTAAATTAGATGTAATATAAATCAGAGTTTTAAAACATTTACGAATTATGAATTTAACTAAGACAAGAAATCAAATACATGCTACTCACCAAGGTTTAAATGGATTATATCAAACAGAAAAGTTTGTACTGGTTTCTTCTCGAATTGAACTAACAATGAACGAAAGGTAGGTAGAATGTTTATAGGTAACGGTTTAAGGGTCAGGATTTTTCCAGTAATGCCGGTGAGTAATTGGCTTTTAATATATGGGAATAAATTTAAGATTGGACTATTGGAGATATTTATTTGGTCCAATAGTCCAATCTTAAATTTATTTCTTAATATCTATAACAGAAAAACCAGTTATTCACCGCCATTACTGAAAAATCCTGACCCTTAAACCGTTACCTATAAACATCCTACCTACCTTTCATTCATTGTTAGTTCAATGCGAGAAGAAACCAGTACAAACTTTTCTGTTTGATATAATCCATTTAAACCTTGATGAGTACCAACATTTATTTGATTTCTTGTCTTAATTAAATTCATTATTCATAGATGTTTTATAATACTCATTTATATTGCATATAATTTAATATGTATAATAATACCAAACTATATTATGAATTGCTTATTTTTGAATTTTTGTGTGTTTTTAGGACTGAAGATGAATGTATAACATTCGAAACTATTTTTCAATAAAACAAATTTGTAGAAGTGGCAAATAATTTATCAATCCCTAATTAGATTGATCCTACTATACCATCATGTGGGTGATAACTAATTAGTGATTCAATTAAACTAATAGTTATCACTCTCATTGGTTAATAGGTAATTTATTCGTTAGTAAAATAGTTATGCGATTCTGTTCTTTGAGTATTATGGAATTACTGTTACTGTTATTTTTGTTGGTACATAATTTCTTCAGTTCATATCAGTTTATATTTCAGTAAGCATACAAAACTTTACAAACCAAATATCTAGTAACTTATTATTAATATCTTAGCCAAAGGTTCTGGTTACTAACTAATCAGAAGTATTGCCCATCTGATCTACTCTAATGTGAAGTTATATCTCAAATATCTGATGTGGACACCGCATGACTTCCTTGTACGCATATTAAACTATAAATCGGTGGCCCAAAAAGAGATCCTGAATTTGGATTCTAGTTTTCCGAAGACATCCATCTATTGACCCATACAAACACAGACACAAACATACACACAAAAAAGCCCTTGTATCTGGAGGTCTCATTCCGTTATTATATGTCGTTTTCTTTCAGTAGGTAACAAGTTCCTAAGAGATTTCTTTGAAATGTCTTAGTGTTCAAATGGCTACAAAGGGAATAATTCCAGTTATAATGCCAGAGCGAAATTGCCTGAAAACGGACCATATATTAATTACACCAGTAATGTTTTTATCATTTTGTTTTATATCATGTATTTAGTCGCCCAGTTTTTTAACACTCATTTATATTCATAAACCTAATAACACAAATTACTCTTAGGGATTACGGAGACGGAACAGGAAATATTATTTTAATTTACTTATTTTTGAGTTCGTTTTTTTCGTCCTTGGGGGAAAATTCAAATAAAAAAGAGTTGACCTTAATTGATCGAGTACAGGTCAATGGTAAGGATGTGTTTTTTTTTAGTATGGAAAGGAACACATCTCTACCATACAGTATAATTATATAATCAAAGTTGAAATTAAATATAATAGGAAAAAGTAAACCAAAAATAATCTTACAAGGAAGAAAAATACCAGAAAAAAAAAAAAAATTAGAACGTTACAGTTGTAAAAATATCTATTGTGAACACCGCATGACTTCCTTGTACGCCTATTAAATTATAAATCAGTGGCTCAAAAAGTGATACTGAATTGAATATTTTCTGGAGATACTAGTATCTCAAAAACGACCCTCAGCGTCGCAATGGCCATCTATTGACACACAAACTGACACACATATAAAAAAAGCACTTGTTTCTGGAGGTCTCATTCCGTTATTATATTTCTTTTTCATTCAGCAGGTAACATATTCTAAGAGATTTATACGTGTTACTTGACAACATTAGAACTGTCTGAGTCACTAGATAAAGCATTGGAAATCGACGGTTTCGACATTTTAAGCGGAAAAACCCGCTTAACTTATATCTTCAATCTGTTCAGCTCAAAAATGAAGACAAAAAGAAGTATTTTACAAAAATTTTAATACTTAAAACAAGTAATGAAGTTGTTTAATTAGAGTGGGAAAAGATCGCGTTTGTAACCCCTATCACCGAACCATATTTAATTTTAATATAATTTTTGATGTGTTTATTATGCACTGTATGTGTGTATTATGAACTTCAAGTAAAGTACCCCTTCCGGCTCACCAATTTTAACAAAAATCTAGTATATTATTCATATAGATATAAAAGTCTTATATACCTAATTTGAGAAGTTTTGCATTATATTTTAATATAATGTTTGATTAACTGTCTATGTCACTAGACAAAGCATTGGAAATCGACGGTTTCGACATTTTAAGCGAAAAAACCCGCTTAACTTATATCTTATTCTCCTACTGCAGACTTGTTCAGCTCACAAATGGGGAGGAAAACAAGTATTTTACACAAAATTTTAATACTTAAAACAAGTAATGAAATTGTCTAATTGGAGTGGGAAAAAAATCGCGTTTGTAACCTTTATTATTGGTTTTTGATGGAAGTTTATTATGACCTTAAAGCAAAGTACCGCTTCCAGTTTGCCAATTTAGACCAAAATATAGCATGTTATTTAAATAAATATATAAATCATAAATACCTAATTTGAAAAGCTTTGCATTATATATTAATATACTTTTTGATGGAAATCTGTTATGACCTTCTAGTAAAGTACCACTTCCGGTGATAAATTCATGATTAAAAAGGGATGCTCACAACTAGATTATATAGTAATTCTAAATACGAAATTTTTACTTTCTACGGCTAACCGTTTTTGAGTTATGCGAGATAGGAACGTACGTACAGACGCCACGACGAAACTAGTCAAAATGGATTCAGAGATGGCCAAAATGGGTATTTCCGTTGAAATCTGAAAACCGAAAATTTTCGCGATTACAATACTTCCTTTACTGCGTACAAGGGAGTAAAAATGTTATAGATCAGGGGTGGCCAAACCGTGGCGCATGCTCAAAACTTGGCGCTTTGAATGATTACATGTTGCGCATTGCATCTTTGCACATATATGTATTATTAGTCTGTAGTCTTTGGATGTCATGTCTATAAGTATACTTCTATTATTAAATATATGCGATTAAATATATATTAAAGATTATTAAATATATACCAGGGATCAAAACTCCTTAAAATCAGAGAGAACAGATAAATCCATGTTCCAAGCTGATACCAACTATTGTGCTCCAGAGCTAACTTCACCAAACGAGCTTCTCCAGTCAGCTGGAGCAGCATCATAACGCGATCGGGCTCTCGTACAAGATATCATTTCTGACTAGTGTAGATTGGTGCTTTAAGGATCTGGCGTAAAATAATTAATTGCCGGATTAATTTCTCCCTTTTTGTGACCTAACAGTAGCAGATCCTATCCATATTTATATTTTATAACCCCTAGCAACGAAGGTGAGAAGGTAAAAATATATTCGAGTTATATGGCGCATCTGAACTCGTCTGTGAAAAAATTGGCGCATTGTAATTAAAAGGTTAGCCACCCCTTCTCTAACCTGTTACAGATGAACGAACTAGTAAAAATAACGACTACCCCGATGTCAGCAAGACAATAACAGTTCCTAAATCGATAGTAGAAAAACTCGTTAGTTATAACAGTGGGTATAACGGACTCTTATAGATCCATGTTTAAAATATTACATCATTCTGTTCTCTCGTTTTCCCTGAAGAGCCCGTGGAAATATATATCCAGGCTTTTTATGTATCCTGTGAAATCCGGTGGAATAGACACACGTTTTTCTCGTACTATTGTCCGATATTTTTTATTTCATTTCAAAATGGAAGTTCTAACCTTCCAGCAGATGCGCTGGAATATAAAGTGTGACACTCGGGGATTTTTCGTTATATTCATTTGGTGGTTGAACTTTCTCTTTCAGTCCCTTTCTCTATTCGTTCATCAACCCCTTATATAACTTCAAGTGGATAATATAATTTCTACTATATTTATTATTTGAAGATACCAGACAAATGTAAGTAGATTTTTTCTTATTTTAGTCCGTAGAAATATTTTAAACTTTTGAAATAGAAAATTGATATTCCATTTTATTTTTATTTTATATAATAATAATTTATTAAATAAAATTGTATACACTAGTGTGCAGTAGAACTTTAAGATTTATAGATAAATTAGATACTAATTTATTATAATTATACATTAGTTTTAATGTTAAATTAGGCGAATTTTCATAAAGAGATAAACCTTGAAGTATCTGTATTAAAATGATATCTTGTTGTAATTCAAAAGTTTTTTATAGGAATAGATAGAGAGTTTTTGGAATGAAAAAAAATGGTGAGAAAATATAAATAAAAACGATTATTAAAACAAAAAAAAAAGGATTATGTACTTTAAATCAAACTATATTTATTATAAGTTTTAAAAATTTGTTTATAAAGATCTATTAAGTATGATGTGCAAGTGAAAGAAAGTATTGTAATTGCGAAAATTTTTGTTTTTCAGATTTCAACGGAAATATCCATTTTGACCAGCGCTGAATCCATTTTGACTAGTTTCGTCGTGGCGTCTGTACTGTAAGTACATTCGTATCTCGCATAATTTAAAAACGGTTAGCCGTAGAAAGTTGAAATTTTGCATTTATTTGTATACCTCTCATGTATGCACCAGATTTTATTTGTATACCTCTCATGTATGCACCAGATTTTATTTGTATACCTCTCATGTATGCACCAGATTTTATTTGTATACCTCGCATGTATGAACCAGATTTTATTTGTATACCTCTCATGTATGCACCAGTTCTTATTTGTATACCTCTCATGTATTTGTATACCTCTCATGTATTTGTATACCTCTCATGTATGCACCAGATTTTATTTGTATACCTCTCATGTATGCACCAGATTTTATTTGTATACCTCTCATGTATGCACCAGATTTTATATGTATACCTCTCATGTATGCACCAGATTTTATTTGTATACCTCTCATGTATGCATCAGATTTTATTTGTATACCTCTCATGTATGCACCAGATTTTATATGTATACCTCTCATGTATGCACCAGATTTTATTTGTATACCTCTCATGTATGCACCAGATTTTATTTGTATACCTCTCATGTATGCACCAGTTTTTATTTGTATACCTCTCATGTATTTGTATACCTCTCATGTATGCACCAGTTTTTATTTGTATACCTCTCATGTATGCACCAGTTTTTATTTATATACCTCTCATGTATTTGTATACCTCTCATGTATGCACCAGTTTTTATTTGTATACCTCTCATGTATGCACCAGTTTTTATTTGTATACCTCTCATGTATTTGTATACCTCTCATGTATTTGTATACCTCTCATGTATGCACCAGATTTTTCACTATCTACGCATTATTATTTTCACTTATCTTAACGGAAATATAGGTTTCAAGATCCTAGAAATTCAAATAACCAAGTCTCGAAAAATAGTCTGTGTGTGTGCTAAGTCAATCTCCAAAACGAGAAGTTGTAGGAAACTGAAATTGGGTATTTAAGTTAATTGTGTATTTGTAATCTCCAAAATCGACTTACCAGAAGTTCCACTTTATTTCAGTGGTTTTACACTTGTTTACTATTTTTTTGAAAAATGCTCTAACGATTTTGATGAAACATCAATCAATATATTATATCTAAAGGGAGAAGTTGGTCGGGGGGTGCGGTAAAAGAAACAGACTACTATAATGTGAACTTATATAATTGTGCCTACGTTTCGGCCTAAGTTTTAGGCCATCTTCAGGGCAGCGAGGCGTGTGGTCAAGCGCCAACTGTATGTTATATGTTATGTTATATCAATGTGCAATTAAATCCTGTTTAAAATCACATAGGCCTTATCTTCATTGAAATATTCGAACTGAGCTTACATGCCGAATTTCCAAAATTATTTTCTCTAAAGTACCATTATTTTTTTTTATTTGCAATTATTAGCCATCTCTCATAGTTAATAGCAATAAAAATGGTTGCATATAAAATACGTAGATATTTGATAACGAACTAAAGGAGAAATATTTTTCTAGTTTGAAAACAAATTTTCGAAAATAAGAGTAGTAATATAGTACTGACTAGTATACCCGACCGAATACTATCGCATTAGATATCTCTCCTTCTGCTCCCTAAAACATAAACATATGTATATATACACACATAATATTGCCAAGAAAGTTTATTAAACACACATATTTGGTGAAGCTACATAGTTTATAATGACTATGCTGAAGTTACAGTTTATACTAAATAAGTAATTAGCTTGCAACACTGGAAATATTCCTTCAATTAAACAGTCAAGCAATAAGACTCAGCTATGAGGATACTCAGTTATCTATTTGAAGTATTCATCTTTAACAGTGAGACATAGGAAAGAATGCATAATCACCTCTATCATTCATAGAATCCTAAAAACATCGTTCACTCTTAATAAAGAATTTTGATATACACTCAACTTGGTATTACAGTTATGAAGTTGCCATGACAACGGCACGTACTCAAGATGGCAAGAGGCCCGTGCGGACCTATATCGTGCATTATCTCGAAAACGGTAGGTTTTTAAGCTTTAAAACGCTGGACCAATACGCTCCGTAGGAGCGTATATGATCTTGAAGCCCGCGTCAAAATCTTTAAAACCCAACTTATCCCGTCGCGATCCGCTGACTTTTTGTCGTCAAAACTTTGAAACCTCCCAGTTTTTTCATCACTTTTATTTAAGCCCTTGTAAGATTTTAAGAAACAAAATTGAAATTCGTCACATCTCCGTGAAATTATCTTTCTTTTGATACCTCACTCATCAAAATCCATCGCTCCTGAGAGCCGGAAAAAGGGATCTATACTACCGTAATAATATATAGTAGTGACTAGTATACCCGTGCGAGAACTCTCGCATTACATATCTTAATGAATCCTTAATGAAATCGAAGTATAAGCGATTAATAATATAATATTATCAAGAAAGTTTATTTAACACACGCATTTGGTGAAGCTTTATAATAGTTTATAATGATTATGTTCAAGTAATAGTTAATACTTACTAAGTATTAACTTGCCCTACTGGAAAGTACCCCCTCAGTTTAACATTTGTTTAACATCTGCTATACCACTTTCTGTTTGTAGTATTCTATCATTCATGGAAACATAAAAATAATATTTTATTTACACAACGTTTTCACAGTTATTAATACGTTTTTGTATTAACAGTCTCAACTGGCTTTAAAAGGTATAAAGTTGCCATGACAACGGCACGTACGCAAGATGGCATAGGGCCCGAGCGAACCTATATCGTGCATTATCTCGAAAACGGTAGATTTTTAAGCATTAAAACGCTGGACCAATACGCTCCATGGGACCAATACGCTCAGTTCTAAAAACAAACAAAAAATTGAAAAATAAGCAATTCAAAATATAGTTTGGTATTATTATACATATTAAATTAGATGTTAATATAAATCAGTATTATAAAACATTTATGAATTATGAATTTAATTAAGACAGGAATCAAATACATGTTGGTACTCACCAAGGTTTAAATGGATTATATCAAACAGAAAAGTTTGTACTGGTTTCTTCTCGCATTGAACTAACAATGAACGAAAGGTAGGTAAGATGTTTATAGGTAAACGTTTTAAGGGTCAGGGTTTTCCAGTAATGCCGGTGAGTAATTGGTTTTTCTGTTATAGATGGGAATAATTTAAGATTGGACTATTGGAGATATTTATTTGGTCATTTAAGCAAAAATCTGGATTGGATTTGAAGGGTTTTATTATTTCAAGTGCTTCATATATATTTAATTTTAGGCTGTTTTCAAGGTGAGTTTTTATTTTGTTGGGGACACATGAACCCCAGGAGTAGAACTATTTTACAAAAAATCACGCGTCAACTCCAGAGTTTTATAAGTACGACAGAAAATAGTTGAATTAAAAATACTGAATCAAAGAAAAAGTTCCAAATGGATTAGGCCCGAAGTATCGTTGGAATTATTCTGTAGTTGAGCTCAGTTGACTTGGGACAAATTAAATTTAATAAACAAACAGTTGTTAATTAAATAACTGCCAAATGCGTGTTCAACGCAACTTCAATTTCCCTGAGGCCGTGAGAGTTGACAAGTTAGACGGCTGAAGAAGGGGCTGTTGAAGTTACATAGGTGTTGAAACAATATGGAGGGGAGGGAGGCTCGTGTACACTGAGCAAACTTGGAGGAACAAGGCCAAAACTGAATCTCTCAACTAGAACAATTTTATTTCTCTCTCTCGCCTAATACACACTTGTAAAGTTTTACTATGCTAATATTATAAAATCAGTAGGGATAACTCTCACATTAGATATCTATCTATCTTCGGGTATTTTTCGTTTCGAGTACCGCAGTTACTAACCGGTTCGAGTAGCGCAGTTACTAACCGGTTATTTCTGTGTTAATGTCTATTATTTTGTATGCTTTATTTTAAACATCTGTTGTTATTATCAACTAACCTCGTTTGTTTACACTACAAAGTTCTAAATTCGGGTAAAATTAATTTCTCTACACTTATTACTGATTTTAATACCGAGGATAGTTGTGTTCGTTATTATATGGATCAGATTGCCATACCTCATAGTATACCTCATACCTCATTATGTGTCCAAATGATCACGATATGGAGCCTCTCCATCAAGGGAGTTTCGTCTGTAAGTTGGAGGTATAGAAGAAGAACATGTTATACTGCTATATCTCTATGAACTGGAACGTGATTTCAAGGCTATAAGTTACCATTTAAGACTTCACTATAATCTATATATTCTTGGGCAAACGAGTATTCTACAATTAAGTGGTGCGAAAAGGTAAACCTGAAGATTTGGATCTATAAATCTTTTTATATTGCATATTTATTTTATGGTTTAACAATGTAAATAAATGTTTATTTTTGTTGGTCACTGCATACATTATTAATAACCTAAACTTTAGCATCATATGTAAAACTAGTGATTACATAAATCACCGGTTAGTAACTGCGGTACTCGAAACGGAATAGACCCCTATCTTCTTACTAATACATTCGAAATGTAAGCAATATTTGGGATACATGTTTATTTCAATAAACAATATAATGTTACCGAGAAAGTTTAAGAAAGTTACCAAGAAAGAAATATTACCAAGGAGACTTATTCTGTGTAATAAGTCTCCTTATTATAAAGAAGGTAGTATTATAATAATACCATTTGGTGAAGCTAAACAGTCTTTAATTACTGTATTAAAGTAACAGTTCATACTTAATAAGTAATTAGCTTGCCCCACTGGAAAACATCTCTTCAATTTAACAGTTAGGCAATAAGATTCAACTATACCACAATACTTCCTTTACTTCGTACAAGGAAGTAAAAAGGGTATCACGAAATCACGAAAATGTTCGGTTTTCAGATTTCAACGGAAATATCCATTTTGACTAGTTTCGTCGTGGCGTCTGTACGTACGTTCGTTCGTATTTCGCATTACTCAAGAACAGTTAGCCATTGAAAGTTGAAATTTTGTATTTAGGATTGCTGTAAAATTTAGTTGTGAACCTCTCTTTTTGGTCCCCGGAAGTGGTACTTTACTTAAAGGTCATAATTGATTTCCATCAAAAATTATATTAAAATAATTTGCAAAACTTCTCAAATTTAGTATTTATAATTTATATATTTATTTAAATAACATACTAGATTTTGATCTAAATTGGAAAACCGGGAGCGGTACTTTACTTGAAGGTGATATTAGACTTTCATCAAAAATTATATTAAAATATAATGTAAAACGTCTCAAATTTGGTAAATAGGACTTTTATATCGATATGAATGTATTTACTTTATTTTGGTTAAAATTGGTGAGCCGAAAGGGTATTTTACTTAAAGGTCATAACAAGCTTACATCAAAAATTATATTTAAATTAAAAACGTAAATCATATGTTTCGGTAATAAAGGTTACAAACGCAATTTGGTTTCCAATCCAATTAAACATTTTTATTACTTGTTTTAAGTGTTAAAATTTAGTGTAAAATACTGGTTTTCCTCCCCATTTGTGTGTGTGTGTGCGTCAACAGATGGATGTCGCGATGCCGAGTGTTGTTTTTGAGATACTGCGATCTTCGGAAACTAGTAACCAAATTCAGGATCACTTTTTGAGCCACAGGTTTATAGTTTACGCCTATTAAACAAGGAAGTCATGTGTTGTCCACATCAGATATTTTATTTCTAGTATTCATATTTAACAGTGCCCTTTAAGGTTAATGGGAAAGAACATATTATATCTTCTATCATTCATAGACACCTAAAAACAACATACAGTCTTATCCGTACGGACCTGTATCGTGTGTTATCTCAAAAACGGTAGGTTTTTGTGCTTTAAAACGCTGGACCAATACGTTCTATGCTATTAACCTATTAGTAAGAACAATATTTTTTCTAAATTTAAACTTTGTTGAACCTTCACATATACTTTTTTTCTTCTTTATAATAATAAACTCTTTATTTATTCCGGGACAAGTCCGTTTAGAACAACAATTAAAGGCAATAGTAGGTAGGGTTCAGAGCCTTAGAGTAGATAAAATAGGAACTATGAGTTAACAGATAATAAAAAAAGATAAAAAAAAAAAATCAATAAATTAATACAAATGAAAATAATAACAAGTCATAATGCAATAACTTCTAGCATAACAAATAGGTATTAATAGTCTAATTGATTACCTCTTAAAATGAAAACTACAAGAACTTCTAATGTTAATAAGATATAACAAAATTAAAAATGAAGTAACATGTTTATAAATTTTGATTGAAATAAAAGAAAATCTATTACCAATTTTTTTGGAACTGGGTGGAAAAGATGTGATTGAATAAGCGGGATTTGAAAGTGGGAAGAGTATTGGAGCGACGGATGGAAGGAGGAATGGAATGCTATAAGGATGAGGATCGGACAAGAAAAGATCTGTCGAAAGCTGCGGATCGCTGGGTCGCTCTATACAAATCTGAAGACCGAGAACGTGTATGACGAGAACGAAGAGAGGATTTGAATTGAAGGAGGTCGAAAATGTAGGATGGACGGCGGGATTGGATAACTTGGTAGAGGAAGGATGCGAGGATGTACTTACGACGGTAGGAAGGGTACAGCCACTTCAACTCTTCATAATATCAGGTGACAGAGGCGTCCCTCGGGATCCCGAAGATGAATCGTACAAAGGAATTTATCAAACGTTTTGCTTTTGCCTCGAGGTCCCCAGAGATGCCCCCGTACACCGCACAACAGTAATCAAAGTGGGGGAATATTAAGGAAGTAACTAGGAGTCTACGGGTCTCAAGTGTAAATAGGTGACGGAGGTAATTTAGTTGCTTTAAAGTGGAAAAGGTACATGTTTTTTCCAGGAATGAGTTTGGTCAAAGATTATTCCAAGGTTTTTTAATGGATGCATGGAACTTTATGGGATTATTATTTAGGAACAAGATTTGGATATGAGGAATAATTTTAAGGAGGTAATAAGAACCTTTGTTTTCTCTCCATTCAACTTCGGCTTGTTAGTAACAGCCCAGTGACGTATTCGATTCAAGTCCTCTTGTAGTCTTTTTGTGGCTAGTAATAGGTCGGAAGGCTGGATTTTGGAAATCGTCAGCATAGATATGGTGTTGGGAGTGATGGACAAGAAGGGGAAGATCATTAATATAAATAGCACATAGAACAGGAGACAAACAGAAACCCTGAGGGACACCACTCTTGGATGGAGGTTGACCTGGAACGACTAAATACTGCGACCTATCTGAGAGGAAGGATTGGAACCAGCGCATAACACTGTGTGATAAAGGATGACTTTGTAATTTGTTAAGGAGGATGTTATAATCAACAGTGTCAACAGTTTTAGAGAAATCTAAAAGGATGAGTATAGTTAGGTTTTGGTGTTCAATGACGGTTTGGAGGTCGTGGGTTATTTTCAGGAGAGCGGATTGTGCTGAATAGCCAGGTCAGAAGCCAGATTGGAGAGAGCTAACGAGGGAATGTTCTTCTAGGAAGTTTGAAAGTTGAATTTGTACAAGGCGTTCCAGTGGTTTTGAGAGGCTAGAGAGGAGAGAAATAGGGCGGAAGTCAAGGATATTTTGGCACATTGCTTTATATTATCTTCCTCGATGGCATGGTATTTTTAAAAAAAGTATTTAAAATAAATATTTTATGACTAAAATTCAATAATTTTAATATTTAAAAAAAAATATAAATTAAATTTAAATCTAAAATGGACAAAATTTAGTAACTAAAACAAGTAAACATTTCTATTCACTTACTTCTATTTAAAACTCAAATTTATTATCAAAGGATAATTTTAAATTTAAATTTTGTATAAAATTATTATAATAATTGAATTTTTGTTATAAAATAATTGTTATATATTTTATTAGAAATACCTAGTCACCGAGAAAAAATATGAAGCAGTAGGCACCAAAAGAAAAGAAATTTGAAGCTTGTCACTAGATGATCGCCGTAAGAGTGCCGAACAGGGAGTGTTAATTTAAAAAAACTGTGTCAATGCAAGTAGGCTGTGATGCAAAATGATACAAGAGGAAATATTTGATGTGCACTTCATTAGGAAAAAAAAAAGAATATACCAAGGAAGCTAAAGGAATTGGAGAAATAATCCAAGGAAGGGTGAAGTGGAGAGATACGAGGAAGTCAGAAGCCCAATAGATTAGTCAGGAGGCCTAGGGGCACGATGACTAGCTGCCCGGAGAATCAGTCTACGAAGTTCATTGCGCTATATCTTATCTAATAATGTTCCGATTTAAGTGATTTTCGGAAAATAAAAATGGCTGAGTTATAGGCATATAACATCTATAATCGACAATTATTATAGATTTTTTGTTTTTCATTTTTTTTAATGCCTTGTTATGCTGATTTCAAAACACCTTACATTTCCTCTCTATCTTTACAAACGGCCGAGTTATGGGTATATAAGATCTTTAATCGGTAATTATACAGATTTTTTTTTTTTTAATGACTTGTTACGCTGATTCCAAAACACCTTACATTTTCTCTCTATCTTTATAAATGACCGAATTATGGGCTGATGAGGTCTCTAATCGGCCTCCACTTTGAAACAAACAGACGGATGGTAATGTCGAGTTCCGAGGATCATTCCGGGGTGACCTGTGACGTATCAAGAAAATCGGTCCAGTGGTCTCGGAGAAAAGCCGCGGACGGCGTAGTGCGGACGCCGGACGGACGGATTTTTTTTTATTCAATATTTGGATTCTACGTATCTTGAAAGTTATCAAATTTTGAGGGGAGTTACAAAAAATTTTTCGCTGGTCGATTATTTATGTAAATAAGTTATTTTTAATAAATTTATTGGTGGGATTGATAAGGTCTATTATCTATAATCTAAATCGATCAATTTTATAAAATAAATATATCTTTATTTCTTAATGGCACGGATGGTCGTGTAGTTCACTATACTAGTTCACAAGATGGACAAAAATATTTTCCATCATGTGAAAATCGTGCAAATGAAAGAAGATAACTTGTTAAAGTAGCAATTTAAATTGAAACCAACAATTGAATCAGCAATTATTGGCGAAGTTAACTTATGATCTTATCGGTCAGTTAATGAGATACTATCATACCTGAGCGCCAATAGACAGTACACAGTTACACAGAACCATCTATCCGGTAGTACACTAATTAGTGAACTCATAACTAGGACAACTTGTGTCCTATTGATATATTAGCTAATGACTAATTCTCTCACTTGGTTTAATTGAGACCTAAACTTATTATGGATATATGGAAGTAGATACTTAGAGAAACTGAACTAAGAAGCAGACAACAACGATATAATTGTTATATTAATTATACTCATCAGACGATCTACCTGCATATTCCTCGATTGAAAACCAGCCATCCAGTTCATCATGCGGTTCGCTATGGGGATGGAATTATTGCTCGGCCAAGCATAGAAAATGATTACTGATTAGATGATAATAATATTTTTAATCATATTTTCATAAAAAATCATTAATTTAAAAAAAAATCTGGTGCGCTCATCATACAACTTTCACTTAGTACCCTATCATAATTATGTATCTATTTTCTAAAATAATTTTTAAGGAATTCACGTAAACACCACTTGAATATTTTGAAATATTTTCAGCAGCATAATAAAATATTTGTTTAAACAATTAGTATTACAATTATGTGCACTATATACTTTTGGTTTGTTGAACTTAGGATAAATTTTAAATATTTTTATCTGATATATATTGAAATTTCATTTAGTTTAGTAAGTAGAATTTATCAACTACAAAAAAATTTATGTTTTTTTTTTTCGTTACTCCATTACCTTATACGACTTTATTGGTTAGATATTAATTTTTATAATATCTTTAGCTTTCCAACGGTATATTATACATCTATATTACTACCCTGATTTCCGGAAATTTGTTTTCAACTTGGGAAAAAATTTTTCCTTTTTTTCTCGTTTAATTAATCATCAAATTCTTTCATACTTTTCTATTACTACTAATAATAAGAGAAGGTTAATTATTCCAAATAAACCAAATTAAAGGTACTTTAAGGGAAGCCATTTTGAAAATTCGGCATTTAAGCCCTGCCAGATTATTTCAATGAGAATAAGACCCATGAGATATTAAAGACCATTTAATTTTAAACTAGTATAACGAGTTTAATCAAAATCGTAAGAGCCTTTTTAGAAAAAAAATTGTAAAAATGCGTTAAATTCATGGTATAAAGTGGAAATTCCAGTTAATTGATTTTAGCGAAAATGTTGCTGTAATAACCCAAACATATACTTAACTTAAATTTGTAGTTTCAGTATCATACAACTTTTCGTTTTTGAGCTAGGGTCTTCACACGCACTATTGTGCGTTTCATCAAAATCATCAAGTTTCATCATTAGAGCCATTTTTGAAAAGAGTAAAATTGATGGTACAATGTTGGTAATTCCGTTGAGTCGATTTTGACGAAAAAGTTGCGGTAACATCCCAGGTATATACCTATCTTTAACAAGTAATTTTAGTTTCATACAACTTTTGGTTTTTGAACTAGGCTGTTCACATACACACACACGCACAGGCCATTTCGTGAGACTTGGTTATTTGGACTTTCGAAATTTTTCACTTTCGCAGTACTTTCCCTTACTATATCTTTCATATATAGGTAAGTGAAAATAAAAAAAAAATAATGAACTTCGTGCAACAATGTTATAAAAAAAAAATATTTTACATTGCTCTTTTTTTTACACTGATATTAAATCTATCTATACCTCAATAGAAACAAAGAAAAATATGCAACATTTCCTTAACTTTAGAAGAGAAATACTTTAAACTGATGTTTCCCTCCGAATAAATGCGGACTTAGTGTTTTATTAAAAATATCTAACTCCCCTGACAATTGGTCTAAGACAGAGGTGTCAAACTCGCGTAGAGATAATTTTTTGTGGCCCACAATGTTGTTAAATAAATTGAAAAAAGACAATTGGAAACCAATACTATTCATTTTTATCGTAGATTCACTTAATTAGACTTTATCTTTTAATATTTTGTCCATATTCCTGAATCCTCACTTTAAAAATATTTAAGAAAATTGTAAATCGCCACAGAATTACTATAAGACATCGGTAAAAATGGTCGCAGGAAAAATCAAAGTTATCAGTATATTAAGGCAACCAATATATGGAGAAGAAACTTAATAAAATTCGTGTTATAACATGGGCTCATTAATAAATTAGTTTATTAATTTGATATTATATTTCTGATGTAAAATCGTAGACGCATTAATGACGAATGACTGAAAAGTGAATTTAATTAATTCTCAAATATTTTACTTTTCTCATTTATAATCCAGCCAGCAATTGATAGCACAATGTGAGCCATTTAATCTAAGTGTAATCCGAGAACGAGATATGGATCCCTGAAGAACTAATAATTAAACCTCCCTCCCCCCTAACAATCTCATTTAGCAAACTAAATACAGGATTGTGAGCCTCAGTGTAAGTAGCATCGTATCTTGCTAAATAGATACGGTGGTGCTGTCCACGGTAGAATGATGTAATTTAGAAGCAAGTGAGCCTTCCATCGTCCACATTTTGTTGTTAATTCTGTTTCTCGTTCTCTTTTATTGCTTCTACATTTTACCTTATTTAAATTAAGGTAACTTATAAATAAAATAAATTAAAATCACACTTCCTTAAATAGTTTTCAATTTTAAAGAATAGAAAAAATAATTAAATTGAAACAAATATACAAATAACCACTCGACACTTTGAAACCTCATGCATAAACCTGTTAGCCGACAAAACAAAATGGCCGCCATTTAGCAGACCTGACACTGCAATTTAAGCAGACAGTCAGGTCTGTTAAATTGAGCCAATTATTTGACTTGTTTTCTTTAGAATGATATTTAGTAAGATATTGTTGAAACTCGGAAAAGAGCACAATTAGCACGATTTAATATGCTAAATCGGAGATTGTTAGTATCCTTAATGTATATAAAACGATTTGAATTGCAAAACATGCCTAAAAATTGTAAATATTCTCATAATAATCATTGAACTGTTACTATATTACTCTTGGCGGTCCATTATAGTATCTTATCTATAATAATATAATACTATAATATAATCTAGGCGGTATATTAGTCCATTGGCGGACTAGACATGGCGGGTTCGAGACACAGCCAGTATAATATAATGTATATATATATATATATATATATATATATATATATATATATATATATATATATATATATATATATATAAACTAGATTATCATACTATTATATAAAAGGAAAGCCCGTTTTTTTGTTTTGTAGTTCTTAACCGCGAGAACTACCGAACCAATCTCTACCAAATTTTATAAACTTCATCTTGATGTTCCTCGGAAGGTTAAATAATAATAAAATCCACACATTTTTAATTAAATTATATTAAAAGAGTGATTAATAAATTACTCATAGAAACATTGTGAAACTTACGTACTTGTCGTACTTGACAACCTCATACTCGTGGAATCAATTTGACTACACACACTTTTTAATAAATATTATATGATTGATTGAAAACGTGATGTTATGAATAAAAATGGAGAGTAAGAAAAAAAATAGTGTGAAAACGTGAAACTTAGACAAATATATTTTCATTGTGACCCAGTTTCTTGAAAATGTCTGCAAGAAACGAGATTGAACAACGTTCTATAGGTTTTAAAAGTTATTTTGCTCTTTAGGGAGCTAATAACCTTAAAAATATGCGGGTTATAATAATCTGTATTATCATTGTATATAATTGTGTTTGTGCAGCTATTGTTGAATGCAATCTGTGGATTGAATTTGAATGTCCATGTTTTTCTCCTGGATAATTATAAGTAGCATGCTCCCATGTAGGAAAAACAAGGGATTTGTTTGTATGTATGCCAAATCGAATCACCAAAAACATTGCATATCCAAGAACACTGCAATTAACTTATTGTAAAATTGAATAAAACAGTATTTACAACAATTAATGTGATCAAAAACATAAAAATAATAATGTATAATAGTAATAAATAATAGTAATGTAATTTTAACTAAGTACAATAATTTATATTGAACTTTCAATTGTGATCATTTTATGTATATATATTTATATTCAAATCAAGCAACAGTTAAGCATTGCCGGGACAGCAGATTGTTACAAAAGTTCTTGTGCATGAACACATCCTTTAATTCCAAATCTCATAATTATCCTATAAGAATGTTTTTGTTCCTACTATTTATGTCAATGTTTACTTTGACTAATCCTTTAATTCTCTGTGTCTTGAGTTGGCTTTATGGGGTCATTTATATTTTTTAAAGGCACGTTCAATGTCAGAAGAAAAAGTCGTGATTCGCGGTCTTTTGAGACATTATTGGAAAAAAGGTTTAAATCCAAAGGCAGCCGCCGAAGAAATTTGTGCCGTAGAAGGAGAGACAATTATCCATCGAAATACTGCCGCAAAACCCAGATCAGGTGGCCCATCGGTTGTTGATGATGACGTTCTTCTTGAGTGTGTGAATCAAGGCCCACATGTAACTACTCTTGATTTATCTGCCATGGTAGGGACTCAAATCTTTACTGTGAACAGCTAGACAGAGTTTATGCAGTTTTGAGTGCAAAGTACCCCGCTTTGGTCAAAAGGAACCAAGCCATTTTGCAACACGACATTTCCCCTACACATCGTTCTCGTTTTACAGAAATAAATATTGGAACTGCAAGGAGTAAACGTTTTGCCTCATCCTGCGTATAGCCCAGATATTGCACCATCAGATTGTGGGTTGTTTAGATCAATGGCTCATTTTTTAAAAGGTCGGATCTTCGATAATTACGAGGACTTAAAAATTGGATGTGAAGAGTTCTTTGCTTCAAAACCAAAGGAGTATTACCACATCAAATCCTATTACTGGCAGGAAGATGGGTGAAAGTAGTTGAAAACTATGGACTTTACTTTGAAGAGTAGTAATAAATAATTTTTAAAATATATAATCTGAAATAAATCTACACTAATGCACATGGACTTTCGTAACAACCTAGTATAATAGAAACCATTATAATACTAACATAGATTATATAAATTAAACCGAATAATGTAATATAAACCATTATACCATAAACAAGATATATTAAAATGTTCCTGAGGGAGGACAATATGTCAGCTAAGGGATGATATAGTCCCTATCTGTTTTCCTTGGTCCCCTCTTTTTTTTAATTACGGCTTGTTTGTCCTGTCCTTCTCTCTCCTCCATTCTTCTTTTAAAAAGTTGTTTTAAAAGGGTTACTTTATGTTTTTAGGCCCGAGGGCTGATGAAATGCATACTATTAAACCAAAATGAAATGGAACCTGTGTTAAATATGCAGATTCATGCACAGGGTTTACTAAATAGATTAAAAAATATATCCGAGAAAATCACCTTATTGCTCAGACACAGTTCATGCTCTATTATTTATAAAAACATACATACATAATAATAATAATAAAACGCTTAGCGAACCCGGAGGTTCGATGCCGATACCACCAATCGCTGTCTACAAATCTCGGTCCACCAACTACCTTCCAAACCCAAATTCATTAGATCACTCTTAATACAATCCTCCCACCTACGTTTTGGTCTACCCCTCGGACGTTTACCAGCCGGCTCAGCGTTTATTAACTTTTTAGGAATTCGTTCGTTACTGAGCCCAACAACTTTGCAAGCCCATTTCAACCGTCGCGATGATATCACTTCGATTATGTTAACAGGGTGCATGCTCCGCAATTCCGCGTTGTGTAATCTCCTAAACTCTCCAGTTGACTCATCCTTTTTCGGACCAAATATTTTACGCAGTACCTTATTCTCGAATACCTTAAGGCGTTGTTCGCCCTTCAAGGTTAGCGGCCACGTTTCACACCCGTACAGAACTGTAGGCAAGATAATAGTTTTGTATATTCTATGTTTTAAGTTTCTGGACAAAATGCGCGACCTAAGTAATGTTGGTACCGAAAAATAACAAAAATTTCCCACCTTTAACCGCGCCTTTATTTCCTCTTGAATTTCGTTTTTTCTAGTAATCACAGACCCCAAATACTTAAATTTCTCAACGTGTTCAAACCTATTTTCTACTATATCTATATCCTCAAAATCGCCTCTTTTTCTATTGCTAACCATATATTTCGTCTTATCCGTATTTATTTTGAGGCCAACCTCTTTCCCAGCTGTCATCAACGTTGTTGTATTCAGTTTTATAGTTTCCGCGTCCTCACTTAATAATACCAAATCTTCCGCAAACCCAAGCCCGGATATTTTACCACCCAGATCTAAACCCCTTTTGGTACGCATCACCTTTCTAATGACATACTCTAGAAAAACATACATATCTTTGAAAAACATACATATGTGATATAAATTTTCAATCATGAAATCAAAAGATAGAAGCATTATATTATATTTATATTTATAATTTATAGCATAACATACAAAAATAAATAAATGATGATTTAAATATTATTTGATAATTTCTCTTATATAGGTTTCGTGTATAGCGGGAGAGTGAATTATATAGGCCACTTTGTTGGTTTCAGATATCACTTTGTGGAAGGGTGTTTCTGACACCTCACTTATAGCCGTTCTTTTGAATCATGATACATATTATATTTTAGTTTAGCAATATGAGTTTTTTATTTCATGAATTTTTAATAATATTTTATTCGTTTTTATTAAATAATTATTAAATTTATTTAATTTATTTCGTTCAGAAATACTTCTGAAATACTAAAATAATAACTATATTACGCAACAATCTTTACATAGGAGGGTTTCCAGGTCTAATCATTTTGGAGAAATTTTCATTATTTTTATATAGTTGTTTATAATAATATACTTTAAAAAAATATCTTATTTGTAAGGAAAATTGCGGTAAAAGGTTTTCAGCAACATTAAACTGTTATCCGCAATCTTGAGACAAAATGGCGAAGGTTCTAAAGTTTGATATGATTTTGTTGGTGGCATGCCGTAAAATAATCTTATTTACAAACAAAAATCTGGTGCAGTGCGCATCACACAACTCTCTCTTACCACCCTATAATATTAATCTTTTTAACATGATTTTAAAGAGTTCAAATAAACAATACATGAAATAAACTCACTTCATAAATTCATAAATTCACTTCTTCAGGTCTTCTCTCACAAAAGTACAATAAAAAACTTTTTAAACAATTTTAATTCTTCAATAACGATGGAAACACCAGCCCTTCTCCACTCCAGTATGATACATTATGCATTTCTTCAGCTGGGAGCAACCAACCAAACAGCTGAGGTCAATAATAGATTACATCATCAAGAGGAGGAATTCTCGTGTCTTACCAAACGATGTTAGGGTGACGAGAGGGGCAGAAAGTGGTTCGGATCATTTCCTACTGAGAGGGAAGGTCTTCTTTAAGTATGGAAGTTGCCAAAGGAAACAATTTGAAGTTTGTACTCATGATGACTCTACAGATTTCGTTAGGTATCACATAAAGGGTTTGCAACAAGATTCGACAAAATACCTTTTCGATAAAAGAGTAAAAGGTTTACTAAATGAAAATAAGGAAGGATTCCTAACTGAATATGAAAAGATAAAAACAACATGGCATACAGTTGCCTTTGAAGCACTAGTTATAAAGGAAAGAGAAACAAGGTAACACAAATATTGATGGAAAATACCTGATGTGGACAACACATGACTTCCTTGTATGCCTATTAAATTATAAATCCGTGGCTCAAAAAGTGATACTGAATTTGGTATCTAGTTTCCGAATATTGCAGTAAAAACGACACTTGGCTTCCCGACATCCATCTATTGACACACACACACACACGTCCAAAAAACACACACTCTTGTTACTGGAGGTCTCATTCCGTTATTATATGTCGTTTTCCTTCAGTAGATAACTAGTTTCCAAGATATTTCTTCATGTTCCGTGATAACAATAAAACTGTCAATATCACTGGATAAAGCATTAGAAATCGACATTTTCAACATTTTAAGCGGAAAAACCCCCTTAACTAATATCTTATTCTCATGCTGTAGACTTGTTGATCTCACAAATGGGGAGGAAAACTAGTATTTTACACTAAATTTTAACACTTAAAATAAGTAATCAAAATGTTTAATTGTATTGGAAAACAAATTGCGTTTGTAACATTTATTACCAAAACATATGATTTCTCTTTTAATTTAAATATAATTTTTGATGTAAGCTTATTATGACCTTCAAGTAAAGTACTCTTTTCCGCTCACGAATCTTAACCAACATCTAGTAAATACATTTATGTCGATATAAAAGTCCTATTTACCAAATTTTAGATGTTTTACATTATATTTTAATATATTTTTTGACGAAAGTCTAATATGACCTTCAAGTAAAGTACCACGTCCGGTTTTCCAATTTAAATTAAAATCTAGTATGTTATTTAAATCAATATATAAATTATAAATACTGAATTTGAGAAGTTTTGAATAGTATTTTAATATAATTTTTGATAGAAATCAATTATGACCTTCAAGTAAAGTACCACTTTCGGTGATCAAGCAGTGACCAAAAAGGGAGGTTCACAACTAGATTTTACAACAATCCTAAATACAAAATTTCAACTTTCTACGGCTAATCATTTTTGAGTTATGCGAAATACGAACGTACGTACAGACGCCACGACGAAACCAGTCAAAATGGATTCCGGGATGGTCAAAATGGATATTTCCGTCGAAATCTGAAAACCGAAAATTTTCGCGATTATGATACTTCCTTTACTTTGTACAAGGAAGTAAAAAAGAAATAGCAGTGAAAGTGAAACAGAAGAAAATTTTATACCAAAAGTGGCTCAGTTCACAAAATGCAAACGTTTTGGTGCAGTATAAAGAGGTAAACGGGATGGTTAGAAGGCTTAAGCAGAAATGTATAAACGATTTCTGGGACATACATCTGGCCAATACATCGATGGGACATTGCAGGAACGGTAATCGAGGAAGCCTGGAGATGCCTAAGGCATATCAACAAACCGATAACACGAAAAAATGCTACACGACTGATTCTTTGGAAAAGTGGGCTGAGTATTTTTCTAACCTGTTGAAGGAGGATAGAGCCGAAAATAAATCCAGGCAGCAAACGGAACGCTAGTTGTGTACTAAAACCGATCCAGTGTCAGTGGAAGAAATTTATGGAACCTCAAAAGCGATGAAAAAATATCTGATGTGGACAACACATGACTTCCTTGTACGCCTATTTAACAATAAATCGGTGATCAAAAAGTGATCCTGAATTTGGTTACTCGTTTCCGAAGATTGCAGTATCTCAAAAACGACATTCGGCGTCGCTACATCCATCTATTGACACACACATACACATACTCTTGTTTCTGGAGGTCTCAGTTCTCCGTGTTCCGTGACAACATTAGAACTGTCAATGTCACTAGAAAAAGCATTGGAAATCGACAATTTCGACATTTTAAACGGAAGAACGCACTTAAATTAAATCTTCTGCTGCAGACTTGTTCATCTCACAAATGGAGAGGAAAACCAGTATTTTACATATAATTTTAACACTTAAAACAAGTAATAAAAATATTTAATTGGAGTGGAAAAATAATCGCGTTTAACATATGATCCCAGAAACATATGATCTCTGCATTTAATTTTAATATAATTTTTGATGTAAGTTTATTATGACCTTCAAGTAAAGTACCCTTATCGCCTCATAAATTTTAACCAAAATCTAATAAATACATTCATATTGATATTAAAGTCCTATTTACTAAATTTGAGATGTTTTGCATTATATTTTAATATAATTTTTGATGAAAGTCTAATATGACCTTGAAATAAAGTACTACTTTCGATCTGCCAATGGTAACCAAAATTTATTATTTTATTTATATTAATATGTAAATCTTATATACCTAATGTGAGAAGTTTTGCATTATATTTTAATATAATTTTTGATGAAAATCAATATTGACCTTCAAGTAAAGTACCACTTCTGGTAATCCTGTAGTGACTAAAAAGGAAGGTCCACAACTAGATTTTACAACAATTCTAAATACAAAATTACAACTTTCTACGGCTAACAGTTTTTTAG
This sequence comes from Rhaphigaster nebulosa, assembly GCA_948150685.1. Taxonomy (NCBI): domain Eukaryota; kingdom Metazoa; phylum Arthropoda; class Insecta; order Hemiptera; family Pentatomidae; genus Rhaphigaster; species Rhaphigaster nebulosa. The sequence continues at coordinate 3,963,273 of OX411308.1, forward strand.
TTATGCGAATTCGCACGTACGTACGTACGTACAGACGTCACGACAAAACTAGTCAAAATGGATTCAGGGATGGTCAAAAGTCAAAATGGACCGAGAAATATACCTGTAGAATTGATAAAAGCTGAACTGAGCCGACTATACGGCCGTGTCTTGATGAACAGATTGGAGGACGAACTAAAGGGGAGAACTCCCGAGGAACAGACAGGTTTCAGGACGGGGCGCTAGTGTACAGACAACGTATTCACAGTTACTCAACTGTTGGAAAAGCAGATAGCGCATAACCAAGAGGTGCATTTAGCCTTAACGACCTCCAAAAAGCTTACGATACAATACCTTTAAATAAGCTCTGGGAAGCGATGACCCTGGCAGGTGTTAGTATGGGTCTCATACAAGGGATACAGAATCTCTATATAGGTGCTAATTAGAAATCATTTATCCTCATTAACAAAGCCTTAAAGCAGGGGTGCTGCCCATCGCCTACAATATTTAACCTTTTTATTGAACAAGCCCTCAAGAAATGGAAGGAGAAATGTAAGTGCATGGGTACAAAGGTCGGGACAATGGGAACAATTTGTTTATCTTTCAATTTGCAGACGATCAATTAGTAATTGCCTCAGATGAAGACGATCTGCAATATATGCTCTGAAAACTTATTGAGAAGTACTCTAAATGGGGCTTAGAAATAAACTTGGGGGCCATTTAACTCATTGTGTTGTACTCAATGAGTTAAATGGCCCCCAATGACCGTTGGGAATTGGAATCTTCCACGCAGCAGTGAATTGAAATATTTAGCTGTGTGGATAAATGAGGTAGGATTTCTGGATAAAGATATAACTAGGAAAAGTTCTCGAGTTAAAAAGATGATTAGGATCCTAAACTCGGTATTGTGGAATAAAGGTGTTTCATTTGATACAAAAAAAAAAATTATCATTCCTTTATTCTAAGTACCGTTCTGTACTATGCCAAAACGTGGACCATAAAACATCAAGAGACCCAAAAATTGCTGGCACTGGAGATGGACCTCCTGAGAAGAAGTTGCGGCATTTCAAGACTCAGTTGACATCCGCATGAGAGTATAGAAGGATCAATCTAATTAGGGATTGATAAATTATTTGCCACTTCTATAAATTTGTGTTATTGAAAACTATTTTCGAATGTTATACATTCATCCTCAGTTCTAAAAACACACACAAAATTCAAAGATAAACAATTCAAAATATAGTTTAGTATTATTATACATATTAAATAGATGTAATATAAATCAGTATTATAAAACATTTATGAATTATGAATTTAATTAAGACAAGAAAGACTCACCAAGGTTTAAATGGATTATATCAAACAGAAGAGTTTGTACTGGTTTCTTCTCGCATTGAACTTACAATGAACGAAAGGTAGGTAGCATGTTTATAAGTAGACGGTTTAAGGGTCGGGGGTTTTCCAGTAATGCCGATGAATAATTGTTTTTTCTGTTATAAATGGGAATAAATTTAAGATTTGACTATTGGAGATATTTATTTGGCTATTTAAGCCAAAATCTGGATTGGATTTGAAGAATTTTATTATTTCAAGTGCTTCATGTATATTTAATTTGAGGTTGTTTTCAACGTGATGTATTAATAAACTCCTGAGTTAAATTGATGAATTTACGATTTTTTTCATTTAAATGAATTGCAAAGTTGGAATTCTCTGTCTTATTATTATATGCACGTGTATGTTCCTTTAATCTCTGATTTAGCGATCTTCCAGTTTTTCCCGTGTATTTGGCTGCACAATCATTACAATTTAAGTTCGTATATTCCGCTTATTTTGTCTTTAGGAGAAGAGAAATATAAGGATAGGGTTTTTTATATTTTAAATGCAGGATTAATTCTAGTTTTTTTTCAATTCATTTCCATTTTTTTTTCAATTTAATAAGTATAATAATACCCAACTATATTTTGAATTGCTTATTTTTGAATTTTTTGTGTGTTTTTAGAACTGAGGATGAATGTATAACATTCAAACTAGTTTTCAATAAAACAAATTTATAGAAGTAGCAAATAGTTTATCAATCGCTAATTTCAAGACTCCAGCACATACTAAATGACACTATTAGGAGTATAATAGATCAGGACCAGAATATATTGTAAAATATTGAAACCAGGAGACTTCAATGATTTGGCATTTGATGAGAATGAGGGAAGAGTGATGGCCAAAGAAGATTTTCTTATATCAGCCAGAAACAGGGAAAATGAGGGTGCGGCGAAGGAAAACATGGCTGGCTGATGTCAACGAAGAAATGGCAGCTGGAGGTCTACAGGAAGAGGATTGGTCGGACAGGAAAAAAAGGCAAGCGACAATTCTGGGGATCGGGATACAATAATGATCGTACTAAACCGAATAAATCAATAAAATAGTTCTTCAATTCTGTACACTAGATATTTTAGATTTATCAAACTAAAAATATATTTTAAAACTTTCGGTTTAGTTTCAATGGAAACATTTTTTTTCCATTAAATAATATAAAAGCAGAAATTAATTAAATAATGTTCACTTTTATATTCTTACATTACATTATTACAGAGCGTAATGATAACAAAAGAAAGGTTGGGCGGCATGGTGGGAGGATGTTGAGGCCCATCGGTCTCCTTTCGGACGCGTTCGGCTTTCCTGGGGCTGTATCTTACGCTATATCTTTGCTAAAACTGGTATGATTTCGATTATTACATTTTAATTTTTTAGATGATTTAATAAACTTTCATATGATCCTGTACACAATTTATCATAAAATGCTTACCTTTTGAGCTATGCGCAAATAAAATATTATTTTCATCATAACTTCTTTCCCTGCATTTCCTCGGTGATGTATTACATATACGAAAAGTAAAAAGGCTTTACGAAGAATATTTTAGGCAAGTTTCATCAAAATCATTAGAGCCGTTTCCGAGAAAATTGTAAAAAAGTGTAAAATCGATGATATAAAGTGGCACTTCCGTTCAGTCGATTTTGACGAAAAAGCTGCTGTAACATCACAGGTATATACCTAACTTAAATACGCAATTTCAGTATTGTACGACTGTTCGTTTTTGAGCTAGGCTGTTCACAGACACACAGACCATTTTGCGAGACTTGGTTATTGGGACTCAGGGGACTTTAAAACGTGTATTTCCGTTGGTAACAGGAATTCGAAAATTTTCACGATCGCATAAGTCCCCTCTTATTATATATTTCACATATAGGTAAGGTAAAGTAAACATATGCGAAATGTTAAATATTGTGATTAATATCAAACAATTTTTTTTTAAATTTTACGCTCATACAATTTTTTTTTAAAATTTAACATTTAAGAGAAAAGACGTTTTCTGCATATAAGACCCTCATTTATTTTCTAAAATGAAAAGAGTAGACAAATTAAAGCGGAACAGCCACGAAAGTTATGGATTTATGGTTTGATATTTTTTTCTCCATGAAAATCAACTAAAACTTCACTTTTTCAAGATAGTCTAATGGAGAAAATTACTGTTAATAGAATAAAACAATAATTAAATAAATAAAATAACTAAAAGACAATATTTTGAAATTACGTGTCGAGAATTGCAACTTGAGCATGGTTTCAGAATCAGCAATAAAGTATTAAATAAACTCCTCGTGTGCAGGCTTACAATATAGGAGAAAGATAGAAACCAAAAAGGTAAATATTTTCTGTAGGAGAATCTTGGTTGGGATGCGGTAAATAAATGAACACACAATAAGAAAAAAACTTATTATAATGTGTACCGACGTTTCGGCCTAAGTTTTTCGCCATCATCAGGTCTAAGAAAAAATAAGATAACGATAGATATAACAGCAGTGGCAGTACCAGTAATAATAAGGAAGTTAACAAACAGAAAGATGAAAAAGTATAAAGAAAAATATATTGATCATAATATGTTAATATTAATGTGAAAAATAAGGAATATAGAAACATATGTTAATAAAGTATAAATAACATTAATAAGGTATACAGAAAAATTCTAATCATAATGTGAGAAATAATAATAAATGATAAGAAATAAAGACAAACGTGTAAATGGATAATGACGAAAAAGTTATTTAAATTGTTGTGAAAATATAGATATATAAAATACAGAAATAGATAAAATAAAATGAATTAAAACAAAGATATAGTAAAATACATGAAAAATATTAATTATAATAACAATAGACTGAAGATTTAGGAGTATGAAAAGTACCTCAAGATAATATGATAATATAAGTAATGTAAATGATTTCTATGTAAGATATAATGAAATACATGGAAAAATGCATGTAAAAAATAACAAAGTAAAAAAAGTAGTAAGATACCATATAAAGTTATAATATAAAGCTATATAAAGTTATATATAAAGTATGTATACATATAAAGTTATATATAATATAATATAAAGCTTAAAGATATAGTAATAGTTGGTTGTTTTTAAAAATATTAAGGCGTAAAACCTGTTGGTCATAAACGCCTTTGCTAACGTTTATGTATTTACATTAATAATATTGAAAGACATAAGAGGGGAGGGTTAAATAGAAGAGATGAGAAAAGATTACAAGGATACTAGAACAAAAAATAATAAATTAAGAAAAATAAATAAATAAATAAAAATTAGAAAAATAAGGAGGGAGGAAATAAATAAATATGAATAGAGCATAGATAAGAAAGAGGAAAAAAAATAAATAAGAATAATTAAAAAGATAAATAAATAAGATAAAGAGAGTAATAAATCATAAGTAATAATCGTATGTGGGGAAGAAAATATTTTCTATTAATTTCACTTCATTTTCAGACATTGCAAGAAAAAGATCAAAAAAGGGTTTAACCTTATTACAAACTTCATCATTATATATTTTCAAAAGAATTGCAAATCAAAAAGATGTATTCTAAGAATAAAATTTCTACATCCTATTAAATATCTAGTTCATAAAAATCTAAAGCTCACCGCCATTTTGATATTGTGTCCTGGAGGATATTGAGGTCAAACCATTTCATTATAAATTCTTTCAGTAGTTTAAAAAGAAAAAGAAAAAAAAAAGGACGATATTTTCCGTCTCTCGCTGATTACACAGACTGAGGTTTAGTTATCCATTCCATGGCTTGTAATTTAGGTTAAAGTGTTTTCACGTTCCCTTGAATGTTTTTATTTCTATTTGTTTTTTTTTAAACCTTCGTATGCAATTATTAAGTTATTATTTTGGGTTTTCAATGTCACGTTATGTCAGACATTTCAATCATTAAATAAGCTTAAAATAAAAACTTCAAGGAAGGGGAAGGTGGAAAGAAATAAAAAATGAAGAGATAAATAAGTATATTACGGTAATAAATTAAAGAATATAAAGACAAATGTATAGTAATAAATTTGGTAATATATATTTACAGTATGGTACACTGAAGACAATCAATTTCTTAACAATTTTGCTTTTGGATTTTATTTTTAAAAATATTTAGAGTTAAACAGAGTTTTGGATGTTGTAAAACGCATAATTTGTTTCAGGGTTGGTAAATTTCAGTTGATAATCATATGCAAATTTTGATTGGTTTATCTTTCTAACTTAATTATAATTACAAATTTTCTCTGTTGTTATTTCTCTGCAAGACTTTCACTTCGGTATATCGTATATCATATAATCTCTCTCCCTCCCTCTCTCTCTCTCTCTCTCTATATATATATATATATATATATATATATATATATATATATATATATATATATATATATATATATTAATATAAATATATATATATATTTTTTTCGGTTGGCACTATAGACATGGAGATCTTTGGCCGCGCGATGTGTTATTCATACATACATGTATTCCTTGCGGGAGAACAGACAGCCTGGAGGGGGTCACCCAACCTCACGTTGCTACCTACGAACCATGGCTTCCATGGTACAGCGGCAGACTATCTATAGGTCCACAACCGGTCCCTTTGGAGCCAATTCGGCAGTGTCCTTCCCACCGACTCACTCGGGTTCAAGGACAGTGACAAACCGCTCAAGATCCACGGATAATGGCTGTTCGGGGTCAGCAGGCGCACGAGGACCTATATTTCTTTCCCTGAAGCAGACCGTCCATGGACCTAACCCTCGGGCGGCTATTTCACGTCCTGGAAAATCACACCGCGATTCGCAGTTTAGGTACACGGGGTAGGATCATCACTCCTACGTCCTCTCTCTCTCTCTCTCTCTCTCTCTCTCTCTCTCTCTCTCTAATATATATATATATATATATATATATATATATATATATATATATATATATATATATATATATATATATATATATATATATATATATATATATATATATATTAGAAAGAAAAGCAATCGTTATTATGGGACGAAATCCTCTAATGTGTTGTACAAACAAACAAAATAACAATTCTAGAAACAAATAAGAACCATACACAATATCAAACTAATAACATAAAAAAAATTCTTGTGAAGCAATATAAACGAGCACTAATAAAAAAGAACAAAGAAAAGAAAATTACATTCAACGGAAAACGTTTATCGTTAAAACAATTATTTACATCTCATAGTCAGAAAAATTTATATATTCATAAAAAATAAATAAAATGAGTATAGAAATAAAATAAAGAAAGAAAGAGGATAAATATCTAATCAACATTAACGCAAAATTGACAACATATCAACAACAGCTTATTTGAATTTCTTAATAATCAAATTGTAAAGGTCATAGTGCATATATATATATATATATATATATATATATATATATATATATATATATATATATATATATATATACATATTTATAATATTTACATATATATATATATATATATATATATATATATATATATATATATATATATATATATATATATATATATATACACATATATAAATATATATTTATACTTATTTATATATAAGATATTTTTCTCCTTGAACTACTAAGCTATTAGTCCCAATGAAAAAATCAATGCAAATTTTACCCACATGTTCTGAAATGTCTGATTTTTATGCTAACTAAATTTTTATCCGATTTTTATTTTACAATTTTTATTCTAATCAGGTCTGAAGCAATAAAAAGTACTAAATAACTTGTTCATTAAATACAATCAAAATTATTGCTATATAACTATAGAACTTATTTATTTTAATTGTCAATATTTTCAAGTTTAGTTGAAGGTTTTAGTTATATATTCTTATATTTCAGTATTTCTGTTATATATTCATACTTTATATTTTATTTTATTCAATATTTTGTTTTGTTGTATTTCCGACTTGTTTTTCCTCATACATTATTCTTTTTATTTTATTCTGCAATATTTATTTTTCTTTAAGTTTTTTCATATATATTTTTTAAATTATGAATGATCTTATCAAATGCAACTAAAATATTACTCTACGGTAGTATGCCTATAGTAGTATGGAAACTGAATTTTTTACAAATATACGATCTTCCCGTAAGGTTACTATGGAAGGGAAACGGGAAAAAGAAAACTTTACAAATTACACAGGCCAACAAAAAAAATTATTTTGAAAAGTTTTTTAACTTTAATAGTTGATCTTTATAGATTTTTATGTGATGAATCTAAATCTGGCCTTAGTTTTTTTGTATCACCCATAGTTTTCCGTAGGCTCATCAAACATCCTAACTTTTTAAACTTCTGTAACATGTTAGCTGATCTTATTCGAGGCTACTTTGGGTTTCACGATAATAGAAGTTTCGGGTAGTGGGCCTATCCACCCTCTCTCCGTACCCTAGTCTGCTGATGGGGCTGCCATCTCAATGCATGCAGACCTGCATCCCCGTCCGGGGCGGCTACATTGTGGGACGTAGACATTGTGGGACGCTCTTTCCTGTCAGTGAGTGAGGCATTTATAGCTCTGGCGAGATCAGCCAGTAAACTTGGACTACAGGTGAACGAGTCCAAAACTAAGTACATGGTTACAGAAGAGGTTCTGAAGCCAGGTGAGACGGTGACCATAGGACAGAATAAGTTTGAAAAGGTCTCTGAGTTTAAGTACCTGGGATCTATAGTGACACAAGACAACAGCTCCGATGTAGAGATCAGAAAGAGGATTGCCTCAGCTAATAGATGTTACTTTGGTCTAGCTAGGCAGCTCAAGAAGAGAATACTCTCAAGAAAGACTAAACTCCACCTCTATAAAACCTTAGTACGCCCCATATGTTGGGCAGAATCCAAGGTAGCTGAAAAAGAACTAATGATTTTTGAGAGAAAAGTTCTTCGACGAATTTTCGGAGGCGTAAAAGTTGGAGAAGAATGGAGACACCGGACAAATCGGGAACTGTACACAGCCTTTGGAGAGGCTGAAATTGTTAGAACAATGAAATTAAGACGGCTGAGGTACGCAGGGCATATTGCCAGAATGGCTGATGGGAAAATGCCAAGGCTATTGCTGACCCAGCCAATCCATGGAACAAGGAGGAGAGGAAGGCCAAAGCTGAGGTGGTCGGATGGTGTCTCTACAGACGCTAGAAACATGCTAGGAGTGAGGAACTGGATCGCGACTGCACGGGACCGTGACGATTGGAGGAAACGGTTGGAGGAGGCAAAGACCTGTCACCGGGTTGTAGAGCCGTAAAAAAAAAAAAAAAAAAAAAATGTTAGCTACAATAGAAACATACTCTGGGGCTTTTTCATTTCCCAAGAACTTTGTAACGACTTGCTTGAATGATACCCATGCTTCTTTCTCATTTAAGGTCATTGTGGATTCAAAGTTAACATCAAACATCATTTTTCTAATGTCAGGTCCGACAAAGATGCCTTCTTTTAGTTTAGCTTCTGAAAGGCGTGGAAACTTTTGGCAGAGATACTTGAAACATGTTCCATCTTTAGGCAAAGCCTTTACAAATTCTTTCATGAGCCTAAGACTGAAAGCTGTCTAATTCTTTAAAAATCGCTTTATTTAATAAATAGAACTATGAAATGTAAAGGAATTGTGGGTGATACAGCTTTTTTAATATCATATTTGGATTCAGCACCCTAAAAACTATAGGAGTAAGGTATTTTGAGTACAAAAGTTTTTTCATCGTTGGCCTGTGTATATTTATATATACATATTAGTTACCTATGTATATTAGTTGGCCTGCAATATTTATTTTTCTTTGATTTTTTTCATTTATATTTTTTAAATAATGAATGATCTTATCAAATGTAACTAAAATATTACTATAATGGTAGTATGCCTATAGTAGTATGGAAACTGATTTTTTACAAATACATAACCTTCCCGTAAGGTTACTATAGAAGGGAAATAGGAAAAAAAACTTTACAAATTATAATTCTAACAATGTTAAATTGTTCAAACTTAAATTATTTACGCTTACAACCTCCATACCGCTGTTTAAGAACCAATTTTTCAAAAACCAAGCGAACAAAATATATATTTTGAAAGAAATGATATATTTTCTATAGAAATATTCTCCTAACGTTGATTTCTCCCTAATATATGGTAGGAATGTCAGCTTGCCAGAGAACTGAACAAATGCAGATAAAATAGCCCCGAGTGTAGGCACAAGCAACTTGGAGTCCATATTTCAAGAAACCTTGTTGGAACGATTTATATTCCTCTAAAGCATATTAAACAGATGTGTCAGCTGTGTCCAATTAATCACGAGGTAAGACGACACCGACCCCCTCCCCCCTTTCCCCATCCGAACCCCAGGACGCGATCAACAAGGCGACACCCCCTCAACATGCGACGAACAGGGCCCTGATGAAATTGGAAGGCAGAATTAAGTCGGCACCATAAATCCTCTTCCCGGAGCAATTAAACTGAACTGGGCAGTCCTATCTCTTTGGCCAGCTCTACCTCTTTGCTCCCTACTATCGATGTATACTTAATTAGTGAATGTCCCTTTAGTGAATGTCCCCCTCAGATCAGTTAGCTCATTAAATTAATGACTTGATAACATCTTAAGTATACAATGAAGCAATTGAACAAACGACTAACGTTTAAAATAATTTACGTATGAGCATGAGAATGCTTCATAAAGATTTTTTTATCTTGGTACAAAGTATATGCGTTTTTTTATATTAATCACTAGCAATTAGTAAAAATAAAAAAAAAATCCAATAGGTCACATTTCAAATTGCTTGGACGTTTCGGCTATTTCGAGCCATCTTGAACTCATTTAATACACTGCGTTTTCTCGTTTAAATTAAACACGTCATTAATATTTTTTTTCTTCTTTTTCCGTATTTTTTTAAAAGTAATCCATTCCAATTTATTAAGCTCGCTATTGAATCAATTAAATGATTCAATCACTGAAAAAAATAATACCGGAAAAAGATAAAAAAAAAGAGTAATGACGTATTTCATGTGAACGAGAAAATACAGTATGTTACATGACTTGACTTTTTCAAGTTGCACACAATTCTATCAAGATGGCCGAGACATCGAAGAAATTTGTAAAAAAATATAAAAAAATCTGGTGTGGTGCGCGCATCACACAACTTTCCCTTACCACCCAAGAATAATAATCTCTTAAATACCTAGTTCAGATAAACACTACTTGAAATAAACTCAGCAGCATTCACTTCTTCAGGTCTTCTCTCACAAAAGTACAATAAAATAGTTTTATTTCGGTTTGGTTTAGAAGTTCCATTCAGTTTCCATTAAGTAATATAAAAGTAGACATTAATATTAGTTACTTACTACTGTTATATTCATACATTACATTAGTACAGGGCGTATTCTTGACAATAGGTTAAAGGCTTAGTAGGAGGACGTTCGGTCGGATACGCCTCCTTTCGGACGCGTTCGGCTTTCCATCTATAAATAAACTAAGTAGCATTCACGTCTTTACGTCTTCTCTCAAAAAAATACAATTAAATAATTTTTTAAACAATTTTTGTTCTTCAATTCTGTACACTATACATTTTAGGTTTGTCAAGCTAAAAATATAATTTAAAACTTTCGGTTTAGTTTCCATGGAAACATTCTCTTTCCATTAAATAATATAAAAGTAAAAATTAACTTTTATATTCTTACATTACATTATTACAGAGCGTATTGATGACAAAGGTTGGGCGGTAGGAGGATCGGCCGCATCAGTCTCCTTTCGGACGCGTTCGGCGTTCCACCTAGGGACTTGTAGTCCTAGCTGTATTTTTTTTTTATACTGGTTCGATTTCGAAGATTCCTTTTTTATTTTTTAGATAATTTAATTATATTGTAACTGATTGTAAACATAATTTATCATAGAATATATACTTTTCGAGTTATACTAAAATAATTTTAATTTTAACTTTTTCTCTGCACTTTCTCGGTGAGGTACTAAATATTTAAAAAGTTAAAGAACTTTAAGGAGAAGAAATTAGGCAAGTTTCATAAAAATTGTTAAAGCTGTCAAGGAGAAGACTGCAAACAAGTGTAAAATCGATTAAATAATTGACACTTCCGGTAAATCCTATACACTTTATCTTTGCTAATACTGGATTTCGATTATTATTTTTTTTTCTTTTTATAGGTAATTTAATTACCTTTCATATAATTATATATATAATTTACCATCAGATGCATACTTTTCGAGTTATACGCAAATAAAATATTTTCATCACAACTTTTTTTCCTGCATTTTCTCGGTGATGCACTACATGTATGAAAAGTTGTAGGACTTGAAGGAGAAGATTTTAGTCAAGCATCATCAAAATCGTTAGAGCCATTTTCGAGAACATTGCAAAAAAGTGTAAAATCGATTATATAAGAGTATTTATATATCACTTTTGGTTAGTCGATTTTGACGAAAAAGTTGCTGTAACATCACATGGATATACCTATCTTAAATAGGTAATTCCAGTATCGTACAACTTTCCCTTTTTGAGCTAGGCTGTTCACATACACACAAACACAAAGACCATTTTTGCGAGACTTGCTTATTTGGATTCAGGGGACCTTTCAACGTGTATTTCCGTAAAAAACTCGAATTCGAAAATTTTCAAGATCACAATACTTCCTCTCACTATATTATTCCTTATACAGGTAAGAGAAAGTAAAAAATATTGGCTTTTTTACTTTTACAAATTACACAGGGCAACAGTGATTTTGCGGCGCAGGGTTTCAGAGTGGATTCTGGATAATGCCAGTCTTCTAGATACGAGAAAAATATCAGATTTGCAAAATTGACTCTAGTTTTTTAAATAAAGGCAGTAAATACTCTTAAATTGAAAGAAAAACGAACTTTTTTGGGGGGAGGGGAGTTTCGGACAACAGTGAGTTTGCGGCGCAGTTTCAGAGTCGATTCTTGAGACTTTCAGTTTTCTAAATACAAGAAAAATATCAGATTTGCTGAAATTACTCCTCTTTTTGAAAAAAAAGGCAATACATAATCTTATATTAAAATAAATCAAATAATTTTTTTTTCGGGCAGAAGAGATTTTGCGGCGGAGGGTTTCAAGTGGAACCTAGGTAATTTCAGTCTCCTCAATTTGAGAAAAATATCAGATTTGCCTAATTTACTCTAGTTTTTTAGATAAAGGCAATACATACTCTTATATTAAAAGAAAATAAATAATTTTTTTTTCGGGCAGAAGAGATTTTGCGGCGGAAGGTTTCAAGTGGAACCTAGGTAATTTCAGTCTCCTCAATTTGAGAAAAATATCAGATTTGCCTAATTGACTCTAGTTTTTTAAATAAAGGCAATACATACTCTTATATTAAAAGAAACTAAATAATTTTTTTTTCGGGCAGAAAGGATTTTGCGGCGGAGGGTTTCAAGTGGAACCTAAGTAATTTCAGTCTCCTCAATTTGAGAAAAATATCAGTTTTGCCTAATTAACTCTAGTTTTTTAAATAAAGGCAATACATACTCTTATATTAAAAGAAAGAAAATAATTTTTTTTTCGACCAATAGGGATTTTGCGGCGGAGGGTTTCAAGTGGAACCTAGGTAATTTCAGTCCCCTCAATTTGAGAAAAATATCAAATTTGCCGAATTGACGCTAGTTTTTGAAATAAAATATATACTGTAACTAACATAGACTTTTTTTACACAAAATAAGAGTCAATTTGAACAAAGTAATTATACATCGTGTATCTTAGTACATTTATGTTTCTATATTCACACTCAATAGCTATTCCGCCAGAAAAAAACATTTTTTTTCCCCAGTGTTATCTAGCCTGTCAACAAATACTATTTTAAAAATACAATTAGAAGATTAATCTCTAAGAGTGATTTGTCAAAAAAGAAAAAACAATAAATCTTTCTCATTCAAAATGAATTAAATATAAATAAATGTTTGAGTTTTTAAAGAATGACTTTATTAACCTGTAAAAATTAATTAAATTACAAGTTAGTGATTAAATTGTGATTTTCGAAAAGGGTTTATCTCTGTTTTTTTTCTTCAAAATTGACGTTTTGGTTCTTTTTTGATGTATTCGAATAGACCGATATTTCATGAGCGAAAAAGGTTTGATATCTGATTGTCATAGTTGTGAAATCCTCGTGACATCCTTAAATACATTTCGAAAAGGACTCCTTTTCGATTATGAGTCCTTTTCGAAATTAATTGTAGGCATGACGAGTAGACAAGGACACTGCCACCTTATCTTACTGTCGTGACAGCATTTTCTAGACAGAAAACTGTCACTATGTAAGCGAGGCTTAACTTTACACGATAGTTAACAGATTATGTTAACAGCTAATAGTTAATTGAATAATAAGACGTTTTCATTTTCTTCTTTTACTAAAGTCAATAGTTAATGTAAAATATTTTTTCATTATATGACCAAATTATTGTGAACAAATTATTCTAAAAAATGCACTATCGTCTTAGTTGTTACTAAGTCCAAGTCAATCGCATTGGTAACATTAAATAACGATTAACGTATTACTGTTCTGGAATTTTTGAAGTTATAAGCCTAACAATATGCGTTTAATATAAATAAGTATTTGAGGGACTTGCTTTTTTTCCCTGGTGTTTCATAAGCCCTGTGCCCGACCAGATATTTCTCTAAATGGTCAGGAGGAGGGGAGGGGATATTGACAATATCCCTTTCGTGAATAAATGTTGTGAAAAAAGGTCAGAGGTTACAACTTATACAAGGGCGAGGATATTGGCTTCAATAAGAGAAAAAGGGCTGGCAAAATTCAGAACAACAGATAAAAATAGGGACCGAGTCGATGCTAAGGGAGTGGAAAATAAGGGTAAGCCTTCTCTTCCTGTCTAGCTCTCTCTCAACGATTGCCACTATCGATGTACAACGAATCGATAGCTAATGTAATCGAATGTAATTGGAAAAGGTTATACAAGATTATTATAAGAATTAATGTTGAAAAAAGCAAATCAAATTAGGAAATCCAAGCTTTTTTTTACTTCCTTGTACGAAGTAAAGAAAGTATTGTAATCGCGAAAATTTTCAGATTTCAACGGAAATAACCACTTTGACCATCCCTGAATCCATTTTGAATAGTTTCGTCGTGACGTCTGTACGTACGTTCGTATCTGCGTATCTCGCGTAAATCAAAAACTGTTACCTGTAGAAAGTTGAAATTTTGTATAATAGGGTTGTTGTAAAATCTAGTTGTAAAACTTCGTTTTTGATCACTGTATGATCACCGAAAGTGGTATTTTACTTCTTCAAGTAAAATACCACTTTCGGTGATCATACAGTGATCAAAAACGAAGTTTTTACGGACGACCTTCGTCCATAATTGATTTCCATCAAAAATTATATTAAAATATAATGAAAAACTTCTCCAATTTAGTATTTATAATTTGTATATTGATTTAAATAACATACTAGATTTTGGTCTAAATTGGGAAACCGGAAGAAGTACTTTACTTGAAGGTCAAAATTAACCATCACTGAATTTATTTTGACAAGTTTCGCCGTAACGTCTGTACGTACGTTCATACCTGATTATCTCGCATAACTCAAAATGCGAGAAGAAACCAGTACAAACTTTTCTGTTTGATATAATCCATTTAAACCATTGAACTGAAGATGAATGTATAACATTCGAAACTAGTTTTCAATAAAACAAATTTATAGAAGTGGCAAATAATTTATCAATCCCTAATTGTTGTAAAATTTAGTTGTGAACCTTTCTTTTTGGTCACTGCATGATCACCGGAAGAGGTACTTTACTTGAAGGTCATATTAGACTTTATATTTAAATATAAAGAAAAACTTATAAAATTTAATATTTGTAATCTGTATATTGATTTAAATAACATACTAGATTTTGGCCTAAATTGGGAAACCGGAAGTGGTACTTTACTTGAAGATCATAATAAACTTTCTTCAAAGTTTATATTAAATTATAATGTTAAACATTTCAAATTCGGTAAATAAGACTTTTGTATCTTCATAAATAATAAAAAAGATTTTGGTTCAAATTGGTGAGCCAAAAAGGGTACTTTACTTGAAGGTCATGATAAACAAATCAAAAATTATAATAAAATTAAATACAGAGATCATATTATTATTACTTGATTTAATTGTTAAAATTTAGTGTAAAATACTTGTTTTCCTCCCCATTTGTGAGCTGCCGCAGGAGAAGAAGATATAAGCTAAGTGAGTTCTTCTGCTTAAAATGTCAAAACCATCGATTTCCAATGCTTTATCTAGTGACATTGACAGCTCTAATGTTCAATTGACATCCGCATGATGGTATAGAAGGACCGATCTAATTAGGGATTGATAAATTATTTCCCACTTCTATAATTTGTTTTTATTGAAAACTAGTTTCGAATGTCATACATTCATCTTCAGTTCAAGGTTTAAGTAGATTATATCAAAAATCTACTTAATCCTTTTTGATATAATCTACTTAAACCTTGAACTGAAGATGAATGTATTACATTCGAAACTAGTTTTCAATAAAAACTAAATTATAGAAGTGGCAAATAAATTATCAATCCCTTGGGAACTTGTTACTTTCTGAAAAAAAACGTAACTTAATCTGAAAAAGAGAACTTAATCCTTTTTGATATAATCTACTTAAACCTTGAACTGAAGATGAATGTATTACATTCGAAACTAGTTTTCAATAAAAACTAAATTATAGAAGTGGCAAATAAATTATCAATCCCTTGGGAACTTGTTACTTACTGAAAGAAAACGTAACTTAATCTGAAAAAGAGAACTTAATCCTTTTTGATATAATCTACTTAAACCTTGAACTGAAGATGAATGTATTACATTCGAAACTAGTTTTCAATAAAAACTAAATTATAGAAGTGGCAAATAAATTATCAATCCCTTGGGAACTTGTTACTTACTGAAAGAAAACGTTTTATAATAACGGAGTTAGACCTCCAGAATTTGTGTGTGTGTGTGTCAGTAGATTGATATCGCGACGCCGAGTGTCGTTTTTACTGCAATGTTTGAAAACTAGTAACAAAATTGAGGATCACTTTTTGAGCCACCGATTTATTATTTTATAGGCGTAGAAGGAAGTCATGTGTTGTCCACATCAGATTTTTTTTTACTTCTTATTGTTATTAATATATATATTTTTTAAAATTTTAAACTAATACCTAAATTGTAAAATTTCTTTTATTATGTTATTTCTGAATGATTCCATTTACTCAAAGTCTCGAGTCTCCCAAAAATCAGTAAATAACTGATCAGCCAACCTTTCACAAACTCAGAACTTAAAAACATTTCACACCAATGCAGACCTAAGATAGCACATCTCACTTCAACAACCCTAATAAGACTAGCCGAATCGAAATAGTGAACCACTTCAAATATCACAAAGAAATATTATATATCAGATTGACTGCATAGATTGTAGAAGCATTAATGAACGGTGATAATAATATTATTATTATTATCACTGTTCAACTTATTATATTGGACAAACAAACAAAATTTGAAAAATAGAATTGGTCAATAGAGAAGTAATTGTAATTCCAAAATTAAAAAGTATACCAAATCTACTGACTCACCTTTTCACTCATAGCCTTGAAAGCAATCATAATTTGGATTTTAATAATAAAAAGATAATTGCAACAGAACATAAGAATCATAAAAGAAAAATACTTGAGTCCATATATATAAAAAAAAAAAAAAATGGAATAGTGTGAAATTTTAAATCCTATACTAATGGTTTGAATATCGCATAAGCAAATATAATTACTAAATTGAAATTTTAGAGACCTGCAGTAACAAGAGTGTGTGTCAGTGTGTCAATAGATGGATGTCGGGACGCCGAGTGTCGTTTTTACTGCAATCTTCGGAAACTGGTAACCAAATTCAGTATCACTTTTTGAGCCACGGATTTATAATTTAATAGGCGTACAAGGAACTCATTTGTTGCCCACATCAGATATTTTCAACTTGACAAACCAAAAATATTTAGTGTACAGAATAGTAGTACTAAAGCTATTTAAAAACTAATTTAATATACTTTTGCGAGAAAAGACTTGAAGAAGTACATTCCGCTGATTTTATTTCGAGTAGTGTTTATTTGAACTCTTTAAAAATTATATTAAAAAGATAATTATTATAGGACGGTAAGGGAAAGTTGTATGATCCGCGGACCGCACCAGATTTTTTTTATTCATTTAACTTCATTAATAAATATAACTCAAAATAGGAAGGGAGGATAACGATACATAGTTTGTAATTTTAATATTATTTTCTCTCTTCCTTATCTATTATACAGCAGCTCATTGCGAGAGCCATGTTAAAGTTTTCCACTAACTGAATGAAAAACTTCACCAAGATAACGGCTCTTCCTGTATTATCATATTCATTAGTTGAGCGCTCTGTGTTCATTTTGATAATGCAGTACAAACACGAGTAAATTTAAATATTCTTTAGTAAAAACAGAGGAATTTAAAATTTATAAACTCAGACTGCTAGTGTAGTTCATATAGATATATTAAAAAAAAAAAAGATTGCGGATGACAACTTGTGTAATATTATCTGCTAAATTCCAACTTTAAAAATACTTACTACTCTAAAACTTCGTTATAACGCCCCCGTTTCTAACGATTTCCCGACTTTAACGCTCCTTTTCCCCGGCCCCGGTCCCAGTTGATTGTTTTTATATGAAAATGTATTCGTTATAATGATCCGATTTTTCGGTTTTAACGCTCTGATATTTTTTTTTTATTTTTACAACGTTTTGTTTTATTAAAATGATTGTAGTTTTGAATACAGTACCGGGAGGAAACAGTAAAGAGCTAAGAAAGAATAGTCTAATTGATTTCAGGAACGTAGTTCATAGGAATGTTTAGATGGGATATCTATGGGGTATGGGTATGGTCGGTGGAAATTCCTTGGAAGTTCCTCCCGGCTAAGTCCGATGGACTCGCTGACCAACAATGAGAGCGCCCTTCCAGGCTTGCTACGTAGGTTTGAACACCCTACTGATATATTTTTAGTTCACTAATTACCACAAAAAAGTCATGGATCTCTCTGAGGTGAAATGCTCATTATCTGGAGGTAAACTAGTTCCCCGTTCGGGTCTCCGGATGGTGTCTACTTCAGAGGATTCATGGCGCAAGTTGAAAATTAGAGATTTAGGTTCAGGGACGTGGAACGTAAGAAGTTTGAATACAGCGGGTGGATTAAAATCGGTGGCAAACGAGGTTAAGAGATACATTGTAGATATCGTGGTTCACTGGCAAGAGAATTGCAAGAGGTTCGCTGGCCAGAAGAGGGTTCGTTAACAGAAGGGAATTATTCTATTAGGTACGGTGGGAGCGGTAATTATTTTTTACGTACGTAGAGTCAATTGGAGAATTTAGGAGGTTATACAACTTTGAATTGCGGTCCATGTATCCTGTTAATATAATCGAAGTGATATCATCTTAAGTCTTAAGTTCAGGTCAGTAACGAACGAATTCCTAAAAAGTTAATAAATGCTGAGTCGAGTGGTAAACATCCGAGGGGTAGACCGAAACGTAGGTGGGAGGATTGTGTTATGGGTGATCTAATGGTTTTGGGTTTGGACGGTAGTCGATGGAACGAGGTTTGCAGGCAGCGATTGGTGGTATCGGCATCGAACCTTCGGGTTCTCTAAGCGTTTTATTATTATTATTATTATTGGATGCGTTATCAAAGATATAAAGATTCAATTAAAGAGTTCGACAAATCTAATTTAAATGAAAAAGATTTTGCCGCATCTGATAGAATGAAATAAAGAAGAGAAAGAAAATAGAACCGGATCAGTAAAAACAAAAGATGATTTAATGATATTTTTCGCGTTCTTCTCAACTGCAAGACGAATGTTTTGAAAAAAATGCCATTTTTAAAAATAATTTATATTACCTTTAGCAAAAAAAAAAACATCAAAAATCTAGATTTGAATGTGTTTTTTTTTTTTAATGTTGTAGTTTAAATACAATGAACCTAATGAATGAATGATGCTTGTAAACTAACTTATTTAAAATTAAAATAAAAAATCTGGTACAGTGAGCGCATCACACAAATTTCTATTACCACCCTATAATAATAATCTTTTAAACATAATTTTAAAGATTTCACATAAACATTACCTTAAATAAACTCAGCAGCATTTACGTCTTTTCTCAATAAAGTACAATAAAACATTTTTTTTTTTTAAATTTAGTACGACAATTCTTTACAATACATTTTAGGTTTGTCTAGTTGAAAATATATTTTAAAAGTTACGGTTTAGTTTCCATGGATGTTTCATTTAGTTTCCATGGAAACCTTTTGTTTCAATTAAATAACACAGAAATATAAATTACTAGTATACCCGAGCGAGAACTCTCGCCTTAGATATCTTCTAATCCCTAATTCCAAGTATAAGCGATATTAGGGAAATATATTTATTCGTGTAAACAATATAAGATTACTAAAAAAGCTTATTTAACATACAATTTTGGTGAAGCTACTTAGTTTGTAATGACTATGTTGAAGTTACAATTCATACTTTATAATTAATTAGCTTACCCCACTGGAAAACATCTCTTCAATTTAGCAGTTAGGCAATTAGATCCAGCTATAACATTTTATATATGTAGTATTTATATTTAACAGTGCCCTTTAAGGTTGGACATGAGAAACAATATTTAATTTCCTACTCATTAAAAGTTTTAGTAAACAGACTCATCAACAGACAAAGTTGCCATGGCAACGATACGTACGCAAAATGGCACCAGACCCCCTGCGGACCTATATCATGCGTTATCTCAAAAACGGTAGGTTTTTAAGCTTTAAAACGCTGGACCCATATGATCCAAAGGATCATATATGATCTTGATGCCCGCGTCAAAATCTTTAAAACCCGACTTATCCCGTCTCGATCCACCGACTCTCAGTCGTCAAAGTTTTGAAACCTTCCAGTTTTTTCATCACTTTTATTTAATCTCTTATAAGATTTTAAGAAACAAAATTGGAATTTGTCACATCTCCGCGAAATTCTCTTTCTTTTGATACCTCACTCGTCAAAATCCATCGCTCCTGAGAGCCGGAAAAGGGATCTATACTACCGTAATAATATATAGTAGTGATTAAGTTAATTTCTACTTTTATATTCTTACATAGCGTATTGTTGCCAACAGATTGGAAGCTTAGTGGGTGAAAGTTTGATCGTATCCGTCTCCTTACGGAGGCGCTTGGGTTTCCATCTTCGGCCTTGTAGTCCTTATAATATGAGCTGTATCTTTTCTAATACTGGTCCGATTTCGATGATTCCTATTTTGTTTTTTAGATAATGAAATTACCTTGTATATGATCACATACATAATTTACTGTAAAATGTATCCTTTTCGAGTTATACATAAATAAAGTATTCTTATCATCACAACTTTTTTCCCTCCATTTCCTTGGTAATGTATCACATATATGAAAAGTTAAAAGGCTTTAAGAAGAATATTTTAGGTAAGTTTCATCAAAATCGTTAGAGCCGTTTCCGAGAAAATTGTATCTAATTGTAAATGTGTAAAATCGATTATACAAAGTGGCATTTCCGGTAAAAGTTGCTGTAAGATCATAGGCATGCACCTACCTCAAATACGTAAGTTCAGCTTCGTGCAACTGTTCGTTTTTGAGCTAGGCTGTTTACATAAACACGGACGCAATACTTCACATTACCATGTATTTCATAAATAGCTAAGTGAATGTAAAAATTGATGAAAAAAGGAAATTAAAGAAAAAAAATTAAATTAAAGATAAATAAAATCCGAAACAGAACTAATAAAATTTCCATTTTAAGATAATTTTACCAGTCCAAGGATAAAAAGAAGGAATGAGCCTTTATATGCAATGACATCATACCGAAGTGGTGTGTGACACTCCAAGTACTCAAGTTTGTCGACTTAACGTGGCCATCAAGAACCTGTTGCTTCGATAGAGTCCGTTCATAACACACATTCCACACAAGCAGCTCTTAGCGGCCAGAGTTCTTAACTGAACAGCCCTTATAATTATAAAGTTTTTATAACTATGAGTTAGTTGGAAATGTTGGAAGAAAATTAATTATTTTGTTTAGTCATGAATTGACTGAGGAAAATGAAGGAGTTATGATAGTTTCAAAAAGTCTTAAATGTTATTTGCGCCAAAGGGTTAAGGGAATGATTACACAGGCCAACAAAAAAAATTTTTTTGAAAACTTTTTTAACTTTAATAGCTGATTTTTATAGATTTTTATGTGCTGAATCTAAATCTGGCCTTAGTTTTTTTGTATCACCCATAGTTTTCAGCTCATTAAACTTACTAACTTTTTAAACTTCTGTAACATGTTAGCTACAATAGAAACTACTCTGGGTCTTTTTCATTTCACAAGAACATTGTAACGACTTGCTTGAATGATACCCATGCTTCTTTCTCATTTAAGGTCATTGTGGATTCAAAGTTAACATCAAACATCATTTTTCTAATGTCAGGTCCGACAAAGACGCCTTCTTTTAGTTTAGCTTCTGAAATGCGTGGTAACTTTTGGCAAAGATACTTGAAACAAATTCCATCTTTAGGCAAAGTCTTTAAAAATTGTTTCATGAGGCCTAACTTTATATGTAGATCTTCCTTTTTCAGGAAGACTGAAATCTGTTCAATTCTTTAAAAATCGTTTAAATTAATAAATTTAACTATAAAATGTGAAGAAGTTGTGGGTGATACACATTTTTTAATATCATATTTGGATTCAGCACCCTATGAACTATAGGAATAAGGTATTTTCAGTACAAAGGTTTTTTCATCGTTGGCCTGTGTTATTGATAATTACAAATTTCACAGTTATTAGAAAGTTATTAATGACAATCCATTTTCCTTTATTCTTGACTTTTTATTTAAATCAATAAAAAAAAAAATCAATGATAGATATCAACTATCTCTTTTCTTCTAGTCAAGAACTATATCGGTTCATGTCACATCCTATACTTGTAGAAATAAAAATAACTAATATATATTACTTGAAGTAGGACAAACAACTTTTCGAAAAGATCCTTAATGCAAACGTTAACAGTTACCTATTTTTGAAAAGAAAAAGATTAATTTGAAATATTTCTAATCCTTTACAATAAAGCGAATTCATTAAAATATATTATTCGAGAGGGAGGTATTCGAGGAAAGGAGATGCTGTTTTGAAAGTAAATCCTCTCTCCAGAATGCTTAGTCGAAGAATATCGTAGGGTCTGTCGAGCGTAATGGCAAATGCGATTGGGAGGATGGTGGATGGTGGATGGTGGATGGTGGAAAAGGAAACAGGATCAAAGATAAGTGCGATAATCCTCTGAGGGTCCAAGGGTATCTTAGTGTAGGCGTTGAGCTTTATTCAAGTCCTTCTTAGCAAGGATCTTGTCCTTTTGGTGGTGGTTCTCTTTCAGATCGGCAATGATTTATCCCGATGTTGCCTTCGTCTTTCATATTTGTATATATATAAATAAATTATTCTTATAAGAAATTTGTATCCAGTCAGGGAGGAAATACTTTCGAACGAACATCTTAGAGGAATTTCATAGACCCCAAAAGTTTTTAATGATGGTTTAAATTATTAAAATAAAAAAAAAAAGGTTTCAAAGCTGATGATAACAGTTTTTCCGAAATTGCATTAGTTCGTTGATGAAAATTTTTGAAAATTTTAGCTTTATCAGGGTACTTAACTCTCGAACATAGGGAATTTGATAAACTGTATAAGTTATAGATTTAAATAAGGTTATCCGCATCATTTCACGGAAGACCTGAATTGGCTACATGAAAAGGTCAAATTAGGTTCAACAACCGTCGAGGCTCATGTCCTACCTACAAGGTATAATTTTTGTTGCTAGTTTCTGGCGGGAAATTTAAAAATACGGATAAAAAGATCTTATCACAAAATATACCCCACCTTTCACCTTTCTTATGGCACCTTTAATTCTGTTTATTTGAAATAATTAACCGTCTTTCATTGTTAATGCCAAGTAATAAATATCTGATGTGGACACCACATTACTTCCTTGTACGCCTATTAAACTATAAATCGGTGGCTCAAAAAGTAATCCTGAATTTGGTTATTAGTTTTCGAAGATAGCTGTATCTCAAAAACGAAACTCGGCGTCGCGACATAAGCTCTTGTTTCTGGAGGTCTCATTCCGCTATAATATGTTGTTGTTTTTTTGTTGGTGAACTTGCTACCAAGAGATTTCTTCATATTCGTTGACTGTCTATGTCACTAGATAAAGCATTGGAAATCGACAGTTTCGACATTTTAAGTAGAATAACCCACTTAGCTTATATCTTATTCTTCTGCTGCAGACTTGTTCACCTCATTTTACCACTCAAAACAAGTAATAAAATTGTTTAATTAAAGTGGAAAAAAATCGCGTTTATAACCTTTATCACCAAACCATACGATCTCTGTATTAAATGTCAATAAATCTTTTGATGAAAGTCTAATATGACCTTCATGTAAAGTACCACTACAGTAATCATGCAGTGACCAAAAAGGGAGGCTCACAACTAGATTTTACAATAATCTTTACAAATACAAAATTTTAACTTTCTACGGCTAACCGTTTTTGGGTTATTTGAGATACGAACGAACGAACGTACGTGTAGACGTCACGACGAAGCTTGCCAATATGGATTCAGGGATGCTAAAAATGGATATTTCCGTTGAAATTTGAAAATTTTGGTGATTACAATACTTCCTAATCAACTAAAGGAGAAATATTTTTCAATGTTGAAATAAATATAAAGTTAGTAATCCGAAAATAAAAGTAGTATTATGGATGTATGTATAATATACCGAAGGAAAGCAAATAATTTTTAAGCAATTATTATGTACCATATAAAGTCACATAAGTTAATGTTAAGTGACTAAAAACGCATAAACTTATGTAGTTGTAATTAATAACTTGTACTTTTATATAATTCAACGTAAACTAAATGTTTTCATGAAAATTAAATAGAATTTCCATACAAACTTTAAAAATTTATTTCAAATTGGGTGGAATGCGAATTTTGTGTATGCGCGCATCAATTTTTTTTTTTTTTATCAACTTAATGAAATGAAGAAAAATTTAATTTAATTTTGTCAGATTTTTTTTTTTCAAAAACTTAAAAAAAAATTTCGTCAGATTCAATATTTTCTTTACAAATTTTTTAGATGTTAAATGTTTTTTTTAAATTTGGAATTTATTATTAGGACTTTATTAGGAAATTTAGAAATAGTGTTATAAATTGGAAAAAAGAAATATAAATTAGAAAATAAATAATAAAAACAGATTCCCTAAAAACGGATTTTTGCAGAAGATGAATTATTTTTCCATATTATATTCAGTTTGTGTAATTTTATTTTATTGTTTTAATATCATGCCCGATCTGTCGGAATTTTTTTTTTTAATTCTTGAAAGTTTTGTAAAGTCAATTTCGTAATAGTGTAACAGTAGGCGTAATACTATGTATTATTTCATTGTCACAGATCGAATTTGCACCAAATTTTAGCTTGACTGGATAATTGGAACAGTACTAAAATTCGATTGACAGCAGTGAAAATGAATAAAAGCGTCCAAAAGTTGATATCTCAGGATTGAGAAAAGTTTTTTGTTTAATCATTTGATCAGAATACCTTCTTCATCATCAATCAGAATTAGCGAAAGTGTTTGATTAAGAAAAGGTGGATTTTCCTCAAGGTTCATTAAGGAATTTGAGGATGTATTTAGATAGAAGACTAATAAAATTTTAGTTTTTTACAATCTAGTTTGCTAGAATAATTAAATGTGCTGACACCCTGAACAAAAACATTTTTTATGATACTTTCCCTAGACTATTTATGTTGTATACAATTAATGAGTATTGATTAAGAAATGATAGAAACCCTCTAATCCCACATTAATTTTATGTGAGATTAAATAAAAACTAATTAATTTTTTTTACATGGTTATTATTTTATTATTCGTAGCGTTTCGGCCATTATTTTTTCAAAATTATTGGTCATTTTCAAAATATATTTATTGTCATCTTTGTCAAAATTTGAAATATTTCTAAACTTACTAATAAAGGCAGTGCTTATTATAAATTTAATTGTTTTGAATTTTCAAATTTTCTTCTTTTTTTTTTGGCACATTCAGTTTAATTCTTTCATTGGTGTCATAGCATTTCTGAAAGACATAATTTAAATAAATATTTTTCAACACATTTTAGTCGAAATGTGTTTTATTTGTATTACTTTTTGTTCTATTTATTTAGTAAAACCATTATTATTTTATTTCTTTATCACCATATTCATTTAACTGAAACAGAGAATTAGAATATTTGAGCGCATTTTACGGAGATTCCTTTGGAAACTATTTTTATTAGTAAAATAGTATAGTATATTATTTATTCAGTTTATTTATTGACTCTGTAAACGTTGTATTAATATTTATTGAATCTGTTAAACATTTTATTGCAATTTTCAAATTTTCAGTTATAGTAATGGCCTTCAAAAATTTTCTTCTGAAAACATTATTATCTTTGTAAAGAATTTTAACATCCTCAACATCAAATTTATAATATTTTTAGTATGATGTATTTTTTGCCGTTTTTTAAAAATTATATTTTGGATATTTTTATTTAATAAAATCCCGATATTTTGGGGTTGAGATAAAAAAAAAGGGATAAGAATGTTTTCTTTACACATGACGTGTATTTGCCATTATAGGTACAACAATGGACATCTTCAAGAGGATTCTCGAAAAAATCTCCACAGATTTTTCCAAACCAGTTGACCAAAAGTAAAACGACCCTGGCGAGGAAACAATAAAAGAGCGACTTACAAAAAGACAACAGCTTTATGGCGGAGAGGTCCTGCGCTATAAAAGGAGCTGATCCTTCCAATAAATATCCTGGAGAAGTAGAGGCCTGGAAGGTCCAGCAGACCCTACAAGAAGAGCCCTATTGTCCTGCCTGGAGAGCTTTGCTCAGGCCACTCCAGAACTCCTTCCTTCCACCGTAGCAATTGTCTCGCCCACTTCTTGTATCTAACTCTTCTCTAGATTTATTCTAAATCTCAAAAATTTATTTTCATTCAGGCATTATACATAATATCAACTTTGCTAAATCGTTTGGACAAATTGAAGTCATTTAATTAAGACGAAAAAGCAGACTTTTAAAGCACATTAAATACTGGTTAATCTCAGGGGTTTCACCGCGTTAAATATGGATTAAGCACTTAAATACGAAATAGTTGTTAAAATAATAACTTATACTATCGTCGGTGGCGTAGCTACAAATTTTAATTAGGGATTGATAAATTATTTGCCACTTCTATGAATTTGTTTTATTGAAATATCTAGTTTCGAATGTTATACATTCATCTTCAGTTCTAAAAACACACAAAAAATTCAAAAATAAGCAATTCAAAATATAGTTCGGTATTATTATTATACATTTTAAATTGGATATAATATAAATCAGTATTATAAAACAATTACGAATTATGAATTTAATTAAGACAAGAAATCAAATACATGTTGGTACTCACCAAGGTTTAAATGAATTATATCAAACAGAAATGTTTTTACTGATTTCTTCTCGCATTGAACTAAAGGTAGGTAGGATGTTTGTAGGTAAACGGTTTAAGGGTCTGGGTATTTCATTTAACTGCTCTGGAATTTAAGCTTCAACATGTTGTCAGCAATGTTAAGAAAATCAGAAAAACATGGGTTTGTTATAACTACAACTGTATTTTCTTGCCTGATATTTTTTGTTAATATGAAGGCATTTGTGAACTTAGATGTTGATGAGTTTTTGGTAACACTCATGGAAAGTAATTTCAATACTTACATGATTTTGAGGATTAAAATATGGGAATCCTCTCCTCTTCGCAAAAACTGCCTGAAACTAAAGCATGTGACAAATACCTTTCCAAGGGTTATTGTCCTTTCCTGCAATCACACTCCAATGTTGATCATAAGGTTGGTAACATCCCTGGAGAATCACCAAGAAGAGATGTTGGGGACCAAACTTTGAACATAGAACTTGACGACTGTAAGCTTTCTAAAAATTCATATCCTCGTACCTGAATTTTTCCGGAAGATATTGAATATCTTTCTTTTTAAAAATGGATGGGGACCAGTAGCAATCCTGGAATTGTACGACTACTTCATTAATTTTTCTTCCGAACCTAGTTTCAAAAAAGATCAAACAGTTGGGTCAACTGTAAGGTTCAAATTAAAAAAAAAAATATTTTAAAAATAGCACTTTTAAATCGCTAAAATAATACAGGAGAAGCGAAATCGAACATTTAAAGTGAAATGACCTACGTATATTGTAATATTTGACTTCCATATTGTATCTGTTCGCCTTTTAGCAATGAAAGAAAGTGCCTAATAGAATGGACTCAAAGATATGACGGAAGTCCTCAGCAGTGAGGGCGGAGCTGAGGGGGAAACGATAATATCCGGTCGAGCGGGCAGAGAGGAAGAAACAAAAGAAATGAAAGATAAAACAGAACAGAAGGACCAAATGAAACAAAGAATTTGAAAGAGTTGGGTGGGTGGGGGAAATGGGGAGGGGGAGTAGAGAAGAGGAGGCTACGTGATTGGACTAGGGTACCTCTTCAACTCTTCGCCTTAGCGCCTCTCAATTCATCGCGCACTACTTTAATTCCGCCCTACTTCGTGCACTGTGGTTACAAGACCCGAAAATATTCCACAACACTCGATCATGCAATCGATATATTTCGATATTATTGAATCGATATGTATAACTGACGGCTAATCTGATACAAATAGACGCACCTTTTTAATTTTTTTCTTAGACAGTATTTCTTGAACACTGAGAAGTCCTTTTGATCTATTTATTTTTCTTTTTTTTAGAAACATTTGCTTCTCGCCAGGATCAGAAAAAGTGATCAAATTAACAATATTTATTGATTGTTGGTTTTGTGGTGATGCAGAAGGGATTACATCGTTAAACAGATATTACACCGTAGGCCACTAACGCGGACACCTTAAATTGTTTGCGTTCTCGGCACCGCAAAGAATATTGAGTATAGGAGGCTTGTTGGACAAAAAAAAAAAAAGTGGATTCTTATACAAAATGCCATTCTGATTTTGAATATATTACATAATAAGGATCAAAAATGACCGACAAATAATGCCAATTTTTTTTTTTTTTTAAATATATATTTTTTTTAAAGAACAGATAATAATAATAAATATTTATTTGAAAATTTCTACAAATGCCTTTTGTCATATATTATATATGAGTTCATCTTTGGAAAACCTCCTCTTAGAGATTGGGATTAAAACATGGCTAAGGCACTCCTAGCGTTGTGGATCTCTTTTAATATAGTAGATCCCTGCTCCAGAGACATTTCAGTCTCCTTGTCGGATTCTGTGGTAGTATGTTTGTCAGTAATGTTTGTATCAGAAATTTTGGATGTTCAGGAAATGAGTCATGACAATTTTTTTAGTTAGGGATTGATAAATTATTTGCCACTTCTATAAATTTGTTTTTATTGAAAACTAGTTTCAAATGTTATACATTCATCTTCAGTTCTACAAACATCCAAAATCAGCAAGTTAAAATATCATTTTGTATTATTATACATATTATCTAAACACATACAGTTATAGATATTAAATTAAATGAAATATAAATCAGTATTATAAAAGATTTATGAATTATGAATTTAATTAAGACAACAAATCAAATACATGCTGGTACTCACCATGGTTTAAGTGGATTACATCAAAAAGAAAATCTTACATTATTAAGTTCTCGCACTAAGCTAGTAATAGAAATTACTATAATGGAAGACATGGTAGGTAAATGGTACTGTTTAGGGGGAAGGATCGGGGATTCGCCGGTAATTCCGGTGAGCAATTGTTTTTTCTGTTATGGAAGGGAATACATTTAAGATTGGATTATTGGAGATATTTATGTGCTCATTTAAGCAAAAATCTGGATTGAGGGAGCGAGGGGGAGAGAGAGAGAGAGAGAGAGAGAGAGAGAGAGAGAGAGAGAGAGAGAGAGAGAGAGAGAGAGAGAGAGAGAGAGAGAGAGAGAGAGAGAGAGAGAGAGAGAGAGAGAGAGAGAGAGAGAGAGAGAGAGAGAGGGGGTTCATTATCCGTGACAAATTATCTTGACCTGACAAAGTGACAGTCAAGTTTAGACAGCGCCATGTTGCTGTGACGAAGGACCTGCCTAATGTAACATAAAACGTGATGACATTACCGGTGGCAGAGTGCGTTGATGGCCGACATTTTCCCGTTTCATTTCCGGTTCCTTTTGTCCAATTGCCACCAGATGCCGCCATCTATAAGCACCAAGAGATCTTATATCTTGGTGAATTTCCACAGAGGGTCATTTGGTTTAAGCATAAACGTTACTTCAACCGGAAATGTAATCTTGTAATTTGTACTGAGGGTGCTCCTATTCGTCCTTTCTTATGCGGATTTCTCAGACTAAGAGATCAACTAGGAGAGTAAAGAAAAAAAATCATCATTTGTGAATGCACTAGTTTGTTCTAAATAGACCAATCTACTTCCACTAAATAGATAGACGAAATACTGTATTTCATTTTGTAAAATGTTTTTTCTTGCTACCGACCGATCCAAAAACAACCAAATAAGAATATCTATACAATGCATAATAAACCATTATGAACCAAAGTACTAAATCCACAGATAAAATATTTGGATTCACTGAAGCTAACTATGCTTTGACTCGTTACATCAGCTACTATCCTTATTAACCATACACAATTTTATTTTGATACATTAAATACTTTTTGAGTCATTGATTTTCAAAAACGGATTAAAAACTTTTTTGCATCAGTGAAAAGTATTGGGTTGTCCGGAAATTAATGCAGGTTTATGGCTTTAAAAATATCTGATGTGGACAACACATGACTTCCTTGTACGCCTATTAAACTATAAATCGGTGGCTCAAAAAGTGATCCTGAATTTGGTTACTAGATCTATCGACACACACACACACACACACAAATGGGGAGGCAACTCAGTATTTTACACTAAATTTTAACACTTAAAACAAGTAATAAAAATGTTTAATTGGATTTGAAACCAAATTGCGTTTGCAACCTTTATTACCGAAACATATGATTTATGTATTTAATTTAAATATAATTTTTGATGTAAGCTTATTATGACCTTCAAGTAAAGTACCCTTTTCGGCTCACCAATTTTAACCAAAATATAGTAAATACATTCATATCGATATAATATACAATCATATCGACTTCGACCCAGAATATGGCTTTTTTCAATTTCTATATGTTAAATAATGCAGTCAGTAGCTCAAACTTGGACTTCATAAACATTTTTAAGAAATATATTTAAGATATGTTAAATTCATACCGTATTTTAGTATCTTGATCACGGTGTTGTAAATAGGCTGCTTTTATAGAAATTGATGACTATTTTAATGTTTTCTATACTACAAGTAGACTATGAGATAACTATTTAGAAAACAATTGGGGGGGGGAGGGGCTATCGACTTTCCCTTGCCGCGGATGATCGCACGACTGCTCATCGCGTTAACCCGCTACTATACATAGACTTTAGGGAGGAGAGAGGTCTGCGACTCCTACGGGAGGTCAGGGTTTATCTAGGGTATAGGGTCGGGTTGAAGGGATGTGGAGGAATGAGAAGTAATACATAGTTAAGAATCGATTATTTATGCTGTTACAGTATATTTACAACTGCCTTGCACCGCCTCAAGCAAATTCGATATTGTTTTTTTTTTTTTTTTGGGGGTTATTTTCAATAATAGACCTTTATAATCGACCAAGAAAAAATATATAGAAAAAAATAATGTATTTTGAATTGCTTATTTTTGTGTATTTTTAGAGCTGAAGATGAATGTATAACATTCGAAACTAGTTTTCAATAAAAACAAAATTATAGAAGTGACTAATAATTTATCAATCCCTAATTGATCCTTCTATACCATCATGCGGAGGTCAACTGACCCCCATAATTGTTGGATATTTATTATCTAGGCATTGAAGTTATCATAAGCGCAAATGTGCGCGTTTAATATTAGCGTTTTCTTTTGGTTTATTAATTTCAATAATAGACCTTTGGAATCGACCAAAGAAAATTTTTTTGTAACCCCCCTCAAAATTTGAGATTTTACGTTTCAGGATACGTAGAATCCAAATATCGAATAAAAAAAAATCCGTCCGTCCGCCGTCCGCAGTACGCCGTCCGCGGCTTTTCTCCGAGACTACTGGACCGATTTTCTTGAGATTCGGTACCAAAGTCACAGGCCACCCCGGGATGATCCTCGGAACTCGACATTATAATCCGTCTGTTTGTTTCAAAATGGCGGCCGATTAGAGATCTCATAAGTCCATAACTCGGTCATTTATAAAGATAGAGAGAAAATGTAAGGTGTTTTGGAATCAGCATAACGAGACAGGAAAAAAAAAAATAAATAAATTGAAAAACAAAAAATCTGTATAATTACCGATTAAATATCTAATAAGCCCATAACTCGGTCATATATAAAGATAGAGAGAAAATGTAAGGTGTTTTGGAATCAGCATAACGAGAAAGCAAAAAAAAAATGAAAAACAAAAAATCTATAATAATTGCCGATTAAAGATCTTATATACCCATAACGTGGCTATTTATAAACATAGAGGAGAAATGTAAAGTGTTTTGGAATCAGCATAACAAGGCATTAAAATAACAAAAAAGAAAAAAGAAAAAAAACGAAAAAGAAAAAATTGTTTGGTGCTTTTATTGTATTTAAACGAAAGCTAACGAAATTTCCTACAATACGAACTAGAAATCACCTAAATCGGACCATTATTAGCTGAGATATAGCTTAATGAACTTCGTTTTTATTTTTTCCTAGTGAAGTACACATCAAATATTTCCTCTGTATCATTTTACATCACAGCCTACTTGCACTGACGCAGTTTTTTTAATTAACACAGTTCGGCACTCTCACGGCGGACATCTTGTGACAAGCTTCAAATTTCTTTTCCTTTGGTACCTACTGCTTCATATTTTTTACTTTGACAGAATAGATATTTTTTTGGAATCATAAACAAGTGGAATAAATAAGTAGAAATAATAAACCATTGTGTAATAATTTGCAGCGTTTTTTTTTTTAGTCTTTATACGTATACTTAAATTTATCCGAAAGTATATACAAACAAATTGTTAATGAATGTGATAAGTGGATTGCTTTTCAGCTTATATTTATTAAATGATAGCTTAGTTTTCCTTAGCAAAGAACTACTGCATGAAGATACTTAAGAGGCAAGATACAAGTCATGAAATTCCGATTACATCCCACCCGTAAATTCTCAAGAGTCGGTTCCGATACTGATTTACTGAGAATGTTTCTGTTAACATTTGAACTGCTAATATCAACAACACAGCGAACTGTGACCAGCAAAAAGTCAAATTTGATGGAGAGATGAAAAAGTGCATTGAATAATCAGTAAAGCCTTCATTTTCACCGTCATCGGTTGCTGGTCATCAAAATAAACGTTAGATACTGAAAGTTTCAGTCACTAAAATTATTTTGATTCATACTAAGCAATATTATTGTAAATTGTATAATATCAATGTAAAGTTTAAAATTTAGGATTTGTAAAATTTGGAAAATACATTAAATTGCATATTTGCTCTTGATATATTTATGTTTATATTGTGAAAAATGTCAAATTGTTTTAATAAAATAACTAACCGTTTTGAATAGTTGACTTTGGTTATTCGTTAAAAATAAAAACGACTGAAATCCCATAATTTACATTATTCATACCATTTCTTCTCATAAAATTTCAAAATATTCTACTAAAGACTGTCTTTCTGGATTTATTGTCTTATATTTGCCAAATAGGTATTTTTGACCCATATCAGAATAGAATACTAAATTAAATTTATTTTGAGACTAGGTCCCTTAGGATTAACAAGTATGTACCAGATAACAGAACAAAATGTCTGGCCAAAGAATACATTAATAAACGTCAATTTATATTTGCAATAATCTCAATTAAAACTAAGGAGTAACGAGAAAAAAAAAGAAGATTCTTCTGGTAAAAAATATAAAAAATAAAATTTTAATGACAAAAAAATGAAAACAAAAAAAACAAAATTTAAAAATAATGAAACAATCCAAAGCTAAAACAACGTAAAATATCTGATGTGGACAACACATGACTTCCTTCTGCGTCTATTAAACTATAAATCGGTGGCTCAAAAAGTGATCCTGAATTTGGTTTCTAGTTTCCGAAGATTGCAGTATTTCAAAAACAACACTCGGCGTCGCGACATCTATCTATTAAAACATACACTCACACAAATGTGGAGGAAAACCAGTATTTTACACCCAATTTTAACACTTAAAACAAGTAATAGAAATGTTCAATTGGATTGGAAACCAATTGCGTTTGCAACCTTTATTAACGAAACACATTTATGTATTTAATTTAAATATGATTTTTGATGTAATCTTATTATAACCTTCAAGTAAAGTACCCTTTACGGCTCACTAATTTTGTACCAAAATATAGTAAATGCATTTATATCGATATAAAAGTCCTATTTACCAAATTTGAGATGTTTTACGTTATATTTTAATATAATTATTGATGAAAGTCTAATATGACTTTCAAGTAAAGTACCGCTTCCGGTTTTCCAATTTAGACCAAAATCTAGTATGTTATTTAAATCAATATATAAGTTATAAATACCAAATTTGAGAAGTTTTGTATAGTATTGTAATATAATTTTTGATGGAAATCAATTATGACCTTCAAGTAAAGTACCACATCCGGTAATCAAGCAGTGACCAAAAAGGGAGTTTCGCAACTAGATTTTACAATAATCCTAAATACAAAATTACAACTTTCTACAGCTAACCGTTTTTGAGTTATGCGAGATACGAACGTAAGTATGTACGTTCAGACGCCAGGATGAAACTAGCCAAATAGATTCAGGGATGGTCAAAATGGATATTTCCGTTGAAATCTGAAAACCGAAAATTTTCGCGATTACACTACTTCCTTTACTTCGTACAAGGAAGTAAAAACAAATTCTCACTTCTAAACTGTTATTATGAATATTATAGGTTATATTCATATTTTCAGTATGGCATTTCCCTAGAGAATCCACAATGAACAGATTTTTATCCATCACTGTGTCTCTGATTTCTGTCGGACCATGTGAAAGGGGATTATCAAAATGCTTGTTCATTTTCATCTATCTTTTTTATTTTTTTTTTCGTTTATCTAAATATAGTGTGAATAATAAATTTACAACTAACCTCATCTACCGTATGGCTAGTCACTAATGGCAGAAACAATAATTTAAAAAAAAAAAAAATATATATATATATATATATATATATATATATATATATATATATATATATATATATTTATAAAACTGTGACCACTTACTGCTCACGTCCAATGAACTGCATTTAACTTGTAAACAGTAGAACAGAAATCTCACCTGAAAAGAAAAAAAATATATAACATTACTATTTTTCACAGGGTATAATAATTATACAAATGTAAATAATTATAAAGTGTGGTGAAAACCTTTATAATTACAATATATTATTTTTAAGGTTTCTATCACTGGTTAAGGCTAGAATGACGACTTAAAGTCGTTTGTATTTGGTGCTTGCGGCATCAATTGTCAATTTTCAGACATTTTCAATTTTTTTTATCTCGATATATCCTGATCAGGAATCGATAAAGGCGGTATTTACATCCCATAATAAATTGATACCTAAATTTCGAATTTTTGGCGTTTAAACCTTTTTTTATACAACGACGTCGAAATATTTTAGTGATGTATGCAACTACATTGTTATGAATTTAATGAAACATAAGTTGTAAAAGCTGGGAAAGGGAAAAATAGTAGTCAATTTTGGTCCAAATTACTGGTTTAAAGTTAAAAAATCTGATGCGGTCCTCGCATAACACAATTTTCCTTACCGTCCTATAATAATTATCTTTTTAATATAATTTTAAAGAGTTCACATAGACTCTACTTGAAATAAACTCAACAGCATTCACTTCTTCCCCCCACTTAAGTACAATATAGAACAGTTTTTTAAACAATTTCAGTACAACAATAACTACATACTTTAATTTTGTCAAGTTGAAAATATATTTTAAAAGTTTCGGTTTAGTTTCCATGGAAACATTTTCTTTCCATTAAATAATATAAAAGTAGAAATTATTAAGTTAATTTCCGCTTTCGTATTCTTAAATTACATTATTACAGACGGTATTGTTGACAACAGATTGGCGGATTGGTAAGAGGAGGTTCGGTAGCATCCTTCTCCTTTCGAATGCGCTCGGTTATCCATCTACGGTCTATTATCTATAGAAATTCTATAGAAATACGCTGTATCTTTGCTATTACTGGTACGATTTTGATGATTCTTTTATTGTTTTTTATATAATTTAATTACCTTTCATACAATTTTATACTTTTTAAGCTATGCACAAATAAAGCATTCTTTTCATCATAACTTTTTTCCCTGCATTTCTTTGGTGATGTACTACATAAATGAAAAGTTTAAGGACTTTATGAAGAATAATTTAGGCAAGTTTTATCAAAATCCTTAGAGCCGTTTTCGGGAAAATTGTAAAAAAGTGTAAAATCGAATCTATAAAGTGGTACACCCGATTAGTCGATTTTGACGAAAAAGTTGCTGTAACATCACATACATGTGTCTCTCTTAAATACGTAATTTCTGTATCGTACAACTTTTAGTTTTTGATCTAGGCTGTTCACATACACACAGACCATTTTGCGAGACTTGGTTATTTGGACTCAGAGCATCTTAAAATTTGTATTTCCGTTGAAAACTAGAATTCGAAAATTTTCACGATCGCAATATAGGTAAGGTGAAGTAAAAAAAAAGGGACGTAAAAAAAAATACATGTAAGTACTATTTTTTATTAGGATGTAGCTACTTACTCTTTGCAGCGAAATCTTCAATTCATTTTATGCTAGAAATTATTTTACTCATACTTACTCCTCGGATGAACACGATTACATTTTAGAGTTTCTTAAATTAGCATCACCGATTCTCTCTTATTCCATTCCTCAAATTTAAATAGCCAATTACAGGAAATGTCTATTCAACTAGGCCCGAATGTAAACTGAAACAGTGACTAAATTTATCTAAGCATTTCTAAGGTTTGAGCCTACGTTGAGTTGGCCCTCTACAAACAGCTCCTGGGTGTTTACCTGTAATTAGACTATTCTATCTTTGTTTAGATTAAACTGATGAACAGTAAATTAAAAAATTAAGATCGACAATGGCAAAATTATAACGATCATTAAATTTTATGTAGTTAAATATTTTTATAACTAGAATTTTTTATAACATATTTTTATAACTTTAGAAATTGATTTATATATGATTAATTCTATGCTAATGTGCAGAAAGAGACCATTTTATCAAATATGACTAATATGAATAATATATTCATTATTCAGATCCCTAACATTCCAACTTTATTTATTTACAAGCCCACCAATAGGCGTTGTGCCCAATGACAGGTAGTCATTCACTCTCAAATGATGTATATATATATATATATATATATATATATATATATATATATATATATATATATATATATCCTACTGATATATATATAGGATCAATCTAATTAGGGATTGATAAATTATTTGTCACTTCTATAAATTTCTTTTATTGAAAACTAGTTTCGAATGTTATACATTCATCATCAGTTCTAAAACCGCACAAAAAATTCAAAAATAAGCAATTCAAAATATAGTTTTGTATTATTATACATATTAATTTAGATTAATATAAATCAGTATTATAAAATATTTATGAATTATGAATTTAATTAAGACAAGAAATCAAATACATGTTGGTACTCACCAAGGTTTAAATGGATTATATAAACAGAAAAGTTTGTACTGGTTTCTTCTCACATTGAACTAACAATGAACGAAAGGTGGGTAGGAGGTTTATTGGAAAACGGTTTAAGGGTCAGGGTTTTTCCAGTAATACCGGTGAGATAGTATACTAACCACCCCTAATTTATATTACATTTGATTTAATATGTATAATAATTCCAAACTGTATTTTGAATTGCATATTTTTGAATTTTTGTGTGTTTTTCGAACTGAAGATGAATGTATAACATTCGAAACTAGTTTTCAATAAAAACAAAATTATAGAAGTGGAAAATATTTTATCAATCCCTAATTAGAATATCTAGCAATTTGCATTTTTTTACATTTTGCAGATTTGTTCGGCCCCGTATCTTCTTAGCTGTTTCAAATTAAAAAAAAAAAACAATACATATAAAGCTTACAGGAAATTTAACATTCTTTAAAATTTGCATTGTAAAAATTTTATTAAAAATGCACTGGTAGCGAGTTACCGAGGAAAATCTGAAATAAGCGACGAAAATGACAAATTCGTTGACCAATAAATTTTGATTGCAACCGATCTAGGGAGGCAGATGTTCATATTTCCAATATTTTATGAGAGTACTTTTGGCCTAGACGATTAACAATTTTCTTGAGATCAGTTTTTTGGCCTCTGCTCCTGGACTAAAACCACAATGTCGAGTAAAAACAATTGAGGCCTGAGCATTATAATACCGTTAAAGATATTCCAGCCTCTGAAAAATGTCTTCCCTGCTGAGCGGCTGTGTACCGAGTACAGTTTTTAAACATAGCTTTGTTAAAGTTCTATTTTTAAAATAAATATTTTCACTCTGAGTTTACTATTCCTTTGATGAGGTCCCTTTTCCTGTTGTTTACTTTCATTTCCGGGACACCTGAGGCCGGAAGATCGGTTCGGCAAACACTGCCTTCTTGTTCGGCGGGGTAGGAAGGATTTGCTTTACTAACAGCGCCGGCCGTTTCTGTTTTTGAAAAGACTTTTTCCAGTCATGGCTGCCTTCCGCGCTGGGTACACACTGCATATTTAAAACCCTACCTTACTTCTTTATTCGATTTAATTCTATTCTGAAAAACGACGCTTAACTTGGAGGAGGAAAACGGAACAAATGGACTTCTTTCTTCTTTTTTTTTTTTTTTTTTCGAATCAGTCTGTTTAAACAGCAGGGACGAATTTATTTAATTTTTATGTCGTTTGAATAATGATGAATTCTCGTTAAAAAATAATACTAAAAAAACAAACTAATCTTAAGTTACAAAATAAAAATTATTTATTTAAAAATATTTAGTGTATAACAACTTAAAGAAGCATATAACACAGGCCAACAAACAATTTTTTTTTAAAACTTTTTTAACTTTAATAGTTGATCTTTAGAGATTTTTATGTGCTGAATCTAAATCTGGCCTTAGTTTTTTTGTATCACCCATAGTTTTCCAGCAATATGGTTTGCTATATAATATTATATAGTATAAACCCCTATCTAAACCCCTATACGGTATACGGGGGAATTAATGAAACACTATGTTACATCATAAGCATGGTTTTATATTTACAGGATCTACGAGGTTTTTGCGTAAAATGTTCTTCTCACGAGGTTTAAAGACTTCCTCACAGGCCAGTTCTTTCTGCACCAATGTTGATCCCTAGCCCTACTGTCCCATTCACACAAGAAACATGGAAATTTGGTAAAACCACCTTGCTGACCAAGGAGCATGCATGTTATTTTTAAATCACCACATATCATCCAACCATGAGCAGAATAGCCTATTCGATTTAACACTGTTTCTAGATTTTCATACTTTTCTTTATAATCACAGTTCTTAAATTGTGAGCGATACAGCTTTTTTAATATCGTATTTGGATTCAGCACCCTAAAAACTACAGGAATAAGGTATTTTCAGTACAAAAGTTTTTTCATCGTTGGCCTGTGTAATTCAAGGTACGCTGTAAAATAATTCACAATACTCAATTATTTAAAAATATTTGTATATTTAAAAAAAAATAAGATTATTTATGTTTAAAGGCTTTGGTATAATAATTCCAAAACACTTTATATTTTTCCTCTATCGTCATAAATGTTACAGATATTGGCGATCAGCCGCTATTTGGAAAGAAAGTGGTTCAAAGTAATGTCCCGTTCAGAGGATCATCATGGAGTAATGATAAACCCCTCTGACTATGATGATAAATCTAAAAAAAATCCGTGGACGGCTGACGAGTGGATTTTTTAAAAAATTATATTTTAGATTGTATGTATCTTTAAACGTAAAATATCCAATTTTGAGAGAGGTTACATTTTTTTTTTTTTGGACGATTACAAAGGCTCATAATTCAAAATAATAAACAAAAAAACAAAACAAGAAAATTATATAATTTCAGCTAATACACCCGCATACTGTAAGATGATCTAAATTTATACTGGATGGTTTTACTGAAGCCAATGCGTATTATGCACCCGCCAAAAATACATATTCAAAAATTAAAATTTCCAATCTAAATTGCAAATGCCGAAAACAAATACACCTCCCTGCGAATCAATCATTTGTCCTAATTCAGACGAATCTGATTTGTAAAGTTTATTGAAGCTTTCATGGCAAATTGCAGAGATACAACTGTAATATGTAATTAGATACTGCGTAATACAGGTGTACACACTGCGATGACTGAAAATGTGCTGGATGAGAGATCTAATGTAATAACAACTAAGCTAAAAGGCATTAGAACAACTGGGAATCGACTTCCTCACGTCTTAATGACAAATTAATTTCAAATATTCCTATAGCTCCACATTTTTCATTTTATTTTTTTAAGGAGGTTTGACTCCATTTTTTTTTTTCAACAATAATCTGCGTAACTGAAATAATTGTTAAAAATCGAAGAATGCCCAAACATAAAAGTTTTATAACATTTTTTTGGAATGATGTTAATTGGACATTCGTAGTAGAATTTATAGATGGTTCTGAATTAAAACCATTAAAAAAAAATCATTGTAAATAACAATGAGGAGGAATTACGAATTAATAGTCTTCAAATTCTATTTTACCGATTTTTTAAAAGGCAAATATCATCTTTTTTGCGATTTGCCTGTTTATTAATTATTTTATTTCCAAACCAATAAATAAAAAGCCAAGGAGTCCAAGTAATAAAATTTAAATACTATATTATTTTCATTTAAAGTATTTTTGCTCTACAAAATTATAGAATATTTGAGAGGGAGGCCTCTGGTTTGGAACGGAACTGCATCCAACTTCTTATGTTGGAGCTTCCTTAAAGACCTGGGTGTTAATATTAGGAATTTTTTTTTTTTATTTTATGAAATGATTTGCTGGAAAATAGATTTACAAGGTAAGTGACAATGCACTAAAGAGAATAAACATTCCTAACTAGTTTTCAATAAAAAATGTTTATAGAAGTGGCAAATAATCTATTAAGCCCTAATTTTGGTATTAGGTATGGTGGCGCCTGTACGTACGTACGTTCGTACGTTCGTATCTCGCATAATGCAAAAACGGTTAGCTGTAGAAAGTTGTAATTTTGTATTTAGGATTGTTGTAAAATCTAGTTGCGAAACTCTCTTTTTGATCACTGCTTGATTACCGGATGTGGTACTTTAATTGAAGGTCTTAATTGATTTCCATCAAAAGTATATTAAAATACAATACAAAACTTCTCAAATTTAGTATTTATAATTTACATATTGATTTAAATAACATAATAAATTTTGGTGTAAATTGGAAATCCGGAAGCGGTACTTTACTTGAAGGTCATATTAGACTTTCATAAAAAAATATATTAAAATATAATGTAAATTATCTAAAATTTGGTAAATAGGACTATTATATGAATGTATTTTTTCGATACTATATTTTGCATAAAATTGGTGAGCCGAAAAGGGTACTTTACTTGAAGGTCATAATGAGCTTA
Organism: Rhaphigaster nebulosa; assembly: GCA_948150685.1. Lineage (NCBI taxonomy): Eukaryota > Metazoa > Arthropoda > Insecta > Hemiptera > Pentatomidae > Rhaphigaster > Rhaphigaster nebulosa. The sequence goes on from OX411308.1 coordinate 4,004,497, forward strand.
CATCAAAAATTATATTTAAATTAAATACATAAATCATATGTTTCGGTAACAAAGGTCACAAACGCAATTTGGTTTCCAATTCAATTAAACATTTGTATTACTTGTTTTAAGTGTTAATATTGAGTGTAAAATACTGGTTTTCTTCCCCATTTGTGAGATCAACAAGTATGCAGCATGAGAATAAGATATTAGTCAAGTGGGTTTTTTCCGCTTAAAATGTCAATATGGCTCCTTTTGTATCTAAATTACTAAGTTGGCTAATAACTGAGATCTGGAGTCAGTAGAGGCCTGCAGCAAGGCCACAATTAGACATCCATAAAAACTTTCAACGAGATAAAGAGTTGGGGATTCATTTTTTGACCAACTCTTCGTTCGAACCCGCTTTAAGAAGAAAAGCCGGTTTGCTGCCTTTCCCTCCCTTGGGCTAAAGGAGCACTCCCATACTAACTAAAGGAGCACTCCCATACTAACTACAGATCCTCACAAAAAAAAATATCCTCCAAGTTGTAATTTCCTCTGGAAATATGAAATATGGAATAACTTTCTCCATAATGGGTTAGAGGCTGCGAAGCGCTCTTTAAGAAATAACAACTTGTAAGCATCTTCTTTACGAGCCAACTTACCGGTTCTTTTTCCAACCATAATTGCCTTTCTGTATTTATAACCGGTTTGTGCTACCTCGTAACAAATAGGAGATGACTATTCGTTATCCTCTCGACGGTGTAGTCTTTATGCTAATGTAATCCAATAGCTTCCCTCTGCCGGGGAGTTGTAAGTGTTTAGCGAGGGCTCACTATACAGAGAAGAGAATATATAAAATACAACATAATAAAATTTATTTATCGGATTAAACCTGTCTTCTCTCTAAGCGACGATTTAGTGAGCATTACATAATAAAAAATAGATAATTTTTTTAAATTATTTTTAGCTTTTCATAAGCTATGCCGTATAGTAATTCAAATTGAAAATTTATTCATTAAAAGATACTCAAAATAATGTAATAAAAAGTAATAAAAATTTTTAATTTGAGTGAAAAACAAATCGCGTTTATAACCTTTATTACCGAACATTATGATATATTTATTTAATTTTAATATAAATATTGATGTAAGTTTATTATGATCTTCAAGTAAAGTACCCTTTTCGGCTCACAAATTTGAACCAAAATATAGTAAATACATTCATATTGATATAAAAGTTATATTTACTAAATTTGAGATGTTCATGATATATTAATAAAAATTTTGATGAAAGTTTAATATGACTTACATATAAAGTACCACTTCGGATCTGCCAATGTTAAACAAAATTTATTATGTTATTTATATTAATATGTAAGTCTTTTATACCAAATTTGAGAAGTTTTGCATTGTATTTTAATATAATGTTTGATGAAAATCAATAATGAACTTCAAGCAAATAAAGTACTTCTTCCGGTGATCATGCATTGACCAAAACGGGAGGTTCACAACTCGATTTTACATCAATCCTAAATACAAAATTTTAACTTTCTACAGCTAACTGCTATGCGAGAGACGTCACGACGAAACTGGTGAAACGGGATGGTCAAAATGGATATTTCCGTTGAAATATGAAAACCGAAAATTTTCGCGATTACAATACTTCCTTTACTGCGTACAAGGAAGTAATAAAATCGAATTGATAACCTCCTCCTTCTTTGAAGTCGGATAACCCGGCAAAGGAGAAACCTCCACTCCCACTCACAGGAAGTTCCTCTTCCATCAAATAGCTTCTCTTCCATCAAGTAGCTTATCAGATCTTAGAGAGAAAAGGTCATCAGTCGCAAATAGGTCCATTACTTCGTATTTCTTTCTGAGCTAACATCATCGACCTGTATATGCTTTATTATATATTTATGTTTGTTCTCAATTTCTCCTGTTGCATTCTAGATATTTTTAACTGCGAAAAAATTGACTATACAAGATAATGTGCAGGAAATTTATAAAATACTATTTGAATATGATGATTGGATCGACTGGAATCAGAAAGAGACCAGTTTGGAAGATTCAGATGTCGACAAACCTGATTTGGATGAAGGTACGCATGGGGCACAGAAAATAAAGCGAACATGCAAAAAAGAAAGTACTGACTCCCAAGAAGAAGAAGTAGGATCTCGGGGATTAGAAGAACACACTGTCGTAAAAAAAAAAAAATAGAAAGTGAAGCAGATATGGCAGAGAAAAAAATGGCTTTGAGTGGAACTGCAAACCGAGTATCAAAAAATTAAAAATCCTTGAATAAATAAAAAAAAATTAATTTGAAAAAAAAAATAAAAAAGTAAAACCTACTGAAGCCAGACCCGAACCCAGTCCGGGAGATATAACAGTGCCTTACCCGTGTAAATAAATATTACCCTATTATTGCATTTTAAGATTTGTCTTCGGCACCTCGAGACGGGCTCATGTGATCCACCTTTACAGCGAGTTAAAGTGGCTCTTCCCCTCCAACCGTAGACAATATTTCCTCGGATCTTTCCTATACCAAACTATCACCACCCACCACCCTTCCTACATCTACAGCCTCCTGCAATTCAAATCCTCGGTCCACGCACTGGGAATAAGATCCCGCCTTTCTGGCCTCCATATCCCCTCCCACGAAGCAAAGCATTCGAACGTTCCTTTCTCGCCCGCTCCTTTACTCTTTGGAATTCCTTTCCTTCAAATATCCGCCATGCTTCTTCTCTATCCTCATTCAAATCCCTCCTTTTCCAACACCTTCCTTCTCTCCAAAATGATGCCCTCTAATTAGGAAATTGCAATTTAAGATTAACATCTAGATCAGAAATGAATAACAGTTTTTCAACATTGCTAAGCAACTCATTATTTTTGTATTTTTCATTTTGTCTCTTTTTCTTGTTTTTTTAATTCTTTTTTTTTTGTTCCAATTAATTATATTTTTCGAGACAAGAATTTATTTTATTCGCTTATTTATTTTACTTTAAATATTGTAAACATTAACTGATCTGTATTTTGTAGTCTTATGCCCTGATATTATTTCTGTTTTATTTGTTCAATCATGTTATTCTTAAGGGACTTAGACCCAGAATAAATTTTTTTCTATCTATCTATCATTGCAATTTAGCTTCATTGGAAGCAAAACAAGATCACTTTGTCTTTTTGATTAAGAGCTATTTAAACCAGCCTGACTATCAGAGATATTCTAGCCGGGTTAAAAAACAAAATATAAGTTTGTTGTTTTCTGAGTGAACTAATTAGTTAATATTAAGACTGTTCCTTTAGAGTTGCCAGGACGAGGACTCTATATTGAGCTATTACATCCTGCAGGCGTGTCCTGCCTCCTCAAGTGAGAAGTGTCCTTCGAGTTTTCTTTCACTTTAATTAGTTTCTTCTGGGCCCTAGTAGTTCATCCTAACGCCTCCGCATTGTAGATCTTCCTCTAACAACCTTCTTAGAAACGTCTTTCTTAACTCTTTGTATTCCACATGGTGATTCCTTTCTCTTGCTCTACTAATTGTTTGGAATAGACCAAACTCCGAAAATCTAAACAGAATAAATCATTAGGGATTGATAAATTATTTACCACTTTTATAAATTTGTTTTATTGAAAACTAGTTTCGAATGTTATACATTCATCTTCAATTCTAAAAACACACAAAAATTCAAAAATGAGCAATTCAAATAGTTTGGTATTATTATACATATTAAATTAGATTAATATAAATCAGTATTATAAAACATTTATGAATTATGAATTTAATTTAGACAAGAAATCAAATACATGTTGGTACTCACCAAGGTTTAAGTATATCATATCAAACAGAAAAGGTTACCAAACTGTATTTATAAACTGTATAGATAAAAGTCAGTTGACATCCGCATGATGGAATAGAAGGATCTATCTAATTAAGGATTGAGAAATTATTTGCCACTTCTATAATTTCGTTTTTATTGAAAACTAGTTTCGAATGTTATACATTCATCTTTAGTTCTAAAAACACACAAAAATTCAAAAATAAGCAATTCAAAATACAGTTTGGTATTATTATACATATTAAATTAGATTTAATATAAATTAGTATTATAAAACATTTATGAATTATGAATTTAATTAAGACAATAAATCAAACATATGTTGGTACTTACCAAGGTTTGGTAAGTAACGAACCTTACTTACCCGAGGGGAGAGGGGAGATAATTGCTCGGAAAATCTTGGGCTGCGTCGCTTTCTCCGGTAGGCGGTCACCCATCCAAGTATTAACCACCCTCGGCGTTGTTTTAACTTTGATTACCTATTGCAAGCGCTTCAGCATTATATATATATATATATATATATATATATATATATATATATATATATATATATATATAGGTCGGAGTGGCCAAGTGGGTTAAACACGTTTCAAAAAATGCATCTGCTAGGTTGTGAGTTCAAATCCTGGCCCCAGCATTTAATTTAATTAATATTTACTTTAATTCCTTAAGCATTTAATCACCCCTCCTACCGGATATGTGAGCCCGTCAGCCTACTGGAAGCAACTCACACAGACCGGAAATAGGAGTGGATGTCCCTATCTCGCCGCTACATAATGGAAACCATGGTTCGTAGCAACGTAAGGTTGGGTGATCCTCTTCAGGCTGTCTGTTATCCCGCAAGCAAGGTAAGAATACCACATCGCACGGCCAAAGATAGTCCTAACTATAAAAAAAAAAAAATATATATATATATATATATATATATATATATATATATATATATATAAAGTCTAAAATATTTTATGATATCTTCGTGGTACCAAGTTCTAAAACACTGAAGTATTGCTGAAATACCTCTGCCAATACTCATAGGAATAATTCACCAAGTCATCTTCAGAAAGAGTGAGACAGCCATTTTGTTCCGCCTATTTTTATTTTGTAGGGAAATATTTTTCCTTAAATGAGCTTACGATTCATGAGAAAGACTAGGGCGTCATTTGGTATTGATTATGAAATACTAAATAATTAATAATTAATTTGATCTGACGGCTCTCATTCAAATTATTTTTGTTAGATAACAGCTTGTTTGAAATTGCATAATAATTTTAAAGATTAAAATATATATATATATATTAATAAGTAATTTTCTCCTATTAAAATTGGATTTTAAAAATATATAAAGTTATTTTAAAATAAGCGAAAATTCTTTATTTATTTAAAAATTATTGAAGTAAAAAAGGCTCTTTCCAGTGGATCAATATCTGAACGGGAAAGGGTGACTGATCGCTCCAAGATTTTATCACCGAGTTCCAAATGGACACCGCTCTCGCAATTACCACTTAAGTTGTTATCAAAATTACAGCCACTATGGGCAAAAACTTTATCAGGACTAGAACTACCTATGTGTAATTCTACTGTTTAACATCAATTTTGAATTTCCAGTACCTAGTCAACTTTTGTAATCCACCAAGAAATAAATGTGTTAACCCTCTCTCCCTCTCTCTCCCTTCAAAATTTTAGTTTTATTTTTTAAGAAAGATAGAATCTATAAATCGAATAAAAAAAGTCGATAGACTCCGAGTCTATTGGCAGATAGTCTTTCGGCCATTTGAGATTTGGCCCCAAAATCACAGGTCAGTCGAAGATGACCGATTTTATCGTAAACTCGATATTATGATCTACTATTTTGTTTTAAAATTATGGCCGATTAAAATTTCATTCCCTCATATCTCGGCCATTTGAACCAAGATGAACAATATAGAGTGAATATTGAACTTTCAATATAAATATTTCAAAATTCAGTATAACCTAGTTGGCCTGTGTGAACAATTTGTATGGTATATTGTTCAGTAATAGTAATAACTCAGGGACTCGGAAAAAAGTTAAATTCGTCATAAAATGAACATCGAAAATTTTACAGTACTTTATTGACCTGGTAGCGGTAGGAAAGTAAAAGCATGACTGGCTACTACGTTTAATACGCTATATATATATTTATATATATATATATATATATATATATATATATATATATATATATATATATATATATATATTTCTATATATTCTGTAGGGAATAATAATAACCTTTCATTATTGGTTTATTATTATTAATAATAGACCTTTGTAATCGACCAAGAAAAAAAAAATTAACGTCCCCTCAAAATCTGAGGTTTTACGTTTCAAGATATGTATAAATGAAATATTGAATAAAAAATTCGTCCGTCCGCCGTACGCCGATCCCGGTTTTTCTTCGAGCCTGAACTCGCACTGAACTAACAATGAAAGAAAGGTAGGGTGTTTATAGGTGAACGGTTTAAGGGCCGGGATTTTTCCAGTAATTCCGGTGAGTAATTGTTCTTCCCGTTATAGATGTGAATAAATTTACAAATACCTGACGTAGGAATGATGACCTAACCTTGTGTACCTTGATCATGAATCGCGTTGTGGTCTTCCGGGATGACATATGGTATAGCCACCCGGAGGTTTGGTCCATGAACGGTCTGCTTCGAGGAAAGAAATATAGATCCTGCTGACCCCGAACAGACATGGTGGTTCGTAGTGACGAGAGGTTATTTGAGCCACTCATGGCTGTCTGTGCTCCTGCAAGCGAAAAAGTGCGGATGTGCTAATTAGAATGAAAAAATAGAAATGTAATTTACAGGAACAAATTTGGTCTCGTGTTTGTAATCAAACCCATTCAAATCCATTTGACGGGAATAACACCAATTGATTCGATTTTGGTGAAATTTAAATGATTGTGCGGGTTGGTACCTATATGGCTGTATATCAATTTTGTCAAATTCCATCCACTGCTTCCGCTTACGCAAACGGAAACGTATTTTCCTTGACACGTCGATATTTCAAAAACGGCTCTTCCGGTTTGGCCCAAAATTGGAGAAAGCAGGTTTTTACGGATGCTAATTCCGAATTTATTATCACGCATACGCATTTCTATTGCCTCTTATTGTTGAAGTTCTGTTTGGTATAGGGATCGTTTATTAGGTAATCAAGAGTTCTGATTCCGTTTTTTGAACTATTATTTTTGAATGTGTAATTTTGCAAAATATGTCGAGATAAATTATCAAAATAATCAAATTTTCTTTTCCTTGAAAATCTGTATATCCGTGGGTTCTCTCTAAACATATGGTGGGGAAGCTATACTCACCTACTTGGAAGACTACAATTTATAGCATCTGTAGTCTTAAATCTTAATAATATTAATACAGGACTGTTAAATCGATTTCGACAAGATCATGTTTGATCATATTCAATAAAACGGGAACATAATATTGCTGAAAGTGTAGTAGAACGAAACCAAGTGTCCCTATACTGTATCAGCTCTCTCCTCCTGTTCCAATTCAGGCCTCGCTTCCTGAATGCCTCCAGGACACCTTTCTCCCAGGTGATCCGTGGTCTTCCTCTTGGTCTTCTTCCCTCTATTCGTACCTCATAGGTCACCCTCGTGATTCTTCCTGGATTCATCCTGAGGAGGTGTCCAAATCATCGTAATTTTTTCTCCTCTAGGGTAGTCTCCAAGTGGTGCACCTCGAAATTATTTGCCACTTCTATATTTTTGGTTTTATTGAAAACTAGTTTCGAATGTTATACATTCATCTTCAGTTCTAAAAACACACAAAAATTCAAAAATAAGCAATTCAAAATACCGTTCGGCATTATTATTCATACTAAATTACATGTAATATAAGTCAGTATTATAGAAAATTTATGAATTTAATTGAGACAAGAAATCAAATACGTGTGGTACTCCACCAAGGTTTAAATGGATTATATCAAACCCAAAGTTTGTTCTGGTTTGTTGTCGCACTGAACTAACAATGAAAGAAAGGTGGGGTGTTTATAGGTAACGGTTTAAGCGTCGGGGTTTTTCCATTAATTCCGGTGAGTAATTGTTTTTTTTATGTTATAGATGGGAATAAATTTAAGATTGGACTATTGGAGATATTTATTTGGCCATTTAAGCAAAAATCTGGATTGAATTTGAAGGATTTTATTATTTCAAGTGCTTCATATATATTTAATTTGAGGCTGTTTTTAACGTGATGTATTAATTTAACTCCTGAGTCTTTGATGAATTTATGGGTCTTTTCATTTAAATTAATTGCAAAGTTGGAATTATCTGTCTTATTATTATATGCACGTATATGTTCCTTTAATATCTGATTTAGTGATCTTCCAGTTTTTTCCCGTGTAATTAATTGGCTGCGCAATCATTACAATTTAGTTCGCACACTCCGCTTTTCTGGAAAGGGTCTATTTTGACTTTAGGAGAAGGGAAAAATGAGGATAGGGTTTTTTCGACTTAAAATCCAGGATTTAATCCTAGTTTTTTTTTTCAATTCAATTCCGACTTTGTTGGATACAGGCAAATGAAAGGATGAAGGCAAATAATTTATCAATCCCTAATTAGATTGATCCTTCTATACAATCATGCGGATGTCAACTAATATTGGTATTGCGAATCCTATCTCTTCTGGTCTTCACTTCGACTTTTCTCAGGTACCGCATCTCCATTGCCTGGATCTAGCTACTGTGTTTTAAGGTGAGGTTCCATGACTCCGAGGAATAGGAAAAAAAGGGCAGAAACGTTTACTTGTAGTTGACGGACATCTTTGTCTTCTTGGATACTTCTCTTTTTTTTGAGGAAGCCTCTTCGCAACGAAGAGGAATATTCGTCCTTGTTCCTATTCTCATGCAGTTCGTTTTTCTGGGTTAATATCCGTATTGAAGCAGGATAGCTCTTCTTCCACGATGTTTACATTATGTTGCAGGTCCCGGTCATTGGCAGCAATTCTTGTGAGGTCGTCAGCAAATGGAAGTGTTGTGTAAAATGTGGGCTGCAGGTTCCTATGCCCATAGGACCAATATACCAATAGGACCAAGAGTAGAGGGCTTAAACTACATCCCTGGCGTATTCCCCGTGTCGTCTCAAACTCCATGGAGGTGTGGTTACCGGTCCTTAAAATGTTTCTGGCCTTGTGATAAATAATCAAAAAATATTTAGAAATATAACTACCTAATATTACAAGAACCTATCCGACAGAATTCAACGTTGTTTTTGAAAATGTCTCAAAATCATGAAAATTGAAGTTTACTGGTAATTGAAGAACGTTTTTTGGACCAATAATTTATCCTTTAAACTTTATCTAAGCCGAATTACAAAAGGCAATGATATGAAATAGTAAGTTTTGAATTGTAGCAATAAACAACGAGGAAAAGTCTTTGTTCGAAAACAAGCTAGGAGATTGAGAGAAGTTGAGCCGAGCCGGGAAGGCACGGGACATTAACCAGGCGGCAACAAGACGACAAGCACAATGACTAATGTATAACTATGAGGAGAGGAAGGGGGTCCACAATTATATTGTACCTTAAATCTTGTTTTATTAAAAAATAAAGGACTTCCAGGACGACACAAAGGACAAAGCAATAAACTCAAGGAATCTTCTCATTAGCGTCCCATAGCCATTACAATTATTTATCATCTTTTCCTTTGAAAAATATTCTTCAGATTATTGTCGTGAAAACAATAACTCTTTCATTTCTTCTCTCTCTCCTTGTAATTCGTCTTTAATATCCTTTATTTTTCGGAACAATTTTACAAGATTGTTTTCTTCATTAATCATGTCTCAAATGTTAATATTTCACATTTTGTCTTTTATGTTTCCTTTTTTTTCATGAAATGTCATTTATTTAATAATCAACAAACATAAGTTAATTTTCAAATATATATATATATATATATATATATATATATATATATATATATATATAGTTAGTTGACAACAGCATGATGGTATAGAAAGATCAATCTAATTAGGGATTGATAAATTATTTGCAACTTCTCTAATTTTGTTTTTATTGAAAACTAGTTTCGAATGTAATACATTCATCTTCAGTTCTAAAAACACATAAAAATTCAAAAATAAGCAACTCAAAATACATTTGGCATTATTATACATAATAGATTAAATATAATATAAATTTATATTACATTTAATCTAATATGTATAATAATACCAAACTGTATTTTGCATTGCTTATTTTTGAATTTTTATGTGTTTTTAGAACTGAAGATGAATGTATAACATTCGAAACTACATTTTAATAAAAACAAAATTATAGAAGTGGCAAATAATTTATCAATCCCTAATTATTTTTTTTTAGCTTTATGATAATTTTTTAACTTTTTTTTTTAATTTCACATATTTTTCCTTCTGGTGCACAAAAATAGACTAGTAACAATATACTTGACGATTTAAGTATCTTCTCAATTTTAGCAAACAACAAAAAGAACAAACAAAAAAATTCTTATAAAACTGAAATTTTTTTTTCTCGAAATTAACTAGTGTTTGTTTGATTAAAAATATTAATAACTTATTGTAAACTAAACCTGAAGCTATGAAGATGTAATGTTAATTTCGAAATGTTAATAATGAATAAAAAAGTGCTGCAAATTATTACATTAATCCTAACAAAAATATATTTTAAAAAATTATTATTTTTTTTTTTAATCTTTTGTTTAATTTGTTTAATAAAAAACCGAGATATGGCCGTCACAATCATTTAATCGGCCTCCATTACGAAACGAAATGGTGGATGGTAATATCGAGTTCCGCGGGTCATCCTGGGATAACTTTTTTGTTCCAAGTCTCCAAATAATCGGCATAGTAGTTTCATAAAAAAGTCGCAGATGATTCTTGGATTCTATATATCTTATTATTTTTTTTTTTTTATAGATTACAAAGGCTGATTATTGAAAATTAGAACTAATATGAAGAAGTTGGAATCCTTACAAAAGCTAATCATAATTAATACTCTTGAAGAAGACTTCCCAGCAAGATTGATTAGATTACGTAAAAAAATAATGATCAGTCTTGCCATACTTAGTCACTAGATGGAATTACAGCTTTCAAGAGAAAAGAAAAAGAAAACTGAGCAATTTTCCGGAATATCGATGGAACTTTAGCCATCAAAAGTGATAGGCATTTTAGAAAATAAAATACATTTTATTCCCTTTCATCTGGCTCATTCTTATTCTCAGTGACCGTATCTTGGACATATAGGAATATTACGTATTCTACACAGGGCATGCTGCCTTCAAGGAAATGTTTAAAGTCTCTTTCTCTATTTCTATCCATCTATACTTTAGCTGATGTAACAAAATAAAACTTATTTTTCTTCAATAAAAATTTCTCGGTTGGCTATACACCAAGATTACGAGTTCAAAATTCACAAATATTTATTCTACTGTATTTGAATATTTTGTTTATTCCAACATCAATCGATTGGTTAAAAAAAAAATTAAAAAAAAAAATTAAAATAGTATTTTCCATTATAGAAAAGTTTTACAAGAAATAAAAATTAAATTAATAATATCTCTAATTAGGGATTGATAAATTATTTCCCACTTCTATAAATTAGTTTTATTGAAAACCACTTTCGAATGTTATACATTCATCCTCAGTTCTAAAAACATACAAAAATTCAAAAATAAGCAATTCAAAATATATTTTAGTATTATAATACATATGAAATTAGATGCAATATAAATCAGAATTATAAAACATTTATGAATTATGAATTTAATTCAGAAAAGAAATCAAATACATGTTGGTACTCAATAAGGTTTAAATGGATTATATCAAACAGAAAAGTTTGTACTTTTGGGTTTTTCCAGTAATGCCGGTGAGTAATTGGTTTTTCTGTTATAGATGGGAATCATGAAGCGAGCCAAGCTGTAGCGCATGTTACACCACTCAAAGACTCAAAACTGAGCAATTCAAATTTTAATTCTATCTCCAAACAGGTCATTACAGAACTGAAGATCCCATCTACAGCAGAAAAACCAATTACTCCCCGGCATTAATGGAAAAACCGAGATCCTTAAACCGTTTACCTATAAACATCCTACCTACCTTTCTTTCAGTGTTAGTACAATGCGAGAAGAAACCAGTACAAACTTTTCTGTTTGATATAATCCATTTAAACCTTGGTGAGTACCAACATGTATTTAATTTCTTGTCATAATGAAATTCATAATTCATAAATGTTTTATAATACTGATGTATATCACATCTAATTTAATACGTATAACAATACCAAACTATGTTTTGAATTGCTTATTTTTGAATTTTTTGTGTGTTTTTAGAACTGAGGATGAATGTATAACATTCGAAACTAGTTTTAAATAAAAATAATTTATAGAAGTGGCAAATAATTTATCAATCCCTAATTAGATTGATCCTTCTATACCTTCATGCGGATGTCAACTAATAATATTTCTGTTAATTCTTGTTTCAAATTTTCAAGAGAGACACTTGATAAAAAACAAAAACTAAATTAAAAAAGGAGCAGGGAAATGGTCCAAATATATATCCCTGAATCTCCGGCTTAGACTTAGTAAAAGCCTTCGATAGCGTGCAACTTATCCTCGAGTCCTTCGCCCTGACAGTAATCCATCCTTCCAGGATCGATCCCGATGGGTCCTTATCCTCAAATGTTCTTCCTTTTCTCGGAAAGGACCTTCGTTTATCCTACTCCTCTTCCCAGATTTGTCCTCAGTTCAACTCAGCGATACTCTCTCCTCCCCCTCCCAACCATTCCTGCTACCAACGAAGAAGCCCACCTTCCTGTAAATTCAAATGCAGAAGCTATCCTGGGAGTGGTGTTGTCCTTGGAGGTTCCTTCCCTTGGAATTTTGGTCCACAGTCCGACCCCTCCAAAACGAAACAACATAAGGTAAAATCTCCATTTCTAAACATTGTAGTCCCTCAGGTCAGCAGAATTTCGATTACTAACTTTACTTCTTTTCACATCGAATGCTTTGCTCCTTTAGATTTTTTAACAAATAAATCAGATAAAACCTACGATATATATATATATATATATATATATATATATATATATATATATATATATATATATATATATATATATATATTAAATGTTTAATACAAAGTAATATAATGTGATATAATAATTAATGTTTTATATAATAATTAATATAGTACTATATGTAATATATAGTACAATTAACATATTAATGAAAATTAATAATAGTTTGATTAGGACAAAAACCACGGTAAAAAAGGTTATTTTGTCAAAAACAGAGACAGAGCCTGTAGCCTGTAGCTTGGAACTCTAAGAGATAAACTCAAGTAATAAAAGTTTTAGTGCATTAAATTCCACGTCCATTGAGTACATTCTTTAAATTCACTCAAGTAGACCTCTTGAAATGGGCAATCTTCCGATCTCAGTCAATTGGCATATTTGCCCAGAAGGTATGGATTTTTGGTTTGCAAAAAAATGAGTAATGTTAATTTTCAAGATGTTGCATATATTTTATGCATATATAAATTATATTATATATATTTATATTATATATAATATAATATATATAATATAATATATATAATATAATATATATAATATAATATATATAATATAATATATATAATATAATATATATAATATAATATATATTATATATAATATAATATATATAATATAATATATATTATATTATATATATATATATTGAAGAATCCAAGTTTTCGACTTTCTGTATGTTTTTTGTAATCTTTAAAAATCGTTAAAAGAAAAAGCTTTTTTTCAGTTTTGCCTAAATTAGTTGCTTCTAGTGCGTTTAGGGTAAAAAAAAATTCATTATTAATTTGGAACGATGTTAAATTTTCTATTACTTTTGTACCTAATATTTTTGAATATTTAGTTTATCAGATACAGCACCATGAACATCTGCAAAAGTATTAAAAAAATTCAAAAAGTTAGATATTTCAGTGGTTTTGCATTAGATATTACTTATTTCAAGCACACATAATACTACAGACACCTCAGATGCTAAAAAATATTTGTCTATCGACATTAGGAGGGGATGGATTTCAAAATGGTGGCCAAAAGGCTAGAAATTTTAGAACTTTTTTTTATTTTTTCGGCTATGATTCCTAAACGGTACATTTAATCGAAAAATTTATAGAAAATTAAATTTAAGAGCAACAAATTTTGCGTCTAATGAGTACCAAAACATAATAATTTGGGTTGCTGGTGTGGTCTAAAACTTTGGTCAAAAACGACGATTTCGTAAAAAAAAAGAGACAGAGTACTATATATGGTTCCGCGAACTAATATGCTTGCTATTAAGGCAAACATGACGGGACAACGAAAAGAACTGAGGCTTGAGATTGTTCAAAAGGACGGCAGTAGCAATTAGAAGACGCCACGCAGAAGCCGTAGAGGAATTATAATTCACTTACACATTTGGATAAACATAGAGGCACTACAAAGAGATGTGTAACCTCTGGTTTCCATGTATATCTGGAGTTATATAATATTTCTATTTCTCTTTACAAAGTTCTAACTGCTTTTAACTTAATTTTAAGGATAACTAGTTTGAAAATTTGAATTGCTCATACTTATTTCGTTATCAATTTCTCCCTCATTACTTTACCTGGTTTTGATTTAACTTTTGAAGTTGGTGTAATAAAAAAATAACATACCTATGATTTTATATAAAATATGTCGAAATGCTGTTAGAACCTTGTCACAGACAAAATGAGTAAAAATTAAATTAAAAGTGTAAGTAATTGAAGATATTACTTTTTCCACTAGCAAAATATATTCATTCTTTTTAATGATCCAGAAACTGACAAAGTTGCAACTGAAAAATAGTTAATTTTTTATATGTCCGTACTTTGTTTCTGGTTTCACTACAAGAACATTTGAGCTTTCATCCTAGATTTTCAGCACAGCAGAATAATACCCTCGATTTTAAAAAAAAGTATTAAAATTTTGAATTTCTCACAAAAATATCTGATGTGGACAACACATGACTTCCTTGTACGCTTATTAAACTATAAATCGCTTGCTCAAAAAGTGATCATGAATTTGGTTACTAGTTTCCGAAGATTTTATTATCTCAAAAACGATACTCGGCGTCGCGACATCCATCTATTGACACACATACTCTTGTTTCTGGAAGTCTCATTCCGTTATTATACGTCGCTTTCTTTCAGTAGGTAACTAGTTCCCAAGAGATTTCTTCGTGTTCCGTGACAACATTAAAACTGTCAATATCACTAGAATCGGGATTCGGCAGTTTCGACATTTTTAGCGGAAAAAACCCACTTAACTAATATAATTTGTCCTGCTGCAGACATGTTCATCTCACAAATGGGATGCAAAACCAATATTTTACACTCAATTTTAACACTTAAAACAAGTAATAAAAATGTTTAATTGGATTGGATAATTTTTGATGTAAGTTCATTATGACCTTCAAGTAAAGTCTCACCAACCCTCACCGGCTCACCAACTTTAACAAAATCTAGTAAATACATTCATATCGATAAAAAATTCCTATTGACCAAATTTGAGATGTTTACATTATATTTTAATATAATTTTTGATGAAAGTTTATTATGACCTTCAAGTAAAGTACCACTTCCGGCGATTAAGCAGTGACCAACAAGGGAGGTTCACAACTACATTTTACGGCAATTCTAAATACAAAATTTCAACTTTCTACGGCTAACCGGTTTTTGAGTTATACGAGATAAGATCGTACATATGATGACGTTGTCCTCAATGACAGGTGGTCATTCACTCTCAAATGATATATAGATTACAAAATGAATAATAATAATAATGAAAACATAATAAAAATTAAAAAAAAAGAAACGAAATAAAAGAAAAACAAATTAAAAAACAATAATAATAAAGAAAAAAAAATCAGTCACAGCACAAAGACCATTTAAAAATGGATTAAATTATATTTCCAATTGTATAACGTAGTGTTTAGTATTGTATAAACTATAAGACAAATCTAATTGCTTTTCGCTATTTAAAAAATACCAAATCTTTGACATTTTATTGAGCGGTGAGCAAGAGGCCAAACTGGTCTTACAGGCTGGTAAATAAAAATCATCTTTTAGCCTGCTACAAGTTCTACTGAATCTAAAATTCAATTTATTCAGTGTAGAGCTATCATCAACAATATTTTTTACTATTTTTATTAAATGCAATACTGTGGCCGTTTAGCAACGTCGGGCGATGGAATGTTTTTTTTTTTTGTTTGAATCCAGCCAGAATTATCATAATTCTATCATGAAATTTGCCTGTAATATCAGAATCATCCATAGAGATCACCAGTGCGAGATACAATTGTTTCAAACTACACAAAGTAAACCAATTACTTCAGTCAGAACTTTGCCACATTAGTATAACAACCCTTTCTCAACTTGTTGCAGATAGAGTTAGTTTATCTCAGAAAGAGGAGAGAGAGAGAGAAGCACTAATAATCTCGTTTTAATCAGAAATGTCAGTTGATGTGAGATGTGCAATCTCTGGTCTGCATTTATGTAAACTTGAATTTTTTAGCTGGTATGATGATGCTTGTTTTAGTGACACAAGTTTGTTATTTACTACTACTTCAGACGACCAAGGCTTTGTACTTCTTTATTTTTTATAATTAAAATTTAATAGCATTATTTTCATACTACATTCTAAAAAAAAAAAAAATTCACATTATGAAGAATCCATTAACTTATTATGTAACATGACTTATAATGATTAGATTTTTCTTTAATTGTCGAAATTAATTAATAAACTGCTGCTGCTAGCCAACGCTCGCCCTTGGCAGTTGAACCATTTGGCATAATAAACTACAGAACATGCATTATTATTAAACTAGAATCCTAACTATGGTAATTTAAATTAGCTAATAAATGCTTTGAACATTGGGGTTCTTTGTGGTCGGAATAAAGTTCGCGGAATTCCGAGAGGGAAGTCCAGGATGACAAAGTTCGCTGAAAATGATTGCGTTATTTGATAATGCTGTTATTTTCAGTTACACTGTTTTTTTTTCAGTTTCAATCTTGGCTTTCATGAATCTGTTAACCATCTTTTGAATCTCTTTTCAAATTAAAATTCTTATTCTGTGTAACTTAATATTTTCATTAAAACATTAAAAGTGTTTTTCCTCTTTTACGTCCCCTCTTTTTCTTATTATGGTGCTATATGACGGATATAATGTTAATATTAAATTAATTAAAAATTATTAGCTAATTTAACACCTTTTATTCTATTTACATTTTTTATTAAATATAATTCTGGTTTTTGACTGCCAAATTTACTTCAAATAAATTATTTCAGGTTCTTAACTGATATCTATAATTTACCTCTCTACGACATGATTTTACTTCATTTTGTGACCAACCAATCGGTCTATTTAATTGATAAAATTGAGGTTTTCTTTTTTTTTTTTTTTTTTAACAAATACTCACTGTCAAAAGTTGAAATAAGTTGATATAAAAAAGTAAATACTTTAAAAATATATAGTAAGTTTATGATAGTAATATTAATCATGCTAATAGCTATATATCATTCTATACTCTATTCAAATAATACACCTATAAAACTCATGGTTGTCAATTATATCGAATATATATCCTTTTTAAAAAGATGTAAAGCCTGATGGACTGCATCCAATGGCGTAACTACTTGCCTTTATGCAGTCAATGATGCTTTTATTCTGTAATAAATTTTCATCTTTGTTCTCAATTAAACATTGACTCGTGTCGCTCCCCAATAGAATACAATATTTTAAATGGATCAGTATAAATATTTCACACATTTTAAGGAGCAAAATATTTAAATGACACAGGCCAACGATGAAAAAACTTTTGTAATGAAAATACCTTATTTCTATAGTTTTTAGGGTGCTGAATCCAAATATGATGTTAAAAAAGCTGTATCGCTCACAATTTCTTCACATTTTATAGTTAACTTTATTAAATTATGTGATTTTTAAAGAATTGAACAGCTTTCAGTCTTAGGCCTCATGAAACAATTTGTAAAGGCTTTGCCTAAAGATGGACCATGTTTCAAGTATCTTTGCCAAAAGTTTCCACGCCTTTCAGAAGCTAAATTAAAAGAAGGCGTCTTTGTCGGACCTGGCATTAGAAAAATGATGTTTGATGTTAACTTTGAATCCACAATGACCTTAAATGAGAAAGAAGCATGGGGATCATTGAAGCAAGTCGTTACAAAGTTCTTAGGAAATGAAAGAGACCCAGAGTATGTTTCTATTGTAGCTAACATGTTACAGAAGTTAGGATGTTTGATGAGCCTAAAACCTACGGAAAACTATGGGTGATACAAAAAAACTAAGACCAGATTTAGATTCAGCACATAAAAATCTATTATTACAGTTAAATAGTTTTCAAAACAAATTTTTTTGTTGGCCTGTGTAGTTATTATAATATAGTTTAACTTTTTAGTTGAAAACGTTAATAATAATTGTATGTTTATCTTCAATCAGCTTGCGTCAATCTTAAGTCAATTAAATCTAGTAGTGTTTTATATTTATTTTAGATGTTTCGGGGATACCCATTCATAATTCATAAATGTTTTATAATACTGATTTATATTACATCTAATTTAATATGTATAATAATACCAAACTACATTTTAAATTGGTTATTTTTGAATTTTTTATGTTTTTAGAACAGAAGATGAATGATTCCGGTAACGATAAAGATATTACCATAACAAAAGTCCACAAAAGTATTGTTTAAAATATTGAATGATAAAACTGAATAAGATGAAACACGTTCCAAGCCCAAACTGTTTTATCTTACATTATCCTTTTATTATATTCAGTTTGTTGAAGCAATATTCGTTTTATTGATTTTTATAAAACACTTCTTCTCGATGAATAAGAAATGCTTTGTGAAAACCCATATTTTATCTTGACTAAAACCATTCTGAAGTGAATCCATATAAAACGAAGGGCATAATATTTTCGTTCCAGAAAGGAAAGAAGAAATTCCCATCATAGTTTAAAAAAAAATCCGTGAGCAGTAGATCTCCGTCGCTAAAGTCGTATTTTCACTTAAATAAATATATAAAAAAGGGGGAGTAAAAAAAAAATTGAGACCTACAAAAGACAGTTCGCTAACATACCGAAATTTACACGTACTTTTATTATATGGCTCAGCTTCTCCGCTGACCTTCGATACAGAAAGTCCTGCATAAAGAATTTCAGCTCAACAGAAAACCCAGGGGAAGGGTGGGGGAACCAAGTCGAGACCCCCAAAGGATACTTCCCCAACACCAATCAAATCACATTCCCCAACACCACTCAATTCACATCCAAATTTTCAGCCCTATAAACTAATATGGTGGAGCTGTAGCGATACGCAAAACTTAAAAAACGCCGAAATTTCAGGTAAACATACCGAAATTTAGACTGGAATTTACCTGGAGGTGCTCAAATGTAGCGAGAAAAATATATATATAGATGTATATCAGGCATTTCCAAATCTTCCATAATCGTACTAAAAAGGCATTGAAACAGTTGAAATATCTTTGCTAATACTCGTCCGATTACGATGAAGCTTATTTTGTTTTATAGGTAATTTAATTCCGTTTCGAATGCAACCTGTTTTGAGCCTCCTTTGGAGGGTTTATAAAGGTGTACAAATGTTTTAAAAATCGGAAAACCCGGGGAGGAGGAGGAACAAAGTTGAGACTCCCAAAAGATACTTCCCTAACACCAACCCAATTCATATATAAATTTTCAGCCCTATAAACTAATATACTGGAGCTGTAGCGATGCGCTAAACTTAAAATAACGCCGAAATTTCAGGTAAACATACCGAAATTTTGACTGGAATTTACCCATGCTTTAATAGTATCGTTCTACTTGGAAGAAAGCCTTACATACCGAATTTCAGCTCATTTGACCCAAAGGGGACCGCTGGAGGTGCTCAAATGCAGCGGGAAAAAAAAAATACATATATATATATATATATACTCATATATATCAGACATCTCCAAATCTTCCATAATCGTTCTCTATGGGTTATGGAACGGATAGAAAACGCAGTCCCGCCGCTCACCACCGACCTTCGACCCACTGCAATAGTTTATTTTTTCGGGGAAAATACGATGCTTTTTTTAATACATAAATCATATTGTAATTGTTACTCGTTTTAAAAAGAGGCCGGCGCGGAGTAGCTACAGTACCCGCAACGCTCAAGGCGCTGGCTGGCTGCAGTTCTCGCAACGCACAATTACAGCCCTACAATTACATAACAATTCTACCATTTTCGGGATATTAATTTATATTTCATTAAAAAAAAAGTTATATAAAAAAAAATGGTACCAAGAAATAAATTTAATATTATTTTATAAAATAACAATAATCGTATCGTCATTTAAAAAACACTTATTAAAAATCAAATTATAAAAAATAAACTTTTAAGAAATATCTTTGCATTTATGTGATTCCTAATATAATATCCCAAGATATAGGATATCAAAAATGGAATAAAAACTAAGAATTTATAACTGAAAGAAATATGGAATATAACATAAAATTGCAGAACACTCATTATTAAAAAACGATTTTTATGGTTAAAATATGGATATGAAAATATAAACTGGACTCTTTACCGTAGTTGGTAGTGATTATAGATCAGTAGAGACAATATTGAATTCGAAATTTACAATATAAAAATATAAAACTTAGAAAAATCTTTGAAGATAAATTAAAAATCATATATACCAATTTCCATTCATTTTTCAAACCAAACAAATTTATTACAAAATGTTTTAGAACAGATCAGTAATGAAAAATCTATGAAAGAAATTAATTATCGAAACTTCAAAAGAAAGAATAATCTGCTAAAAATAAAAGAAAGCAAGGATTGGTTGAAATGAAAGAAGATTGATAAAAAGGAGGTAGCTTTTAATATGAGTGAAAAATTAAAAGAAAGAGAAATAACAAGAAACACAGAACCGGACTTAGAGTTGCTACAGTTCTAGCAATGAACAATAATATTAATAATACTGTAATGATCATTTTTTTCATGTAATAATCAATAACCATATAAAAACATGATTATACTTCTCATGCTCCATATAGCGTATAGTGATTCCGTGGCGCTTCTTGGATATCAATGAATTAATAAATTTCGAATTCAAATTTACCTCTACTGTTCTGTAATCACTACAAATTACAGAAGAAATCTCTTCATTTCTGACTGGCCGATCAGAGCACAGTTTATATTTTCAAATCAATATTTTAAGTCTATAAGTCGTTTTTTTAATAATTAGTGTTATGCAATCATATGTTATATTCCATGCTTCTTCCATGCTTATAATTTCCTAGTTTTTATTCCATTTAGTATCCTTTCTGACATCCCATATCCTGGGTTGTTCTACAAGGTATCACATAACTGCTAAAATATTTTTTAAAAGTTTATTATTTTTTTTCTTTATAATTTGATTATTTATAAGTGATTTTTAAATGACAATACGATTATTGCTATTTTATAAAAATAATATTTAATTTATTGCTCGGTACCGTATTTTTTATTCATGCAATATATTATTTTTTTTTCATGAATTGTAACTAAATATGCTGAAAATGGTAGGATTGTAATAAATTGTGCATTGCAAGAACCGTAGACAAGCGCCGGCCTTGAGCGTTGCGGGTACTGTAGCTACTCTGCGCCGGCCTCTCTTTTTAAAATGTGTAATCTCAAATATTGCAATATTGTATATGTATTAAAAAAATAAATAAATAAATAAGGAAAATTTATTTGGATTATTTTTTTTTTTCATTTTCATGAAAATCTCATTTTTTTCATATTTTATAGTTAGATATGTAGGTAGGGAGGTTATGGGCGTATGAAACCTTTCGAATATTGATTTAATGAAAACTCAAAATCGCTACTACACCCTTCTCCGCTCTAAAAGAAAAAAAATTGCCCCCAGAACTACAAGATTAAATAAGGTAAAGTAAAAAAAAAAAAATGTAATCTTAAAAGCAATTTATCAATAATTAATTATTTCAGACCAAAATAGAAAACTAACTTATTATAACCCAATCCTTTAATTCTGTGGTGTTTGGATAATGTGGTAGAGGTCATTTTGGGTAATGTGGTAGAGGTCATTTTGGGTAATGTGGTAAAGGTCATTTTGGGTAATGTGGTAGAGGTCATTTTGGGTAATGTGGTAGAGGTCATTTTGGGTAATGTGGTAGAGGTCATTTTGGGTAATGTGGTAGAGGTCATTTTGGGTAATGTGGTAGAGGTCATTTTGGGTAATGTGGTAGAGGTCATTTTGGGTAATGTGGTAGAGGTCATTTTGGGTAATGTGGTAGAGGTCATTTTGGGTAATGTGGTAGAGGTCATTTTTTTGCATAAATGGGTTTAAGTTATATTTTGTTCTTTATAATGAACTTTACCTTTAAGAAAAAAGATGTTAGTCACCCAGACAGTGTTGGTATGGAATTTGAATACTGTTACATTGGTTTTCTTCCTATTTTCTCAAAGGTTATGTTTAATAAAAATAATAAAATATGACTTAAACCCATTGTACTAAAAAATTGGATTGTACACCTTTAACCTAAGTCCGCATAATTATTGGAATAAACATGATCAATAATCATAGTTTGCCAAATAGTCAAAATTAACAGAGGATATTCAAGAATCGACAATAAATGACAATCGATTACAGATGATTTTATAATAAAAGTTATGTTTTTTTTTTTGTTTTTTTTTCCATAGCCCCTTCTTCCATAAAGTTTCTGAATGCTATATTGTCCGGAGTTTTCCCTATTTCTGCAGAATCTTCAATTTTTATTAATGTAATTTATATAAGCACAATAGAAATTTATCGTATACCTATTGTCAGGTTTTCCAGGGAGATGAACATATACTAAAGTAATATTATTATTACTTTACTATGAATTAATTTACTATGAATCAAAATCATTTTTGATGCTGAATTCAATATAAGTATTATTATTTTTTCCAACTAAAAAAAATAGTATCATATAATAATTATTTAAAAATTTTATAATTTAATTATTTGTGAACGACTACTTCCCATTAACATTTAAATAAAATAAACAAAAAAAAAACATTTTTATAATATTGTCATCGATGTTTCGAATTCCTTCTTCGTCTTCAGGGTGTTTATTTTTTACAATGAAATATAAAACAGTTACGACGAATAAATATTCATAACCTTAATTTACACCATATCTTGTTACTTATTAAAATTTCAAATTACCTTTAAAATACACAGTGTCCTCCCCATAGTATATAATAATAATTCTTTATTGGCTTTAATGTACAACATGTAGCCATTGAGTCTGGCCCACTTAGTATTAATTTGGTTAATTTGAAATAAAACAACAACCATAATTATTATAGTCCGACCTTTACAATATAGGTAAGATAATATATAGCATATTGTCATTTAATTACAGTTACTTTCCTTCTACAGTTATACAACATAATACGTAATTTTTTTTTTTTAATTAACACTGATTTAATAAATAAATAAACAAAATTTAGGTACAACTAGTGAAATATTTACATCGATCCATTGTTAATATTGTAGACTATTGCGGAGCAACGCAAGTCAAGTGTGAATGGAAAATTAAGAACATCCATGGGATTGAGAGTTAATTACAGAATAAGACTATCATCAACTTTATCAAAGCAAGTAGGCTGATATCGGCCGGGCATGCGGTCAGAATAGAGAGTGAAAGAGCACAGTTTAAAAAATACAATATTTTACTTATGGAATTGTTTGTATCATATTCTTGGCTCCGACCGATAGATATTACCATCTGGTCTGACAGAATTGTTATTTTTTTTTATAAATAACTTAATATGTATTGATATTTTTGGACAATATTATTTTTGGACACACAAATTATATATAACATGGACCAGGTGCGAACAAAAGATGATAAGAGACGATCAGGTAAGTAAAAAGGTAACTGACAGGGGACGGTAGATGTCATTACAACGTTTACCCTCAGATATAAGAAACAAGTTAATTTAAATACCTACCGAGAAGTGGGCAGTGTGACAAAGACAAGAGGTGGTCCGTCTTGGAAGACTTCACACCTGGGATCCCGAATGGCGTACCGGAAAAAAAGGCCGAGGCCTGGGAAGGACATGATTCTATTAAAGGATACTAATGGATTCAAGGGGTGGAACTATACACTGAAATCCCAGAATTTCCCCCCTCCATAAAACTAGTCGGCCAATCACGATAAGGTTACCGCCCAGGACCGAGGATCTAACCAACCAACAATGTCTTCGACCTCCTCTTAGGAAGAACAAGGGAGAAAGAGGGGGAGAAGCCAAGGAAAAAGACACTTCTTCGCGGATCTTGCTTGAGGGCAGAACTTGAAGGACAACTACTAGGTCTTCGCTCAAAAGATAACAGGCTCTGGCTCCATGACTTAAGATATGCAAGAGAACCCGATTGAGAGATGCTGAGGGACCATCAATACTAATTATTACAGATAAAAGAGTTATGTTAGAACAGTTAATGGCTAGGTCTAGTCTGAATCATTCCATGGTTAACAGTTTATTGTAACAGTTATTATTTTCTCTTGTAACAGGTATTATTTTAATTATGAGGAATAAAGATAAATGTTAGGAAGGAGATTGTTCTTTAATAACCATGCCCATTATTCATTTGATTAGCATTATTATTAAACTTAGAGGTAGGAACATTTAATTATTAAATAATGGTAACCACCAATCAGGTCCTTAGAAGACAAAGTAAGTAATTCAAAATTATTCATAAGCTTACATAATTTTGGGATAATCATCCTCAATGATTGCCCAATGGCATCTCTATATACAGACTAATATATTATCAGCTAAATATATATCAACTCAATCTAGATAAAACATAGCAAACTCTATTATTTTCTATGACAATTTTTTTCAAAAGCGTAAATAATATAACTTTTTAGATTTTGGTAATAATAAATAAATATTATCAATATCACAACGGATATTATAGATCGATATGATTATATTTAGGCTCAGAACAGTAAGGGCTGAAGACAGGCGGTAAAGACCCAACCAACTGTAAGTGACCATTGCCTCAATTCAACCTCTGTATTTTATAAATCCGACTCAGGTATCGTGTGCAGTAACATCATCCAACTCTTCTAACACCGCTTTCATTTTAACACCACTTCTCAGTCCAATACATTTTAATTAAATCGTTTCTCTCTTTGAATTAAGCGAACATGTTTCATCAACTTCAAACAATTATTTCCCTTCATTATAATAAACGTTCGAAGGCATTCCTATAAATTTCCATGTCCAGAAACAAATTCAAACAAGCTCTGTAGAGGTATATCAATAAAAGTAATATTTTTACTCCTTGTATTTTATAAAAAACATATTTCTATAGAAAATTTTAAATTTATGAAAACACTAGATTTCATGGAACTTGTAACCTTTCAAACATCCTTTATTTTCTTTATAACTTAAGTTGTGGACATAACTAGTCCATTTTCAATTAAATAAATTTTAATTATAAATGTTTTGTTTGGCTATTTCTCAATTATTTTACCAATAATGATGTTTTTAGTTAAGGAAAGTGATATGTAATTTTTTAAATAGTAGTTGATGACAATGGAGAAAATTTATTTATTACATAATATTTATTAAGATTTGTTTATTGTACAGTAATTATTTACAAAAATTTGTTGAAGATTACTTTTTTAGACTTGAAAACGGGCTAGTTATGTCCGAAGCGTCGTTAACTTATGCCATAAAGAAAATAAAGGAAGTTTGAAATGTTACAAGTTTCCTGAAATCTGGCGTATTCATAAATTTAAAATTACCTTTCGTCACAATTACCTGAGCTTTATATCAATACAATTTTAATTTATTTCTATATTTTATTTTATATTATATTGCTTAAAAAACACATTAGATAATTAAAGTAACCATAAACTATACAATTATGTAAACATGATTCATATTATAGAATAATTACAGTGATTTTAAATTTTAAATGAAATAGATATGAAGGATTCTAAAAATTATTTAAGAATTGATAACAAAATCATACCTCTAGTATAAGATAAGAATAAATGATAAATGAATTTATGAAATATTAAAGTTTTTTATTTATACATTTTCGTATTACTTTAATCCAATATTACTTAATTTAGCTACACTTGTTGAAAGATCAAATTAATTATTACAAGCAAACTTAAAACAGCACAAAACAAGATAAATTACAGATGAATATTTAATTAGCAAAAATAGGATCCAAAATGATTAGTTCAAAATTGTCGCCTTTCGGGTTTAATGGACATTATTTATTTAATATTTTAATTCAGACCCAACAATAGAACGCCACAGTGACGTTATTATGAGGGATGTTTGGACATGAGAACATATTTTCATTAGCTTATTGCACATACATGTTTGGGAAATACACGTATTTTGTTTTAATACATTATTTTACATCGTTCCAATGTTGCTAGTGATTGTGTTATTGATTGAAAAGTTTCAAGTATTTTTATACGTTTGTCTTTTTAGCGAGACTTAAAATGTGAAATGTGCAAGTTCAAAAGGGTTTAAGTATGTGTAAGTAATATATATATATATATATATATATATATATATATATATATATATATATATATATATATATATATATATATATACTATCTCAGTTTCAATTTGTTGAATAAAATTAAAATTTCAGATGAAAATTGAAGTGTTTCATTGTATGTCTGTATCGTATATACCCTGGATCGTTACGAGACCTTACAATATATGTATATATTTTCTACAAAATTTTAATGTATAAATGGCCTATAAGGGAACACATAAAGATTTCAATTTTTCCTTCTTTGTTTCTTTCTTTTTTGTTCCTTTCAATATTCTCTCATGAGTTCCCCATGACTTATTTTCCATTCTTCAGTCCACTTTGGACCGGCTCTCCGTTTTGTTCCATCTTGGACACCCTCAATTTTCAAATCCTTATTCTTGAAAACTTCTCTTTTCATAGCTTCCTCTTCTATTATTTTATTTCATTCCAAATCTGCCTTGATCTCTTGAATTGTCCACTTTTTCTTACAAAGGAACTTGAATATCCGCTTTGTCAATCCGTCATCATCCATCCAACTGATATGTCCAAAAGATAGCAATATCCTTCAACTGATTTTTTTTTATTTTTATACTTTCCATGTTCTCGTATATTTACTTATTGCTAATTAGGGATTGATAAATTATTTGCCACTTCTATAAATTTGTATTATTGAAAACTAGTTTCGAATGTTATACATTCATTCTCAGTTCTAAAAACACACAAAAAATTCAAAAATAAGCAATTCAAAATATAATTTGGTATTATTATACATATTAAATTAGATTAATATAAATCAGTATTATAAAACATTTATGAATTATGAATTTAATTAAGAAAAGAAATCAAATACAGTCTTTTCTAAATTAAATTCATAAATGCTTTATAATACTGATTTATATTAATCTAATTTAATATGTATAATAAAGCAAACTCTATTTTGAATTGCTTATTTTTGAATTTTTTTGTGTGTTTTTAGAACTGAAGATGAATGTATAACATTCGAAACTAGTTTTCAATAAAACAAATTTATAGAAGAGGCAAATAATTTATCAATCCCTAATTAGATTGATCCTTCTATACCATCATGCGGATGTCATCTGGCCAATTAGATTGATCCTTCTATACCATCATGCGGATGTCAACTGGTCAATTAGATTGATCCTTCTATACCATCATGCGGATGTCATCTGGCCAATTAGATTGATACTTCTATACCATCATGCGGATGTCAACTGGCCAATTAGATTGATCCTTCTATACCATCATGCGGATGTCAACTGGCCAATTAGATTGATCCTTCTATACCATCATGCGGATGTCAACTGTTTACTTATTGCTTAAATGTTCAGTGTTTCGTAGTTTTCATCGGATATAGGAATTTTCTTTCTAGTTCTTCAAGTTTATCATTTTTAGATTTGTATTTACATCGGTTTTTTCATAGTAAGTGCCATTTAGTAAACTTTACAGGAAACACAAGAAACGATTTTTATCCAAATAACAATATATATTTTTTATTTTTATATATTGTATACAGTTGGAGTTTATTTATGTAGCAAAATATTTAATTAGGGATTGATAAATTATTTGCCACTTCTATAAATTTGTTTTATTGAAAACTAGTTTCGAATTTATACATTCAACTCCAGTTCAAGGTTTAAATGGATTATATCAAACAGTTTAGTTCAATGCGAGAAGAAACCAGTACAAACTTTTCTGTTTGATGCAATCCATTTAAGCCTTAGTGAGTAACAAGTATATGATTTATTGTCTTAATTAAATTCATAATTCATAAATGTTTTATAATACTGACTTATATTACATCTAATTTAATATGTATAATAATACCTAACTATATTTTGGATTATTTTTGAATTTTTGTGTGTTTTTAGAACTGAGGATGAATGTATAACATTTGAAACTAATTTTCAATAAAACAAATTTATGAAAGTGGCAAATAATTTATCAATCCCTAATTAGATTGATTCTTCTATACCATCATGCAGATGTCAACTGCAAAATATTCATAATGGCAATGTATTTTTAAGGCTTTCAGCACTGGATAAGGTCAGAATGACGACAGAGAGTCGTTAGAATTTAGTTTTTAAGTCATCAATAGTCTATTTTTAAACCGTTTCCAATTTTTTTTTCGATGTGTCGTGTGCTGGAATCGATAGATGTGGTGCTTACGTCCCATAATAAATTGAAACCTGAATTTCGAATTTTTGGCGCTTATGCCTTTTTCAAAAAAAAATGCGTCGATAACTTGTAATTTCGCATCTGGTATAGAAAAATACCTGCCCCAAACAGCTTTTCTTATTTAATAGATATTTCTTGTCCTACCGAAGGTGATAATTAAAATATATATTAAAAGTAACAAGTGATTATTAGAATTGTTACATATAATTTATAGTATGTCTGTACACGGTAACTCCATTTCTTTTTTACTATAGAGGCGACTAATATATGCACTAAAGCTCACAATGCTATCTCCCAAGGGCTCTTCTTCAGGGACCGCAGGACTCTGGCTGAGATAAGAGTCTATTAGAGGAGGAAGAAGAGGGTTCCTATTGGCTAGTATTGTTCACCGCGGAGGACACTATCACCTTTCCTAGGATTTATGTACCGCAGCCTTTCGGATACTCTATCCTTATCGGCACATATTGAAATATATAGCCTCTTCTTTATCGCCCTTCCAAAGAAATACAAACATTATCAAGCATCTTGAGGATGTGTAACCAAAGAGCTATTGCCATCGATAAAAAGCATTGCTCATTTTTTTTTTTTTTAAATCTAAAGTTATAATCGATAATCCTCTAAAGTTATTGTTAAATACTTGTTACGAAATCGAAATAGAATAATTTATTTATTAGAAATACCAACAGAATATTACTTTGTATGCTTTTATATATTATTCACACCTTTCACTAATATAATATCTATCATTGAATCTATCAGTGGAAGAAAGAAAACGAGGACAAAAGGAACCTCTCTCCTATAAATAACCTCTCACTAAATGTAGTTTCCATTGAAGGAGTCCCTCATCCATTTTTTTTTCAGCGTGTTTTATTTTAGTTAGATATTGACAAATTATTTGCCACTTCTATAATTTTGTTTTATTTAAAACTACTTTCGAATGTTATACGTTCATCTTCAGTTCTAAAAACACACAAAAAATTCAAAAATAAGCAATTCAAAATATAGTTTGGAATTATTATACATATTAAATTAGATGTAATATAAATCAGTATTATAAAACATTTATGAATTATGAATTTAATTAAGACAAGAAATATAGACAGAGATACATGTTGTTACTCACCTAGGTTTAAATGGATCATATCAAACAGAAAAGTTTGTACTGGTTTTTCCAACACTGAACTAACAATGAAAGAAAGGTGAGTAATTGAATTTTCCGTTATAGATGGAAATAAATTTAAGATTGGACTATTGGAGATATTTCTTTGGTCATTTAAACAAAAATCTGGATAGGATTTGAAGGATTTTTGTGTGTTTTTAGAACTGAAAATGAATGTATAACATTCGAAATTAGTTTTCAATAGAACAAATTTATAGAAGTGGCAAATAATTTATCAATCCGTAATTAGATTGATCCTTCTATCATGCGGATGTCAACTTTTATTTTAGTGTTAGAATGTCCATGTAATTAAGTCCTATTTGCATGGTGGTAGTTTTCTGTCATGATAGTAATGTTACAAAAGTGATATTGAGGCACTGTACTTGCCTACACGCTAATGGTAAGCCTAATGGAAGTCAGCTGGGAAAAATGGTTGATGTAGAACAGCTGACTGAACACAAAACTAAAAGAACAGCTGATCTGACTATTATTTTAACCATTAAGCCAACCATTCACTGTCCTACAGGCTGGGACTACTTTGTAGGACTACGCTAGATATCGGACTACCGTTGGACTGTGAATGGGGGTGTAGGAATACATTGAGCTTGTAGGCTTCTCCGATCGTCCTATCGCGTTTCATCGTGAGTAGTGTTATCGTCCTTCAAACTCCACACGTTTATTGCTACGTCATTAATAGTTATAAATATTTGTTTATTGATATTAATTAACAACTACAAGGCTGGGCATGTCTCCCTAAAATATATGATAAATTATGTTTTGTTTTTTTTAATGATTAGAATCGTTTGGTTTTTATTTTCATTTATCTACCTCTAAATGAGTCCAATCAGTCCAATCGGAAAAAAAAATAAAACCAAAACCACGTTTTTTTCTCAAAGTTCCAAATTTCTCAAAATAAAAACATTTTTTAAAGGAAAAAATTCAGGTAAACTATGAAAAGAATTAAAATCACTATGAAATGAGCCTGTATTCATTCCTGAACGTTAATATAATAAATGGGAGTAATAAATAAGAGAACAGTAAAAAGTGCCAAAAGCCAAAAAAAATAATGCTTTGGAAATTTGTATTATTAATGATTTTTTATTATCCTATTATTATATTATTTCATTATAATCATTCAATAAATATTTTTTAAATAATATTACTTTTTTTCTATTTGTTATTTATTATTGTCAGTTTAATAGTTAGCGTTCTAGAATAATAGTTGACTCATTTTAAAATAATTTTAATTGTCTACAACATTTCCTTGAATACATAACTCGACGCCAAATCAAGTTCTTATATTCTTTAAAAAATCTAAACAATCCTCTATTTGATAATACCTGTAGTACTTTCACGAGCTCCAAACGATGGTAGGATGCTGTAGCATCTAATAGATAAAATAGAATTAAGTTAGAGATAAGACAACATATGGAAATTATGTAGAAATTTCGCTATCAGATGTGAGCCTCGTCATAGGTATTATATTTTTATATAATATCAATAATATTTAAGTTCAACAAAACCTTAAAATGTATCCAAGATACAGAAGAAGAATAAAGTGTAAGAAACAATTGCAAAATTTGACAAGAAATAATTTAAATCGGGCTTAAAACAAAAAAAAAAACAAAAAATACAAGCACTTAAGGATTTTAGTTATACAAATATTAACAGATTCTATAACAAATTACATGGAAATAACTTCATTATTAGAAATAATGATCTCTATTAATATTCATAAGAAGCACTGACAGTAGGCATGGCT
Organism: Rhaphigaster nebulosa; assembly: GCA_948150685.1. Lineage (NCBI taxonomy): Eukaryota > Metazoa > Arthropoda > Insecta > Hemiptera > Pentatomidae > Rhaphigaster > Rhaphigaster nebulosa. The sequence goes on from OX411308.1 coordinate 4,036,046, forward strand.
AAGAAATCGTTTCGCGACGTCTCTTCAACCAGTAAAATGCCAGAGAAAATGTACCGCTGGGTTATGCCTAACATTTCATTAAATTAATTTAATAGCTATTTCTAAAGATGAAATAATGTTTAATATACAAAATTAGTGGTGCCAGTGAAAATACATACATATACAGTGTGTTTATATTTTAGAATGTTTAGCATATAATATTTAGGAGATGCTGATTGGGAAACCTGAAGATAGTGTGAGGTGTACTGCTGAATTTGTAACTTATCGGCATATTCCATCTGCGGCTCTTTTTCTTTTTTCAATGGGACAGAGTAATTTTTTTTTAGAAATCCTGATTTTAAGACGAAGTCATTTCGGGTACTTTTCTGATTCGTTGCGCCGCGAAAGAGATAATCGGAAAAAAAAAAAACCGAAACCACGTTTTTTTCTCAAAGTTCCAAATTTCTCAAAATAAAAACATTTCTTTAAAGGAAAAAAAATCAGGTAAACTATGAAAAGAATTAAAATCACTATGAAATGAGCCTGTATTCATTCCTGAACGTTAATATAATAAATGGGAGTAATAAATAAGAAAACAGTAAAAAGTGCCAAAAGCCAAAAAAAATAATGCTTTGGACATTTGTATTATTAATGAATTTTTATTATCCTATTATTATATTATTTCATTATAATCATTCAATAAATATTTTTTAAATAATATTACTTTTTTTCTATTTGTTATTGTCACTTTAATAGTTAGCGTTCTGGAATAATAGTTGACTCATTTTAAAATAATTTTAATTGTCTACAACATTTCCTTGAATAGTTAAAAACAAAAAAAAAGTTTCCTTTTTAGAAATTGGCAATTCTGTATATTTTTTTTTAGCGCCATCGGGTCACATCGGATCAAAAAAGTTTAAAATCGTCTTAAATTTTTATTTTATTTTTAAAGAATCCGTAAAAATATTTACTCCATACCATTGGATATTCCAGATTTAGAGACGCTGGAGGAATACTCCGGTAGATTGCAAAGTCGGAAATACGACACAGACTAAGTTCAGGTAATCGAATTAGGCTCCCATAAATTTCCTTCTGATATTCTAAATATTGTATAATTTAAAGGGGAGAACAGGTTATCTATGACACCCTGAATATAAACAATAGAATAGCATATATATATATATATATATATATATATATATATATATATATATATATATATATATATATATATATATATAAAGGTTTTTTTTATACGGAATTGCAAATTTCTAAAAAAGAAAACCATTTATTTTTTTAAACTATTCAAGTAAACGTTGTAGAAAATTGAAATTACTTTGAAATGAGTCAACTATTATTTAAGAACGCTAACTATTAAATTGACAATAATAAATAAGAAAAAGAAAAAAAAGTAATATTATTTAAAAATATTTATTGAATGATTATTATTATTATTATTTGTATTTGTCATAATTATAGAATAATAAAAATTCATTAACTATAAAAATATCCAAAACATTATATTTTTGAGTTTTTTTGCTGTTTTCTTATTTATTATTACCGCTTAATATCAGCGTTCAGGAAAATGAAAATTGACACATTTCAAAGTCATTTACCTGATTTTTTTCCTTTAAAAATGTTTTTATTTTGAGAAATGTGGAACTTTGTAAAAAAACAAACAAACGTGGTTTTGGCTTTTTTTTTTTTTTTTGCGATTTTCTCTCTCGCGGTGCATCGAATCAGAAAAATACCCGAACTGTCTTCGTCCTAAAATTTCATTTCTTATTAGGATTCATAAAAAAAAATTTCCCTATCCCATTAAAAAAAGAAAGAAAGTCGCAGAAGGAACACTCTCGTAGGTAACAAATCCAGTAGTACACCTCATACTAACTTCCGGTTTCCCAATTAGGATCTCCTAAATATTATATGCTAAACATTCTAAAATTCAAACCCACTGTATATGTATGCTTATATATATATATATATATATATATATATATATATATATATATATATATATATATATATATATATATATATATATATATAGAGAGAGAGAGAGAGAGAGAGAGAGATAGTATATGTACAAATAGGATGAAAATACTGTTAGCTGATTTAATAAGCAGCTGATTTTAACTAAATCGTTTATTTCAGAAATTGGTTATCACCAAAATTTTTGCAATATCATATCATCACAGGATAGCTATTTTAAATAGTAATAACATCTGTTGGAACAGAAACTAATTTTATAATTTGTTTAAAATTACTATTTGGAATATTTTATTCAGTTTATTCTATATGCATTGGGAAATATCGATTCTGAGGAGCGTGGAACTACAATGGATTGACTTTTATCATATTACGATATAGGACTTAAAAATACAAGATAATTCTAACCATTATACCTGGAATTAGTAATGGGTACTTCGGGTCTAAGACTGGAGTTCTGAAGTGTTCAGTGGAAGTCCCCGAGGCCGATGGTCAACCGAGTATGGGAGACTGAGCCAGGGAAAGCAGTGTATCGATATGTCATGTATCGATATCGAATCGATATGTCAGAGCTACCTCGATATCTGATCCGCCGCCTGATAATGTCTCGGCTAGGATATCTGCTTCACTCCACTATCTACATCGCGCTAAATCTATTTTGACTGGAATATCGTGAAAGAAACCGATACTTGGGGAACGGTTCCATTGTCCACGTATCCATTGTGCTGCAGCGAGAGAAATAACTAAAACACTCTATTTTTATAACCAATCTTAAACAGTTGCATTACCTTTTTAAAAAGCTTGAACCTAAAAAGATAGTAATATAGATAAAAATATCTGATGTGGACACCGCAAGACTTCCTAGTACGCCAATTAAACTATAAAACGGTGGCTCAAAAAGTGACCCTGAATTTGATTACTGGTTCCGAAGAAAGCAGTATCTCAAAATCGACTCACAGATCATTATAAAGATGTTAAAAATGATTAGTAAGGACCTTGAAACGTGATTATCCATGAAAATCTTGATTTGCAATTTTTAGCAGGATTCGTATCCTTCCCCCCTTTAAAGAAGGCAGAAAATAAAATAAAAACAAAATAAAAAAAAAGTTTTAGGTAAATTATCACTTCCGGATCACCAATTTTGACCAAAATTTAGTATTTTATTTATATTTTAAATGATATTTTTTGTTACGTTATTAATATTTATCAAAATCTAGTATGTTATTTATATTAAAAAATAAATCTTACATACCAAATTTGATGAATTTCGCATTGTATTTTAATATATTATTTTTGATGAAAATCAATTATGACTTACAAGTAAAGTATCATTTCCGTACACAATCCCTCTCATATTCCTATAAATTGCACATGATTATGTTACTTGTGACTAATGATTGAAAAAAAGAAAAGCCCCTAGAAAAAAAGTATTCACATCGTGCCAATATGGCGTCCAAAGATGGCGGACTACCGATTTTGACATGATTTATTTTTTTGGCCACTATCATTCAGCATTTAGCATTGCTTCAAAGCCGAATAGTCAGTAAATCATATGATCTAGAATAATTAAAAAAATAATTGGCTTAGATACTAAAAAAACACCCGTAAAGTCAATTTTTTCAAGCCGTTCACTCAGACTGCACTTCCTGCGAAGTTAATCATGATAAAGTACTTTAAGGCGCACTTAACTACCTCCAATTTGAGGGGTAATAGATCTCTGTACGTCAAATAATTCTCGAGATAAAGAGGCCCACAGACTTAGAATTGAAACACAGAAGTTTCATTAAGGGATTGATAAATTATTTGATACTTCTATAAATTTGTTTTATTTAAAACTAGTTTCGAGTGTTATACATTCATCTTCAGTTCAAATAACACACTAAAAATTCAAAAATAGGCAATTCAAAATATAGTTTGGTATTATTATACATATTAAATTAGATGTAATATAAATCATAATACAACTATAATTTTATAATACTGATTTATATTACATCTAATTTGATATGTATAATAACACCAAACTATATTTTGAATTGCTTATTTTCAATTTTTTGTGTACTCTTATAACTGAATATGAATGTATAACATTCGAAACTAGTTTTAAATAAAACAAAATTATAGAAGTGGCAAATAATTTATCAATCCCTAATTAGATTGATCCTTCTATACAATCATGCGGATGTCAATAGAAATTTCAATTAATGCGGAGGATCACATGTTATATTTTTTTTTGTAATATTATATTCTATTATGAATTATAACCATAATATTATAATAAATTATAACCATAATAATAAATAACCGGATCAAAGAAATTCAAAGGATGGCTTTTTTTTGTTGTATCCAATAATACGACATTTATTTACTGTAACATCATGTTATCATGTTATTACATGCGATAAAATCTGAAGATAAAAGTTAAAAAAACCTTAAGTAGTCATGAAAACTGTGAACTCAAAACATTACTAGGATATTATTCCACAGCTCGTCAATATTCCACAGCTCTCGCTCGGGGAAAGTTCATATATTACTGACAGGAAATATATTTTTTCTTTAAAAGCGGATGATAAAGATGAAGAGGCTATAAAGCAGCGAGCAAACAGGGGCTGCAAACAGGACATCAAAGGCATGAGATATTTGCCCCAACAGTACTCAGTCCAGTTAGTTCCAGGCTACTGGAGACCCCCCGATTGGGGTTTTGGTGCTCCTGTGATCTCAGTATGCCATTCTTATACTGAACAACCTTATACTTCGTGGTGGTGCCAAGTAGTATATAACGGATGGTACGGAGCATCGTAGGATGGATAACAGGAACACCTATATAACATGAAAAAAAATATATATATATATATATATATATATATATATATATATATATATATATATATATATATATTCTTGAATGAAGAGTCTCCAATTAAAAAATGATATTTAGTTTTAATATTTACCACAGAAAACATTATTAATAATTTAGCTAAAAAAAGTTTATTAGTCAAACATAATTACTTCTTTCAGAATGTTATTAGACAGTGACTTTATATAAATTATTTTGGAATTATATAATTAATGTTGGAATAGAATTATACTTATACAAGTTTGGGGATCAAAGGGTATCAATTTCGCTTCTGTATCAATTGCTAATTGAAAACATCATTATTTATGTTAAAAATATTATTTTGTACCTTTTCACATTCAATAAAATATTTTGAGTTGTATTTTAATTATCAAATTCTATTTATTGTTTAATCTTTTTTGTTTTTTACTTCCTTACACGAAGTAAAGGAAGTATTGTAATCGCGAAAATTTTCGGTTTTCAGATTTCAACGGAAATATCCATTATGGCCATCCCTGAATCCATTTTGAATAGTTTCGTCGTGGCGTCTGTACGTACGTAGGTTCGTACGTACGTTCCTACGTACGTTTTAGCATAACTTAGCATTACGTTTGAGCATAACTCAAAAAAGATTAGCCTTAGAAAGCTGAAATTTTGTATTTAGTATTACTTTAAAATCTAGTTGTGAACCTCCCTTTTTGGTTTCTGCTTGATCACCGGAAGTGTTACTTTACTTGAAGGTCATAATTGATTTATATAAAAAACTATACTTCTCTATATGAAAAACTTCTCAAATTTAGTATTTGTAGCTTATATATTGATTTAAATAACATACTAGATTTTGGTCTAAATTGAAAAACCGGAAGCGGTACTTTACTTGTAGGTAATATTAAACTTTCACCAAAAATTATTTTAAAACATAATGTCAAACATCTCAAATTTGGTAAATAGGTGTTTTATATCGATATGAATGTATTTTTTTTATTTTTGTTCAAATTGGTGAGCCGAAAAGGGTACTTTACTTGAAGGCCATAATAAGCTTACATCAAAAATTATATTTAAATTAAATACATAAATCATATGTTTCGGTAATAAAGGTAACAAACGCAATTTGATTTCCAATCCGATTAAGTATTTTTATTACTTGTTTTAAGTGTTAAAATTGAGTGTAAAATACTGGTTTTCCTCCCCATTTGTGTGTGTGCGTGTGTCAATAGATGGATGTCGCGACATCGAGTGTCGTTTTTGAGATCTTCGGAAACTAGTAACCAAATGCAGGATCACTTTTTGAGCCACCGATTTATAGTTTAATAGGCATACAAGGAAGTCATGTGTTGTCTACATCAGATATTTTCTTTTTAAAAAAAATGTCTTCATCATCCATTAACTCAAAAACGATTTGAACTTTTTTTTTTACGAAAAAATGCTATCGACGGAAAAGATCACATCTCATATCAACAGACAAAAAAAACTACTCACCGAATATAGATAGTACATCATTCCATGACAATTCAGCACATGCTTAATTAACTGGTAAGTTGGTTGCCGGTTTTGTTGAAAAATTGTTTGTTATCAACGCCTTTGTTTATGTCTAATTGAGTTTTTTACTTGTATCTGAGATACTAAAGGCTTATTGGAATACTCCCCATAACATACTAATAGTATAGCTATATCCATAAATATACTTGTATATGCGTGTTGTGTCTTATTATTTAATTAGAGATAAACTCGATTTGTACCTTAAAAATATTAAATAAATAAAATAAACACCGATAAAAAATATTTACATTCAGTTAGTGACATTGTCATGAAAACTTCATACCCGTGGTAGCAAGATGGCGACAAAAACTTTTTTATAAGTGTGATATCTTCGGGAGGAGGGAGGAGGGAGGAGGCAAAAAAATGTGTGAAAACGTGAAATTTATTTGAATGAAACTTTAATGCTGTTTAAATAAATTTATTGTTGCTGTCTAGTTTCTCGAAAATGACTGCAAGATAGAAGACTCAATCACATTTTATAGTTTATTTTGCATTTTAAGGAGTTAATAACCTTAAAAAATTCGGATATTACTATAAATATTGTCATTGTATTCAATTATATTTATACAGCTATCGTTAGCTGCGATCTGTTTCCCAATGTGTTTTTTTTTTTATTGAAATGAAGTGGAATAAGTATTTTTTATTGTATTTTTGCTTGCTGATTGACTTCCATCCTGGAGCAACTCTTAACAAAATAAAAATATCCTTGAGCGAAAGTGCCTCTAAATAATTTTTTTTTTTTTTTATACTGAAGAGCGACGAAAGGCTGATCAAAGGAAAAGAAAACATCTAGCCAACGTGTCAGGCGAAGCAAAACAAAAAGAACGCGTACAAAAAACTGAACATCAGAGAACTTATTGAGCTGCTAAACACTACGAAAATAGACTTTTCAAGAAAGTACTCAAACATGGAAGGATTATTTATACCAGTATAACAAAACGTCACTGAATAATACACTTAGTCTTTCATGATTCATCTATTCGGTTTTTCTTTCTTTTCTTCCTTTCACTTTTCTTCGACTCCTTCTACCTCAACACTACATTTCCCATTTTTCTCATTTCCCATTATATCTCTAGTGTTGAAGATCTTATTCCATTGATATTATGGCCTTAAAAGTCCCTATGGAAGTTTTCATCACATAATGATCCTGTAATTTACTTTTTAAATAAATGTTTATTCACGAATTTAAAATATATTTTCGAAACTAATACATTTAAACAAACTAGTATACCCGAGCGAGAACTCTCGCATTACATATCTTAATGAATCCTTAATGAAATCGAAGTATAAGCGATTAATAATATAATATTATCAAGAAAGTTCATTTAACACACACATTTGGTGAAGCTTTATAATAGTTTATAATGATTATGTTCAATTAATAGTTAATACTTACTAAGTAATTAACTTGCCCTACTGGAAAGTACCCCCTCAGTTTAACATTTAAGCAATAAGACTCAACTATACCACTTTCTGTTTGTAGTATTCAATCATTCATAGAAACATAAAAACAACATTTTAACAGAATAATTTAAAACTTATTAAAAAGTTTTTGTATACAGTCTCAACTGGCTTTAAAAGGTTTAAAGTTGCCATGACAACGGCACTCACGCAAGATGGCATGAGGCCCGTGCGGACCTATATCCTGCGTTATCTCGAAAACGGTAGGTTTTTAAGCTTTAAAACGCTGGACCAATACGCTCCCACAGGAGCGTAAATGATCTTGATACCCGCGTAAAAATCTTTAAAACCCAACTTATCCCGTCTCGATCCGCCGACTCTCAGTGGTCAAAGTTTTGAAACAAAATTGGAATTCGTCACATCTCCGTGAAATTCCTTTTCTTTTGATACCTCATTCATCAAAATCCATCGCTCCTGAGAGCCGGGAAAGGGATCTATACTACCGTAATAATATATAGTAGTGATATTTAGGAAGGTTTGATTATTTATTTGTTATTCCTGGGTAATAAATTTTTTTTTTTTTTAATTTCTCTTCCAATGTTACTCTATGGGAGGGTCGTTTATTTGTAAAATTTACATGTTCCATGTTAATCGGCATACTACCTCTATAATAATATTTTAGTTAGATTTGATAAGGTCATTCATTATTGAAAAAAAATAATAGATAAATAAGCATTGCAATACACTAAAGAATAAAGTATGAAAAAATGAAGAGAAAAATCAATAAAACAAAATGTTGAATAAAATAAAAATATAAATTAAAATACAAAGTACATCAAGCAGATAAAGGAAGAAACGGGGAAATTGGGGATCTCAAGTCAAGACTGTTTCGATAGAGATGAGTATAGGGAAAAATTAATGAAAATAAAGGTCCTTGTGGGTGCCAAAGAGGTGAGAAAGGGGAGAATATGGAGACATGATATTCGCGTAGTCTGTAAAGCCGTTTCATCTAAAAAAAAAAATAAAAAAAAATAATACGAAGTAAGGATATATAAAAAAAAATACTATAATATAAGAATATATAACAAAAATCTTAAATTAAACTTGAAAGTATTGGCAGATAAAATAAATGATGCAATTTAGTAATATACAAAGCTCAATAATAATAATATAATATAATATTATAACTATTATAACTATTTTAAGCCTAAGGAATAAATTAATATCAAATAATGAATAATGATAATTCATTTGCAAAATTGTATTCGTTATTCTAAATTTAATGGATAGTAAGTCTGATTATATGTTTTATTATTTGATATTTAATTTCGCTTTGCAATCAAATTGAAAATTATTTATTTAGTCCTCGTTATGATATTACTAAAATTGACGCTATTAAAATATCCATTATAGAGGTAGAATTAAGGACGATACCTAACTGTGAGTGTTGATAATGACGGAGCCATAAAACAGTTTCAAGAGCTGTGGAGTTGGCTAATGGACTCTCTCAGCCCCACCTCTTTTCATAACATCGTCCATCAGGAGTCCTTGATAGGTACTCTATTTAGTGGCATGCATATCTAAAGGGCCTATCTTGTCAGGATTCTCTTCTTCGTAACTTCTTGATGCATATTTTTGGATGAGCAATTAAGAGCCTGGATGCAAGAAATAGATAAGTATAATCGCGAAAATTTTCGGTTTTCAGATTTCAACAGAAATATCCATTTTGACTATCCCTGAATCCATTTTGACTCATTTCGTCGTGACGTCTGTAAATACGTTTGTTCGTACCTCGCAAGTTATAAGACGACTATTATATTTAACAATTTTTATAACGATATTTTCATCACTAATTTTAATATCAGCCTTTCTCAGAGCTTTCCAATTTAGACCATACATCCGGGAGTCCCATCATGTGGCAACATCATGTCAATGTCAGGTTGGCTGACCATTGACCAGAGATCTGCTGTCTTTCTACCGGTAACCCTGTCAAACTCCCTCATATATTCAACAGTTTATAACTACAATATTCCTGGTCAGATGTCAATTGTATACTTTATAACTAGACCCTCAGGACAGCCCACACAAGAAGTTCACACGAACTTCCTAGGAATTTATCCCTCATTCTGCTCCTTGCAACTTCATCCCCTCTCCATTCTCATCCCTATAAAATCTTCTCTAAAGAGGCATTCCATGTCAGAGTAAGCCATGATGTAACATAGCTAAGATATTGCAACTTAGTTTGTAAGAAGTATTTAAAATATTATCCTGACATTTTAATAAAAGTATATCTTAAAGTCTTTACTGTTGTGTGTTCGTTAATTCGCATAACTCAAAAATGGTTAGTCGTATAAAGTTACCATTTTGTAGTTTGGATTTTTGTAATATCTAGTTGTGAACCTGCCTTTTTGGTTTCTACCGAAAATGGTACTTTACTTAAAGGTCAAAATAGATTTTCATCATTTTTGTAAATAGTTTTTTTAATTTTTTATGTGCTTTCTTAAGGGTACATTAATTTTCAGGAAAATTTTCCCTTATTCACTTCCACAACTTTATTGATTATTCTTCACAACGTTTCGGACCCATATTGCCCATTTTCAAGTGATCTTGTAATTCGCTTTTTTATCCCTACTTGTCCATGCTCTAGAGTTAGTATAGGAAATTCCTATTTGTCATCGTTGTTCGCTGTATGCAATTATCACATTATTTCATTAACAGCTATCCTCAGGGATCTATTTGAACTGGTTTTTATCAAAAGTTATATTAAATATAATGCAAAACAATCTTAAATGCATCAATATAAATAATATACTAGATTTTGGTTAAAATTGGATAGCCGGTGGTAGCAACTTTGGTTAAAGTTGGATAATGGTACTTTACACGAAACTGTTTAGTTTTTTTTTGCCTTCCACCTTCTTCGATGAGAGGAATAAGAACCGTGCTAAAAATCACAAATCGATATTTTCATCGATAAGCACGTATCAAGGACTGTACTAACCATTTTTATAATTTTGTATGTGTGTGTGTGTGTGTGTGTTCATGTCAATAGATGAACGCCAATAGACGGCATGCCGCGGAGTGTAGTTTTTGAGATACCGCTATCTTCGGAACTAGTAACGAAATTCAGGATCACTTTTTGAGCTACCGATTTATAGTTTAATAGGCGTATAAGGAAGTCATGCAGTGTCCACGTCAGATATAATTTTAGAAATAGAAATTCCTGGTATCCATTGGTACAAAAACCAGGTATGCACGGACTTATGTAGCAATGTGTAAATAGGCACTAAGCGTGAACTATGTAATTTTTCTACAAATAATTCAAGAAATAATAAGCATTTCCCTCCTTTATACTTTCTTTCCTTCAACGAAACAACCGGTTATAAACAAAAATTTTGACTGTAAATAAGGCCAAAGGGGTAAAAAATGTACTCGAAAATCGACTACATTGTTAAGAATTCGTCTCATTTCATTCTCAGGATCAAAAATGATAATAAATTTGCCAAAACAGTAATGAAGCTTCACGTTTTTCCCCTTAATCTCCAATTTTACTAACTAATGACACTTTCAAACAATAATTTCTCTCTTGTTAAAATGCTTTTGTAGTGAACTTGATTCCACATGCATGTAGTTGCGATGACAATATTTACGAAATTACCTTCCGGAAGAAATTCTTTAAATGATAGTGAAAATCGCATATATATATATATATATATATATATATATATATATATATATATATATATATAAACCTTTAACGTGTTTAAACCTTCTCCTATCATACCCCCTGTATCTTCGAAATTATCACAGTTTCTATTAGTAACCATATATTTTGATTTGTTCGTATGGATTTCAAGGCCTCATTATTCACAAACTCGCCAGCTTTTATCAACGATTTATTTAATTTAATAATTTAAAAAATTTTCATCCAACGGTACAAAGTCATTGGCAAACCCAATCAGAAGTATTTCGCAGTCCAAATTTGAAGTTTTTCCGGTACGAATTTCTTTCTAATAAAAGGTTTATGCTGACTTCATTTACTTTTACATAAATTAAAATTTTCTTTATCTTTTTTTTTTTTTTCAATTTATCTACCAGTATATTTATTTCTGATGTACATATTTTTAAATTACATTTCATTTGTATACTTATTGTTAGTTTATTTAAATGTTTTCCTTTCTATAATTTTTTTTTTTCAATTTGTATGTATGGTATTAATGGGAACTCAAATCACTAATACATATTGTCCTTAAATGTGGCAGCTCGTATTATTTTTCAAGAAAAAATTGTTCAAAAAATAAGGTATGTAATTTCCAAATGTTTAATTGTCCTAAACGAACCCTCGAACTTTTCGCGATAAAAATTACTGATTTTAATGTATTAAGGGAATTAAGGGAAAATCACGCTTCTGGCGGTGAATATAATTACAAGCTCTATTAAAATGGATATAAACCTGAAGAGCTACATTTTTGAATTTGAACTTCCAAAACTATTCCAAACTATTTGAGGAAACCATGTTTCGAAAATGAATAGTGATTTCAACTCCAGATTGAATTTAATTAATTCCAGAGGGAACGGGAAATCCGAATCAATCCAGAGTCGTTGAGGCGATAGCATTCTGATTAAGTTGACCCAGTGTTCACTACAGATTTTGTTGGATTTATCCCTTATTTTTTTTTTTTTTTGAACATATTGACAAAATTCCTATATGACTCAAAATACGGTGATTTGAATTGGTAAATGTTTGTCCTAAATTTAATCTTTAATTGTATAATTTTATTTTACATGTTTTTTTCCAACTTACTGATGCGGAAACAATTAAATTATATACAATCAAGTTGATTAAAGTCGGTGAAGAGTTAGGCTTCGAAATATATACGAAAAAACGAATAGAAACGTTGATAAAGATGTGTCCGGTTGAATAGGTTGAGAAATTTAGATATCTGGGATCTAAAATAATCGAAAAAACATGAAATTCAGAAGAAAAAGGCGAGGTTACAGGCGGATAAGGCAGTTATTTCTCAATTTAAAGATCAGCAAATTTGCTCAGAATTTATATAACTATAATGTTTCCAAGTTTTCTCTATAGGTGGAAAAAGTGGACGCTTACATTGAGGAAAGAACAACGGCTTAAATAATTCAATATATTAGTCTAAAGTCTTGAAAATCTTTGAAAATATTAGTATATTATCACAAATAAGGGTAATAAGGAAGGAAGGGCTACCAAGATAATTATTTTATATTATTTTAATTTATTTATCTTTTTTTTTTTTAATTTTGCTTAATTTATTTTTCTGTATTTTTTTTTTAGTTCTTTATTTATTTTATTTTATTTGTTATGTTTAATTGAAAAATGATATAATATAATATTGAAAAATAAATAGGAATAAATAAAAATAAAAGGTGTTGATGATAATAAGTTTTACGCCTTGAGCTTCGAATATTATATAGAATATTTGGCTCGAGGAAAAAGTCCACAAGGGCATTTAGAAGGCTAAATAACGCGAAATTGCGGAGCATGTAGCCAGTTAATATACAGTCGAACCTCTCTATATTCAACCTCAAGGTACCCTGAATAAAAATCTATGTATGTAAATTTCGAAATATAGAAAGATTGCAATTTTTCTCTCTTTTCAGACTAAAAAAATTACTGCTATTCTTTACAATTAAAGAAGTATTAAAGGCAAATTTTCGAAATTAATTATGTAACATAGGTAATTTTTAAGGGTCAAAGAAAAAATTGAAGGATTAATCGTACTTATTTGAAAATTGTACACATTACTCTGTGATTGTAGATTTTTTTACAAATTTACATTTATAATTTAACAAGGACATGCATAAAAAATATGCAAACATACAAAAAAATTAATTTAATTTTGTTATTGCGCAAGATAGCTTCTAATACATATATGTGTATAATGTATCTCAAAAGTCACGTTTAGAAGCAACTTTCACAGCCAGAAAGTCAAAGGTAAATTGAATTTACAATGAAAATTTCACTCTATGTTAGGAAAGAGCTTTAGAGAATTTAGATCCTCCAGTGCTTCTTCTGAAACAAGATCTTCCCTGAATTTCTATTGCTTTGTAAAGCAGTGGAACATTTTTTTTTCTTATTTAATCCATTCTTATGTACGTTATATAAACCGTGGAATCTTTTCAATGACAATCGCATTTTATATTTTTTAAATTGGAATTTTTCGTTCGATAAATATAAATTTTATTCGATATACAAAATATCTGATATACAGCTTATTTTATATTATACAACATAGAAATAATTGTAATTCCAAAATTTAAAAATATAATAAAGCTACAGGTCTTTCCACGCATAGCCATGAAACAAGCATAATTTTGATTTTACTAATACGAAGATTATTGCAACAGAAAATAATAATCATAAAAGAAAAACACTGGAGTCCATATGCATAACAAAAAATTTGAATAGAGTGTGCAATTTTAAATCTGATACTAATGGTTTGAATAGCACATATGCTAATATAATTACTAAATTGAAGTTTTGATTTATTTAAATTAATATAATATTAGATTTATTAATTAATAGATTAATGTATTTTGGGGGGTTTCAATGTATGTAGATTAATTGTTGCATAATTATTAATGATAGCTAAGTAAATTATTCAGTTGTCATTATTGGCTGTAACATGGCATTGCCTTCTTCTTCGGAGTTTCACCTGTGATGGCGGTGATGACTGAAATGGCTCCCTTATTAGTATTTTATTTTTAAAAGTTGTAAATGTTTTACTGATATTAAGTTAATAAGAATTTTGCATTTTAAACTATAAATTAATTTGATCCAACCTCAATTTTGTTATTGTGTTTTAATTGTAATTATTTATTTGTTCAATTTTTTTTTTAGTGACGCTGTATATTTCGACTTGGTCCGGTTTGGACTTAAATATGACTGTATATTCATTTTAAATATTTTTAGTATGTATATTGTATTTATTAGAATATTTAAGTATAATTAATTCTGTGATTTGTTAAAAATTGAACTAAATAAGGGTTTTTTTACAGAGATGCCTGAGGATGGCTTGTAGGCCGAAAATTTACATCATAATAAATAAATTGGTGAAATAAAAGCAGCCAGCCTTTATTTTTATATATTGGAGTGTTCACCTTAATCAACAAACATAAATGATATACAGCTATTTATTATAGGTTTAAACATAGGTGTCTGTTTGTTATTCTTAATTTTATCCAAGAATAGCGTTTCAAAAGACAGGTAGATAAAAATCAGGATTAAGAAAATCAGAAGGATGTTTCGTTATAATCCGCAGGAATGTTGATTTAATTGATTAATTTGTATTTTGAAACGACTTAGTGTAATCGCCTCACGTAGGGAAATTTTAACACTAAAGTCAAAAAACTTATGTTTTGTTTTTTACTCTAAAAACACTATGTTATCACTCTCGAATAATTGCTTAGTATCCCTAGATCATATTTAATCCATTTACTGGTATCAAACCCTTATCTATAAACTGAGAACCAGGAAATTCTATGAAATTTTTAAAAATAAAATTTCAATTGCAATGAAATACATTAATCATTTATTATATCTTCGTTAGTGAAATATAAATATAGTGAGTTTTTTAATAAAAATTCAAGGTTCCTAAAAGAAAGATCGATATATAGAGATTTTCGATATTTAGAAGTTCGATATAAATAAGTTCGACTATAATTTAAATAATTGCATCGCGGCGCAAAGTGGGACAAACCGGCCTATTCTCTGAGCATCGCTAAAAAAAAAAAAAAAATGAAAATAAATCCTTTTAACTCAAGCAAGTGTTTTAGAATACATTGGGCTATACGAATACGTAAAATAACATTTTTTTCATACGTTTTTTTCTGGTTATTAATATAGTTAATTCTATTACTCGAAATTCGTGTTTTGCTTTATTCTAACTAAAACAATGTTGTTTTTTTTGTTTTTTTCCCCTCATTTCTCTCTCATACACCGTATTTAGTACTCTTTGAGGCAGAATTCGTATAGCAATCATTTTTTTATGACTATTAGAGAGTTTATTTTTGGTTGTCTTTTGTAAGTTAAAGTTGTCAATTTTTAATTATTAGTAAAAATATTCGAATTCGTTTATCAGTAACTGTTCTGGTTTACAATTATCCAGGAATTCTATTCGGCCGCGTCCGACTGTTTAGATTATAAATTTATATAATAATTTTACTGAAAAAAACTTATAAAATATGCTTTGTGCGCTTTCTATGAGAGTTTTTATTGCTAATCCATGGATGGAAATTGTAAACCAGACAATATTAGCAATCGGAGAAATGACGGAAGAGTTGCAGAAGTCCAGAAATCAGTATTTTAGGACATTTCGGAAATCTCAATACAAAAAACGTAGGGAGGCTTCGAACGAGGATGTTTTGCATTATACTTTGCTGACATTAGATCCATATATTTTTTCATAAAAATCAAACATAGTTGAAGAACCAAAACTTAAAAAGATGTGGTAAGAAACATCATTATTTTTCTCAAAATTCTGTGATTTTACGGACAGCTGCGATGATTCAGAAGAGACAAATTCCAATTAATAATGACGATATGTTAATTATGTTGTTTTTCTTTTATACTTTTCTAATTATGATTTTTTTTGTGTCATTATTTAACAATAGAAGTACTTACATTGTACCTTAATAAATAGGCACACAATACAATATAGACAATATTTATTTCAATTTTAATAAGTTTATTCCAATCTTGAAATAAACAAAATAATATTGTATGCTACTAATTTTATTAATTCGTTCCACTGTACGGCAGTTGAAATGGGTATGTCGACAATAGGGCTTGAGAAGGAACGAATCCCTAAACAATTCATTTGGCATAACCGAAGGGTAAACGTCCCAGAGGGCCAAAGCGTAGAAGTGAGGGTTGGACCCTTCTGACCTTCTGGAATAGGGTTTGGAAGATGTGAATCGGCATTGAACATTCGGGTTTCAATAAGTAAGCCTTATTATTATTCCATCTTGTATTATATTTTTAATATTTTATATTTAGCTTCATATTCAGCAATTTCTCTATTCGGTTCCAATCAAAGAAAATTATGTGTACAAGGCTGGATTTGAACCCGGATCGTCAAGAATAAGAACGGAATAGCCAACCACTCTCCATAGTAATAATAAATGTACATATTTTTTTTTGCAGTACTAATATTACAAAAAGGACTACTTAATTTCAAAAACGTTTTATTGGCTATTTAAATATTCCCTCGACGGCCAACAATAAAAAAATTAATTTTAAAATTAAGCTTTCTAAAGGAAGCGTAAAGAAGGAGGTAAATATTATCCCTTTAGTCTTCTCTCGCCTTCATTATCTGTTTTCTTTTTAATCTTACATTATCTTAGGACCGTTTTATATAAAAAAAACTACACAGAGATCTTTTAGGGGTCTATTTCTACACAAGGGTTCATTATGAAACAGATGGGGTTGTAGTGTCCAGAAGCCCGAAAGCTATCCAAGAAATATTATATATATATATATATATATATATATATATATATATATATATATATATATATATATATATATATATATTAATAAGGGATTGTTAAATAATTTTCCACTTCTATAATTTTGTTTTAATTGAAAACTAGTTTCATTGTTATACATTCATCTTATGTTCTAAAAACACACAAAAATTCAAAAATCAGCAATTCAAAATACAGTTTGGTATTATTACACATATTAAATTAAATGTTATATAAATCAGTTTTATAAAACATTTATGAATTATGAAGATTATATCAAACAGAAAAGTTTGTATTGGTTTTTTCTCGCACTGAATTAACAATGGAAGGAAGGTGGGGTGTGGGGTGGATCAGCTTCTTCACCTACCTTCCTTCCATTGCTATTTCAGTGCGAGAACAAACCAATACAAACGTTTCTGTTTGATAAAATCTACTTAAATCTTGGTGAGTATCAACATGTTTTTGATTTCTTGTCTTAATTAAATTCATAATTCATAAATGTTTTATAATACTAATTTATATTACACTTAATTTGATATATATAATAATTCCAAAGTGTATTTTGAATTACTTATTTTTGAATTTTTGTGTGTTTTTATAACTGAAGATGAATGTATAACATTCGAAAATAGTTTCAATAAAACAAAATTATAGAAGTGACAAATAATTTATCAAACCCTAATTAGATTGATCATTCTATACTATCATGCGGACGTCAACTGATATATGTTAATATTAATTCATAATATTTATTATTAATACGCAGCTTTTGAAGGTAACCATGACCACGAACTATGACTCTTTTTCATTCAAAATACGTAATGCGTACTGATGATTAATTTGAGTTTTTTTGTATTGCGTAAAAAAAGAGAATTATGTTTATTATTAATAATTTATGAATAATAAATAGATAAACAGTTCATCTACAAGTCAAAAGAGACAAAAATGCGAATCCCACATACGATTTTTTCTTTGAACTCTTTTTGCTTCAACGACTCAGAATATAAAAACGGTTTAGGAACAAAATGTTCGAATCAGAACTGTACACAAGAACCACTAAAGAGATAGAAATAATTTCTCTTACAAAAGTAAATAATTAAGTAAAATTATTAACTATTCCAAATCAACCTGAACAATACAAAAAATATAATATTTTTTTATGTCGGTGCCAAGCTGGAGCATAGCTCGTTCGTTTCAATTATTAAGTTGTTTAAAGTTCTTCTCTTCAAAATTCTCAAGTTGTGGAGCGATTTGGCTCTGATATAAAATAATATTAACTTATTGTACTGTTCAGGCTGATTTGGAATAGTTTCTAATGTTACTTAATAATTTAGTTTTGCAAGAAAAATTATTTATACCTCTTGAGTGGCTCTTGTGTACAGTTTTGAATTCGGATCTTTTTTTCCTAAAAAGTTTTTATATATTTATTTTTAGTGGTTCTATAGTACCGTTTCTATATATTTTTTTTTTCTTTCATATTCCTCATTGGGTAAACAAATAAACAAGGCATGGGCAAGGCCTACTAAACACCCTGCTTCTGTGAGACATCATAGATTAAATGTGATTTAATTAAATGTATCTGTTTTAATTAAATTTTATAATAAAAATTTTGTTAAAAAAATTTAATAATAAAAATAAAATAATAATTAATTAAATAATAATATAAAATAATAATTAAATGATATTTATCATAATAATAATAATTTTGTCTCTTTTGGCATGTAGATGAACTGTTTATCTAATTATTATTCATAAATTAATAAATTTAATTATTAATAAATTTATCTGATTTAATTAAATCTGATTAATTTAAATAGTATAAAATAAAAACTGTTAGATTCGCCATTTCTTTTTTTTTTTTTTTTTTTAAGTGCCTAACTATGTTTATTAATTGCACTGTGTGTGTCTCACTGTTTGAAAAATGAATGATTCATTTATTTGAAAAGTAGAG
The DNA here is from genome assembly GCA_948150685.1 of Rhaphigaster nebulosa. Classification (NCBI taxonomy): domain Eukaryota; kingdom Metazoa; phylum Arthropoda; class Insecta; order Hemiptera; family Pentatomidae; genus Rhaphigaster; species Rhaphigaster nebulosa. The sequence goes on from OX411308.1 coordinate 4,055,242, forward strand.
AGATAAATAGATTCAGAAATACACCTGCAAACTAAACTATTGTAGTTATCGCGAGTGATTAGCAGTTGTCCATTCAGAAGTTCCTCTCTCTATCTCCAGTAATATTGAAAAAATATTTTATAATGTTTTAAGTATTCTCGACTTTTTGTTGCTATTTCAAATGGTTATTATTGGGACCGGTCACTCCCTTATCTAAAGGGGCGAGGCATCACATTGTTGACATTGAGGTTACGTCCCCACCACGTTCCCTTATACGTTCATTCCCATATAAGTTCACTTCATTCTTGTAAATAATTACCGAAATATACATAATTTTTACGTAATTTCAATTATTACTGCTTTAAATAGACCACAGCTGAGGATTTCCGCTCGCTACGCTCGCTCAAGAGATAAACAAACCCCAAAAGTTCCTTTTAAGTTGAGGTCGGGTCCATACCGTAATTTAAATTATCTCTCCTTTAAATTATTACTTAAACTTCCCCAGATCACCGGAAGTCGACAGCAATAACAATTTTAACTATGTAATTAAGGCAGTAATAATTTTAATGATTGTAATGAATACGCGGTTTTCAAAAACCAGGACAAAGGGGAAGAATGGTGGCGGCAACTGGTGACGGGTGGGGCTATAACCTTACTGAGGCCACGCCCCTATTGATAAGGGAGTGACAGGTCCCAATAACTACCTTTCAAATTTTATCACGTGTAAGTTCATGATCATATTTAATAAAATAAAATTGCAAATACTTGAAAAACTAAAAAATACTCCAAAAGTTTTCGTTGGATCCTGAAAATGTTTATAAATAACCAACCCCAAGATGTACTATTATAAAAAGAATCATTGAAATCAGTTTAGGATTGGCGAAATTAAGAGTGTGTCTACATCAAAAAAATGTTTACATCGGATCGTGATAATATTAAAAATAATGTCAAACTGATAACATATTTTTTTTTATGTCGGTTAATAAAATTATAAGAAATGGTAAAACCTTAAAATGTGCAATTAAAAAAAAAAAAAAAAAAAAAAAAAAAAATATATATATATATATATATATATATATATATATATATATATATATATATATATATATATATATATATATATATATATATACCTTACCGAAAATACTTCAATTTCTTTTTACTCTCCTTTATTTTTATTGCTTTATGTATTTATTTTTTTTAGTATATCATTGTTGTTTTTTCATCCAAACCAGTTTAGTGTCTTTGAAATAACTAATCCAAATTATATGTTTTACAATATATAATTGTTCTTACTTTTTTTTATTTTTATTGGATCTAGATTTTAATTTTTTACAGAATCTTCCCGGTTTTTTATATGAAAAAGAGTTTCAAAATAGAACCTGATGACATATTCTTATGGAGACACGAACGCTTCTTATGACATGAACTCAAATTGAATAGACTGCCGGTGTATTGTGCGAGATATTACAACTTCTTCGAACCGACAGAAAGAAATTCCAAAGAAGAAAACGTATGCCTCCGGTAGGTCGTACAAAGCTGTCAGCGACAAGAAGGTGGTGGTGTTGCCTCGTAACAGGGCTGCCAATAGAAATATCGGACCCCCCGACAGGTTTTAACTCGGACCACAAGTACCAATATCCCAGCCGAGTATTGGCACTTTGCTTATTTCAACAGTTCTAACCATCAATATTATCAGCAAATTATTGCTTAAAATAATCACAAAAATAAAGAAATACTTAAAAAATTATCATGAACACTAAGGGTCGCACCTCCTGACTTTCGGGCCTCCTCGAAAGCCGTCGGACATTCGGGCCTTGTGGGCGGCCCCGCCTACTTAGGTAGGATGGAAAAATAAATTTAGAAATATATCGATATTAATAAAATATCGGGCTATTATGGCATCGATTGAGCCACGACATATTTCTGTTTCTATTGATCAGCTGTTTGAATATAAACCCCTCTTTTTTTCCTTCAGTATGTGTTGGGTTGTCTTAAAGTGTTGCAGCTGTTGTATGAGGTGATTATTGTTTAACATGTTGAGATGAGATGTGCTGTCTCTGATCTTATCAATTTCTCCTCTGATGATGACTGAATCGGCAGATACCTGAATTGGCCAAACGTTGATTAGTTAGCTATTTAAAGGTAGGGTGATGTTAGGGTAAGTGCGTTTTCGAATTAAGTGCTTAATTGTCACGTTAAATCCAAACACTCAACTGCTAAGAGCAGCCCATTACGGAGCATGATGCCTAAATACCTACACTATTTAGTGTACCTACTGGTAGTAGTTCTTCGAAATACTTCGTGATTTACATTTCTCCTTGGCAGTTATCTATTTTTTAAACGCTTGTCCGAAATCACCCAGTAAAACACGATGATACTAAGGACTAGCGCATATATCTGTTGTGCGACAAGTGAGCGTGGTGCATACTTACCCTTACAATCATGTTCTGTCGAGGCAATTACGGACTAGCGAATTAAGACAAAAATTATTTATTTCAATATATTTATTCAATGATATTCCGCATTCCACTTTCATAACTCAGGGAAAATTTTAAAATGTGAATCTAAGATAAGCTTTAACTTTTCTCGCTGATTACATCAGTATAATAATCCTCCAGAAACCGAAGTGTTTTATACTGGCTTTTTATACTCCTAATTGGATAATGATTATTCCAAATTCCTTGTACGCACTTACCCCTTAAGGCAGGGGCAAGTGCATACTAAGTACTATTCAGTTATATTATCAATTTCATCAAAATGGACATGGTCGAAACGTAGCTTTTGGAATATTTATGGGTCTTTTCCATTTCGAGTACCGCAGTTACTAACCGGTGATTTATGTGATCACTAGTATAACATATGATGCTAAAGTTTAGGTTATTAATAATGTATGCAATGACCAACAAAAATAAATATTTATTTTTATTGATAAACCATAAAATAAATATGCAATATAAAAAGCTTTAGATAGTAGTATAATATGTTCTTTTTCTACACCTCCAAAGTACAGACGAAACTTCCTTGATGGAAAAGATCATATAGTGTCCAGTTGGACACAGTTTTCTATGGGGAATGACACCCTGATCTATATAATAACGAACACAACTATCCTCGCTATTAAAATCAGTAATAAGTGCAGAGAAATTCATTTTACCCGAATTTAGAACTTTGGAGTGTAAACAAAACAGGTTTTAATTGATGATAACAACAGATGCTTAAAATTAATCATACAAAATAATAGACATCACAGAAATCACTGGTAAGTAACTGCGGTGCTCGAAACGGAAAAGACCCATATTTTCTAAATATTTTAATAATAATTTTATGTATGTATTTTAATTTATAAGATTTTATCTTATAAAAAATAACTATTACAATTCAATAATAAATATCTTTGGCAGGGATAAGAAAGAGATAGGATAAAATGAAAAAGCAATAGAGAGTGACTATCATCTATTTTAGTTTTCATACTTCCTAATTCACCTTCTTACAAAAACTAAACTCCACCTTCGGAGAAAAACCTTTGGCCTTTCATTTTCCTCAAGACCCAAATAAAGCCAAATTTATCAATATTGAATCTGGCCAACTTCTGAAATATATCCCGAAGATGGTTCTTGACCGTCATTCCATTCTAACCATTCCAAGCTAATCGGAATGTGGAACGACGTGAGTGCGTAAGCCTGTGTGGATTTTTGGAGTGATCGGTCCTAAACTCCATCACTCCACGCCAAAATCGAATCACTCCAAATCACCGTGAGTGTTTGGGCTAATACAGTTATTAGGCTATGCTATAATAATAATAATAATAGTTGATCTATTATAATACAGTATAATTAAAATCTACTATATTGATTTAATAAAGTAAGTTAGGAAAATATTAATATGAAACGTAAAGTTCAATTGAAAACAAGATATCGAAAATTTGACCGAATTACCATACCTACTTAGTAGTGGTAGTATAATACTATAAAAAAATCGACTATTAGACAATATCACATTCCTTCATTTAATGATTCAGTGAAATGAAAATGGAAACAAATTCGTGTGAAGTGATAAAGGGTTATAATGAAAAGTTAAAGATCCATAAAACGTACATTTTCCAGCAATAAACGCCAGAGTACATTGTCCTGTTCCAGCCCTGTTCTGGAACGGAGCCAGGGAGAAGAACTTTCTGGAGATGGTGCCAGACTTTAATTTCAACCACCACAGCCCTCAACCCAACCCTCCATAAGTCTCTTATCTTTGAGTCAGTTCTTGATTGTTAAATATAAGTTATTAAATTTCTGCCAGAAGTTTTATATTAACCAGTTGGCATCCGCATGATGGAATAGAAGGATCAATCTAATTAGAGATTGATAAATTATTTGCCACTTCTATAATTTTGTTTTTATTGAAAACTAGTTTCGAATGATATACATTCATCTTCAATTCAAAAAGCACACAAAAATTCAAACATAAGCAATTAAAAATACAGTTTGATATTATTATAAAAATTAAATTAAATGCCCAATAAGTGTATTAAAATCCGTAAATAAATTAAAAATCTAATCCAGATTTTTGCTTAGATGGCCAAATAAATATCTCCAATAGTCCAATCTTAAATTTATTCCCATCCATAACAGAAAAAACAATTACTCACCGGAATTACTGAAAAAAAACCCGATCCCTTAACACATTACCCATAAACACCCGACCTTTCTTCCAATGCTAGTTCAGTGCAAGAACAAACCAATATAAACTTTTCCTTTCGATATAATCTACTTAAATCTTGTTAAATAAATAAGTATTAAAATTATTAAATTTAATTAAGACAAGAAATCAAATACAATTGTATTTGATTTCTTGTTTTAATTAAATTCATTATTTATAAATATTTTATAATACTACTATATGCATTATATTGTATTTGATTTCATGTCTTAATTATATTCATAATTCATAAATACTAATACTATAATACTAATTTACTAATTTATATTACATTTAATTTAATATGTATGTTAATACCAAACTGTATTTTTAATTGCTTATTTTTGAATTTTTATGTGTTTTTAGAACTGAAGATGAATGTATAACATTCGAAACTAGTTTTCAATAAAAACAAAATTATAGAAATGGCAAATAATTTATCAACCCCTAATTTATATTAACCAAATGAATCTTTGAAAACAATAATCAAGTTTAGGACCGATCACTCCAAAAATCCACACAGGATTACGCAATCACGTCGTTCCACTGTAACTGGCTGTTCCAAAATAGAAAAGACCTCCAGAATGCACTAAATGCGTGGAAGTCAAAAGCCCGCTTACTCTGTGGACTAAGAGAATTTTTACTCTCCATACAAATCCTAAAGGCTCGTTTACATGGCTTCTGTCGTGGTAGTGTTGTCACACTGACAGTGTTCTTGTCAGCAGGATGACAGTCAACTAAGTGAGAGTTGGGAAAATGGAAGATACAGAACAGCTGACTGAACAGTCCTCCTAAAAACAGCTGATTTGGTGATTATTTTAACAAAGCCAACTCATTTATAAAAAATGGATCTAGAAACTTAATTTCAATAACTAATTTAATGTAAAATAAATTAATAAAATACAAAATTATATGAATTTATAATAAATGCAAAGAGAAAAAATAGAGCGAATGTCTAAATTAAATATTTAATTAATGACGTCACATATTCAGTTATGTATTTTGGGCACTGCGAAAGAAATATAAAATTACACGTTGAAATTCAACAAAATTTCCAGATAAGCCACATTGGCATTGCACTGACGATATGAGGACAATGTTTTCCCGCGCAATCACCATTTCAGTTGATAAGGTAGATAATGAGCGACAGTTCATTGTTAAAGTCAGCGAGAGATAAAGCCAATGGAGGCAGAGAGAGCGCTAAAGCTGCGAGCATTCAGAGCTTGATTGCAGTTGCTGGCCATTGTCAGGGCTCAAATCATGAATTTTGGTTTATTGTTTCCAATAACTAACCATTATAATCGACTAAAAAAAATTTTTTTAATCTGCTCTCTTTCAAAATTTAAGGTTTTACTTTTGAAGATACGTAGGAGAAAAAAAAAAAAAAATCCGTCCGTTTTTCGTCGGCTGCTTTTCTCCGAGACTGCTGGATCGCTATTTTTGATATTTTACACCAATGTCAAAAGTCACCCCGAATGATACTCAACCATTACCAAGAGCTCATTTACAAACACGACCATGTCCACTTTGTAAAATATTTCAGGAGTCTCAAAAACCGATCACATGTTTTTGATTATGAATATTGTATACGATGTCACGTTTTTTAATGCATTTTCAACACCTATCCGGTGTTTTTAGTAACTAAAGAGCTTTAGTATTGCATTGAGGATGAAATCACCATACAAAAACAAGGTTTATCTTACTTCGCGATAAAAATGGCCGCGTTTGTAACTGAGCTACTTACATATACATGGGAGCGGGGTAGGGTAGGGCACTGTGCTACTAAAATTATTTATTCTTTTTGTGGATCGGTCCCGTGAGATCAGGAGATCCTCCTGGGGCTCACCCAGCCTCTATAAAGTGGGTGTTCTAATTGGGAGAAAACCTGGTTGGCTTAGCGTGATCTCGGCCAAATCATCTCTTTGTACAACTGGCCTACAAACAGTACTTCTGTCCTTAACAAGTACTGAACCCAAGACCCTTCACAGGCCGGGGTGATACTGGTTTATATATATATATATATATATATATATATATATATATATATATATATATATATATATATATATATGTACTAGGTTGTTACAAAAGTCCTTGTGCACTAGGATAGCCTTATTTCAGATTACATATTTTAAACATTAACGTTAAATTATGGATAACATTAAACAATTAATATGGCTTATGTTTATGTTAAATTGGAAAATGTGTAAATTATGAAATCATGATAGATGTAATAATTGTTAATTTTAGTGCAGAAAGTTCTGATGATGAGGAAACATTTCCCCGAAACGTTAAAGGGATAAAGAAGTAGATTATAACTGGAAATTATATTTTGCACTTCAATAATATAATAAAATCTTTTTTCCAGTAATGTCTCAAAACACCGCGAATCACGATTTTTTCTTCTGATATTGTACTTGCGTTTTAAAAATGTAAATGACCTCATAAATCCAATTCAAATCAGATGGAATTAAAGGATTGGTCAAAGTTAACATTGACATAAATAGTAGGTACAAAAACATTCTTATAGGATAATTATGAGAATTGGAATTAAAGGTTGTGTTCATGCACAAAGACTTTTGTAACAATCTAGTATATATATATATATATATATATATATATATATATATATATATATATATTCCAAAGAATTTATATTACAGCAAAATAAAGAGATACAGTAAATAAAATAAAGTGCGAAGCTTTTAATATAAATACAAGGTTTTTTTTTTTAATGCTGCTAATGAAATCCTAAATGAAACAATCCACAAATTAAAGACGTTTATAAATATCATGAGGTTTATACTAATAACTTAAATCTTTTCCAAGGACACTGAGTAATAGAGATTAATTATTTATTTCTCTTTGGGTAAATTGTTTCGCATTGAGAAGTAGCTTAATGACTAGCAATAAAATGTCGACTCCATCAATAAAGATCCGACCGAGGTAATAAAAAAGCTTTCAGGTGGATGAGCTTTCGAGAGCTTATCCAGGCGAAGCTGCCGGCCGCAATCAAATCCTCACTCCCTCCTCCATCGTCAGTCCTCATAGTGCAACCGTCATAACTGTAATATATCGAAAGTTATTACAAATCGTAAATAGGATCGATGTATCGATGTATCGATAGCAGAGAGAGTCGATAAAGCTGAGTCAGTTGCAATCCGATTGGTGCGATAGTGGTTTTCCTGTTATCGGAAATGAATTATCTGTGCAATAATTATAATATAATATAGTGAACACGGGTTAGATGACCCGTTTTGAGACAAACTGATTTTTTGGTACCTTTAATTTTTTTTTTTGTTATATAACCACACTATTTTACTGATTTTGATTTAAAAAGTCTTAAAATTGTGAAAAAATAAAAATATTTTGAAAAGGATAGTTACAAAAACTTTCTATTTATTGCAAAATCTGTTTAGTTCAACTAGAGATAAAACTTTTAACTTTAAAACTACAATTGACTCTTTCGTTATGGGTTCTGGGAATCCATATATTGTAAATATGATTTATGACCTGTGACGTCAGATGCTATTCCTCACAAATGGAAAAATGAAAAAATATACCGAATTCGACAAGAATGTTAGAATAAATCATCAATTAGTACAATTATAATTTTATATTATTAGCCTAATTATATTATAATTAGTATAACAATATTTATAATCGATTGTTTTAATGTTTTGTAAATCTCTTTGTAAATGAATTTTATTCAACAAATTCAAAAACATCGTTTATTAAATTTTAGAATGTGTAGAAATAATAATAAAAACATATAAAATTGAAATCGAGAATAAAGAGTATAAAATAAGGCAATGGGTTAAATGGCCCGGCCCCAACCTTCTAGGCCCTGCTAATGTTATTTTATTTTTATTATACATATATTTTTTTTTTTTTTTCGGTTGGCTCTATAGACCTTATAGATCTTTGGCCGCGCGATGTGGTGTTCTTACAGACATTTATTGCTTGCGGAAGCACAGACAGCCTGGAGGGGGTCACCTAACCTCACGTTGCTGCGAACCATGGTTTCCATGGTGCAGCGGCAGGCTGCCAATTGTTCCATAACCGGTCCCTTTGGGGCCAATTCGCCAGTGTCCTTCCCACCGACTCACTCGGGTTCAAGGAGAGTGACAAATCGGTCTAGATCCACAGATTATGGCTGTTCGGAGTCAGCAGGCGCACGAGGACCTATATTTCTTTCCCCGAGACAGACCGTCCGTAGACCAAACCTCCGGGCGGCTATTTTTTGTCCTGGAAAACCACAACGCGATTCACAATTAAGGTACACGGGGTAGGGTCATCACTCCTACGCCCGGTCTGTGTGAGTAGCCTCCAGTAGGCTGACGGGCCTCACATACCCGGGGGGAGGGGTGATAAATTTCTTGAATTATTACTTTAATTAAATTAAAGTAGTGCCGGTGCCGGGATTCGAACTCACAACCTTTGGGTTTGTGAGTAGGTGCACTTTTGCAAGCGCGCTAACCCGCTCGGCCACCCCGACCCCCTTATATATATATATATATATATATATATATATATATATATATATATATATATATATATATATATATAAAGCAACCTGTACCACTACAACCCATGAAGGGTCTTGTCTTGGGTTCAATACTAGGTAAGGACCGTATTGATTCTAAGCCAACGGTTGTGCAAGGAGGTGATTTGGCCAAGATCGCGCTCAACCGCCATGTTTTTCCCTCTTTATAGAGGGCTGGATGAGCCCCAAGAAGGTCTCCCGACTCCACAAGGTCGATCCACGGCTGATAACAGAATAAATAAATAATCTGCCACAGCCGGGTCTCGAATCCGGTACCGGGTTCGGTAACACAATGCCTTACCACTGAGCTCCGCTGCTCATAATTATGTATGTATATTCTTAATAGATAATTATTATTCCGAGAGGTTTTATATTCACGGAGATTTAAAAGAAGATGATCCTATTTCCCTAATTTCGCTTGATTAAGCACCAGAATATGTCATTACGGTGGTAATTTTTACCCAAAAAAAATTAAAATCTGGATGGTACAATACCACTACTTAGGCATGTTGATGGTTTGATACTGTTAGGGCAAGATAGAGAAACAATTAATATATCAGAGTAAAAGCTCAATAAGAGATATAATATAATTGTTAGAATATAAATGGATGATTCCTAACACGAATCATGAATGTCTAAAATTAACAAATTGTTTTGTTGCTAATTGTCTCGTTAAATCCAAATACTCAACTGGTAAGAAATGCCCTCTACTGATCATAAAGCCTAAACACTGATGTATCAGAAATAAGCCACGAAAGTTCGCTAAGGTTATAACGAGTTATTATTCCGAGAATAATATAGTAATAACTATATAATAAAGTTATAATATATACTTATAACGGATTAAAAATATATTTAACCTGTTGATAAAGTTGTGTAAGCAGAACCTATAGAACCTGTTCTTCAAAATACTTTGTGATTTACATTTCTCCTTGACATATTTCTATTTTTAAGCGCTAGTCTGCAGTCATCTAGCAAAACATGATATTAGGAGCAAATGCAGACATATATTGTGTGTCATGTGCGTGGAGTATACTTACCCTTACTATACTGCTTTGTCGAGGTAACTACGGACTAGTGAATTAAAACAAAAATTATTTTTTCTATACATTTATTCAATTATATTCCACATCCCACTTTCATAACTAAACGAAGATTGCAAAATGTGAATCTCAAAAAAGGTTTAACGTTTCTCAGTAATTAGATCAGTATGATAATTCTTCAGAAACCGAACTATTTTGTACATGAATGATGAGTCTTAAAAATACCTTGTACGCACTTACCCCATAAGGTGCGTATTAGGTACTATAATATTGGACTATCAATCTCATAGAAATGAATATGATCTAAACATGGACTTGAATGCAATATTAAACATAATCGTCTGAGGAACATTTTTAAAAATATTATAAAAATATATCTTCAAAAATATTTAAAGTCATTTAAATTAAATTAAATTCGAACTTTGTATAATCTAGTGAGCACTTACTCCGCAATACCTTTCTGTCTCTAGTTGATGCGAGATATACTGCCTGCATAAATGTGATTTTGTTATTTCTGCCCTTATGATGCCTGAATCAGCGAAACATCAACTGGCTATAAAGTCCGAGAGCCGAGGATAAAAAAACGAGTCTGATTTCAAGAAAATTTTTGATCGTCTAGGCCGAAATTACTCTCATAATATACTGGAAATATGAACTTCTGCCACCCTAGATCAGTTGCCATCTAATTTTACAGCTCAACGAATTCACGTCACTTTTTTTTAGATTTTCCTCAGTCATTCGTTTCCAGTGCATTTTAGGTAAAACATTGACATGGCCAATTTTAAAGAACGTTAAATTTCCTACAAGTTTTATATGAAGTATTTTTTAAAATTTGGAACATTATGGACCGTACAAATCTGCAAAAAACTAAAAAAGTTAAATAATCCGCGGTTTCGACATAATAACTATTTTTTAAGTGCACTTAAGTACAAAACGCATAATAATTAGTCTTATAGAGGATTAAATTTTCTAGAAAATAGAAATATAAAATATTTGAAATTATTCCCAACAGACGCCAAGAAATATTGAAATAACAATTTTAGAGAAAGTGGACTTTTTTAAGATATGTAATTATAAATTATAAAATATTTGTAATTATTCTCAACAGATGACAAGTAATATTGAAATAATAAATAATTTTAGAAAAAGGGAAACTCTTATATCAATATTTCTTGGCGTCTACTGAGAGTAATTTTAAAATAATACTATATATAAAACTTACAGGAAATTTAACATTATTTAAAATTGGCAAAGGCAAAGTTTTATCTACAATGCACTGGGAGCGAGTTACTGAGGAAAATCTGAAAAAAAAAAAAAATGAAAATGAATTCGTAGACCTATAAAATTGTATTGCAACCGATCTAATGTGGCAAACGTTCATATTGGCACTCTATTATGAGAGTACTATCGCCCTAGACGATCAAATATTTTCTTGAAATATGACACGTTTTTTTGGCCACGGCTCCCGGACTATTAGTTATTTCAGAGATTCGAGGCTTCGTTTGTAAAATCTTCGATTTATATCCTATACGAAAACTATTATATTAAATACAACGTTGCTGAAAGCCGGTAGACAATTAGGTCTTGAAATAAATAATGATAAAACCATATATATGATTATATACAGTTATTAAGAGGCACAACACATTTAACGAATGATTTTGGATTTGATATGTTAACTGGAGATTGATAAATTATTTGCTTCTTCTATAAATTTGTTTTATTGAAAACTACTTTCGAATGTTATACATTCATCCTCAGTTCTAAAAACACACAAAAAATTCAAAAATAAGCAATTCAAAATATATTTTGTTATTATTTATACATATTAAATTAGATGTAATATAAATCAGTATTATAAAACATTTATGAATTATGAATTTAATTAAGACAAGAAATCAAATACATGTTAGTACTCACCAAGGTTTAAATGGATTATATCAAACAGAAAAGTTTGTACTGCTTTCTTCTCACATTCAACTAACAATGAAAGAAATGTAGGTAGGATGTTTATAGGTAAACGATTTAAGGGTCGGGGTTTTTCTAGTGATGCCGGTGAGTAATTGGTTTTTCTGTTATAGATGGGAATAAATTTAAGAATTGACTATTGGAGATATTTATTTGGTCATTTAAGCAAAAATCTGGATTGGATTTTAGGAATTTATTATTTCAAGTGCTTCATGTATATTTAATTTGAGACTCTTTTCAACGTGACGTATTAATTTAACTCCTGAGTCTTTGATGAATTTATGGTTTTTTACTACCTTGCACGAAGAATCGCGAAAATTTTCGGTTTTCAGATTTCAACGTAAGTAACCATTTTGACCATCCCTGAATCCATTTTGATTAGTTTCGTCTTGGCGTCTGTACGTACGTACGTTCGTATTTCACATAACCCAAAAACAGTAGAAAGTTGAAATTTTGTATTTAGGATTTTTGTAAACTCTAGTTGTGAACCTCCCTTTTTGGTCACTGCTTAATCACCGGAAGCGGTACTTTACTTGAAGGTTATAATAAGCTTACATCAAAAATTATATTTAAATTAAATACATAAATCATATGTTTCGGTAATAAAGGTTACAAACGCAATTTGGTTTCCATTCCAATTAAACATTTTTATTACTAGTTTTAAGTGTTAAAATTTTCCTTCCTATTTGTGTTTGTGTGTGTGTGTCAATAGATGGATGTCGCGACGCCGAGTGTTATTTTTGAGATATTGCGATCTTCGGTAACTAGTAACTAAATTCAGGATCACTTTTTGAGCCACCGATTTATAGTTTAATAACAAGGAAGATATTTTCATTTAAATGAATTGCAAAGTTGGAATTCTCTGTGTTATTATTATATGCACGTATATGTTCCTTTAATCTCTGATTTAGCGATCTTCCAGTTTTTCCCGTGTATTTGGCTGCACAATCATTACAATTTAGTTCGTATACTCCGCTTTTTTACTTATTTTTGAATTTTTTGTTTGTTTTTAGAACTGAGGATGAATGTATAACATTCGAACTTAGTTTTAAATAAAACAAATTTATAGAAGTGGCAAATAATTTATCAATCCCTAATTAGATTGAGCCTTCTATACCATCATGCGGATGTCAACAGATATGTTAACGTTTGGTTAGAAAATATTGAGCATAACAGTAGTTTAAATTAAATTTATATCATTTGATTTATACTGAATATTCAATTAAAGGACTATCCTTTTTTTTCATATTAAATAAACAGCTAACAGAAAGCGTAGATTCTGTTAATTGACTGCTTATTAGATGAGGCAATTCATACAATATTCAGAGACGAGAACAAGAGTAAGATATGTTGGTTTGTCCAAGCCAAGGGGGCAATATGGATGTAAATGAAGGGAATGGTAGGCAATATCCTCCCCCGCTTCCAGATCGAGCCACTGTCCTCAGGGTTACCTCGTCCGGTCGCTGCTCCACGGCTCCGGCTTTATTGCAATGCAAGTCATTGTCTTCACGGTTTATGTTGTTGTTTGTAGTTTGGTCCAAGATGGGGATGACCCCGAGGAGATATTTAGGGAGGGTGTTGTGCTTTCATTTGGCAGTCAAATGTCCTGAAACTATACGCCTCCTCATAACCTACAGTGATTTCAGGTCTCACTGCATTATTCAAAGGTGCTAGAAGAAATTCTTTTATATTATATTTTTCATGAGCGAAGCCCTTCAAAATATACTAGTTGGCCCCGTACGAATATTTGACATCGTTTACTTGAGCTGAAAAACTTTGATTTAATTCGGTAGCACTTTGTCTGCACCAATAAATGATTGCTTTAACGTTTCACCGCTAGGAAAGTGGGAGATGTGCAGTTGAAAACAGAAATCAGTGAAAAGTTATTGTATTAATTTATCATATTCAGCTGTATCTTGATTGAAGAGTATTTGAATTTGAAAATAAAGTAAACGCATCCGAATGTTAAAGTTAGGTAAAGTCATACAACTTTCAAAAGGCAGAATTTGAACATTAAATTTTTTTTTTTTATTTTTAATTGTCTGTGAAATTAAATAAAAATGAAATAAAAAATATACAGCACTACATAGCCTCGTGTCCAATATTATCATAAGTTCGCAGAGGTTGTTTAAATAAAGATCAATTAAAGGATGACGAATTAATTGAATATTTAAAAGGTAGAAACTGGTTAATTTTAATTAAGTACTGCAAAATCGAATGGAAATATAGATATGAACGTATTAAGGAATTTAATTATTGATTAATATTAATTGATTAATTAATTGATTTATATTTATAATTTTTTTTTTATTATATGGAGATTGTATTTATTTTATTATATTTCTATTTTTTTTTAACATTATCATAGAAAATGATGATTATTTTATTAATTTTTATTAGTAGAGGGTATATGGCCGACTCCGGGCTAACGGTCAAGTAGACTAAGCCCTAATAACGTTTGGAATTGTAATTGAAATTATTTATTTAAATTATTACATAATAATAAATAAAAATTATTTTATTCTATTCTATTCTATTCTATGTTAGCTCATCATTGGTTTTGATGAAGTATTAAGGAAGATATGGAGTACCGATCATAAAATATTATTGAGAAATATTAATAATTCCTTATTTATTAGCGATGGGAAAGCAAAACCATGGCTACAAAGTTCAATACGATATATCTTTGCTAATAATGTTCAAATTTTGGTAATTTTTTTTTTGTTTATAAAATTTGATTACTTTTCTACCTATATGATAAGAAAACTGTTAGAAGCATACAAATTGGGAGGTCTAGAAATCAGCAAACAAAAAACAGAATATTTGGCTTTGAATATGGTTTATGATTCCCTCACACTAGGAAATTGGAGTCTTACCCAAAGTGAAAAATTTAAATATCTTGGCAGGTGGCTCTCCACTAAAACTGGCTGCGATCTTGACATAAGGGAAAAGGTCACTAAAGGAAGACAGACAATAAGAACTTTAAATTCTATATTATGGAGTAAGGAAGTTCAATTGTCTACAAAGAAAAGACTTTACCACTCCTTTGTCAAAAGTGTGGCATTATATGGCTCAGAAACATGGGCCATCACTACCAACTTAGAAAGGAAACTTCTAGCGATAGAGATGGACTTCTGGAGACGTAGCTGTAGTATATCGAAACTCCAGCACACCCCTAATCACGAGATCAGAGAAAAAGTACAGGAACCCCGAAATGTCTTGTACACTATTGAGACAAAAAAGCTGAGCTGGTACGGCCATGTAATGAGAATGTCAGAAGATCGATGGGCCAAGAGAATGATAAATTATGTTCCTAGGGAGAGGAGGAGAAGAGGACGTCCGGCAAAGAAATGGTACGATGGTTTGCAGGAAGGAATGGCAGCCAGAGGGCTTACAGAGGAGGACTGCCAGGACCGGGAAAAGTGGAAGGAATCACTGTCAGTTTACGACATATGACAATTGTAATAAAGTCGTAATAAAAAAAAAAGATTACTTTTCAATTGGTTATATACATAATTAACTAAAAATTTATATTCAATATCCAGTTTACGTGCTATTAAACTCCTCTTTTCATCATAACTTTTTTTCCTTCATTTTCTTTGTAATATACTACATGTAGGAATAGTTAAAGGGCTGTAAGAAGAAAAGTTTAGGCAAGTATTTTCGAGCTGTTTAGGAGATGTGATCTATATTGAGGTCGTTTTTTGAAAAAGGCTTGACCGTCAAAAATTCGAAATTTAAGTTTTAATTGATTTTGGGACATAAACACCATCTCTATCGATTTCCTCTCACGATATATCGACAAAAAAAAATTGGAAATGTTCTAAAAATCGAATATTGATGGCATAAGCACCAAATACTAACGACTCTCAGTCGTCACTCTGGCCTTAACCAGTGCTAGAATCCTATTGTAAATATAAAGATTTTGCCAGGAAAATAAATTCATACTCTATTTAATAAAGAATAAAATTGAAAAAAAAAAATATTATTATTTGGGGGAAAATCGTTTCATGTGTTTCCTATACAGTTTGATAAATGCCGCTCACGCCTTTTTCAAAAAATGACGTCGCTATGGTTTCAAGAAATTTTTTTATCGTCTAGGCCGAAATTACTCTCATAATAGACTGAAAATATGAACGTCTATCTCCCTAAAACGGTTATAATCAAATTGTATAGGTCAACGAATTTGTCATTTTTGTCACTTTTTTTAGATTTTCCTCGGTAACTTGCTTACTGTGCATTTTAGATAAAACATTGACATGGCCAATTTTAACGTTAAATTTCCTGTATGTTTTCTACAAAGTATTATTTAAAATTTGGAACTACTACTCAGATACGGGACCGTTTAAATTTGCAAAATGTCAAAAAACGCAAAAATTAGATATTCCGTGGTTTCGAGATAATAACTATTTTTCTCTTTAGTGCGAAATGCATAATAGTCAATCTTGTTGAGGATTAAATTTCCTACAAGATTCATACAACATATTTGTAATCAATCCCAACAGACTCCAAGAAATATTGAAATAATTTTAGAGAAAGTTTCTTTTTTTTTTAGATTTTCCTCAGTAGCTCGTTTTCAGTACATTTTAGGGAAATCTTTAACGTAACCAATTTTAAAGAACGTTAAAATTCCTACAAGTTTTATATGGAATTGTTTTTAAAACTGAGAACACCTGCTGAGATGCGGGACCTTAAACGTCTGCAAAATGTCAAGAAAACGCACAACGTTGTATATTCAGAGGTATCGCCTTGATAAATATATTTTAGTGCATTATGAATAATATCCAATCTTGTAGAGGATTAAATTTCCTATGATACTCATACAAAATATTTGTAATTACTCTCAACAGACGCCAAATTTTATTGCAATAACAATTTTAGAAAAAGGGAAATTGTGTTTATCATTCATGCGTTTTTTTTTTTTACATTTTTTCAGATTTGTACGGCTGTTTAATAATTAAATATATATGAAGAACTTGAAATAATAAAATCCTTCAGATCCAATCAAGATTTTTGCTTAAATGACCAAATAAATATCTACAATAATCCAATCTTAAATTCATTCCCATCTGTAACAGAAAAGCCAATTACTCACCGGCATTACTGGAAAAATCTCGACTCTTAAACCGTGTACCTCTAAACATCCTACCTACCATTCGTTCATTGTTAGTTCAATGCGAGAATCAGTACATAATTTTCTGTTTGATATAATCCATTTAAACCTTGGTGAGTGCCAACATGCATTTGATTTATTGTCTTAATTAAATTCATAATTCATAAATGTTTTATAATACTAATTTATATCACATCTAATTTAATATGTATAATTATCACCACACTACATTTTGAATTGCTTATTTTTGAATTTTTTGTGCGTTTTTAGAACTGAAGATGAATGTATAACATTCGAAACTAGTTTTCAATAAAACAAATTTATAGAAGTGGTAAATAATTTATCAATCCCTAATTAGATTGATCCTCCTATACCATCATGCGGATGTCAATTGACGACTAATTCTGTTTTTATAAGCTGTTGAAATATATTTTATTAAAATTGCTACACCACAAAATAATTATAAATATACTGGGATTCGTACATAGCCAAAGGACATAGATAGTAGAAGCCAAATTATAAATACTACTGGCGAATAATATTTTATTCCGGCAGTTGTCAACGGGTAGATATCAACACTTCATCTACATTCAGACTTTCTCTTAAGTTTTTTCAATATCAGTCGCTTTTTTTTTTTCTCCGTTCGACAATACGTCATTGTCCCCTACACAATCGCGTTTCCGTTCTTTTTTCAATGCGAGTCTTATCGTTTTTAAATATTTATATTGTTTATTGACAGCATTGAAACTAAAACCTCGGTTTTAGTTATTTTTTTTTCTAGCTCATTCTAGATAATTACAGAATTCTCTTAGGAAAAAGTTTTTATAACAATCCAGTAAAGTTAAGGTGAAAATAACAACCGGAAAATTACATACTGTAATTAAAGCAGAATTTTAATGATACAGTCACAGCGGAGATTCAGAGTTTACTTAAATATATTTAGAAAAATGTATTGTTAAAATTTTAATTATGTTTTGATAGGGCATGAGGACATTTGTAGGAAGTGCAAAATATCATTAAAGTTACACCTGGTGCATAAAATACCTGTAATAAACAAAACGATTGTTAAAGGTGGGGAATTGTTCTCATTTTTTCGTAATAAAATATATGAGACTGCTACATGTAACGTATCACGACATATCAAAGAACTATGAAAATAAGAATTTCCACAGGGTTGTTATACTTTCTTTTTTAAACGAATGGAAACTTTGCTTCTTAAACACAGAAAATATAAATAAATCAAATAATAAAAAAAAATAAAGATAATAAAATTTTAGTTGAATAAGATAAAATAAACATCTTAAATACCGGCATATTTATGTAACTATAGCATTTACTCTGAGCCCAGAGAACTACGAAACAATCTTGTTCCCCCATTTTTAGAGGATAAAAGCCGGACTTGGTGATCCCAGCGCTTCTTTCTCAACCGTTTGACTGATATTTACAGCCAGTGGAGGCTGTAGTACCGGCAAATTAGGAAAAACGAAGGAAATAATTACTAAAATTTTAAAACTTAGGGTAAAATAGAGGATATTGTAGTAAATATCAGAAAAGTTCTCCTCCCCCCTCCCCTCCTAGGGAACGCTTTCCTTATTCACTCCCAAAAGACTATTTTGTTTTTTTTTAATTTTTGCGCAAAACAGTTCATTTTTCAAAGATAACTATAAAAAAAAAAAATATTCCATGTAAATTTATGTACAAAACTGGCCCCTATGGACCTGATCCGTTATTAAAAGCATAAGAGTTGGAAGAAGATAAAAATCAATCAGCCTTTGAGTTCGGTCTAAAGTTCAACTTTTATTTCTTTAATTAATCTTTTTTTTCCGTAACTACTTACTTACCTGTTATATATAAATAAATATATTGAAAACGTGAATGTCAGTTTTGGAATCTGAAAGTATGAAAAATTAAAATGTAAAATAAACTGTTATTTGGACCATTGTCACAGAAGTGGGTGCTTTTGTGTTCCAAGATATTTATTTCTATTTGGAATCGCTTAGGAATCTGAGGCATAAATGTTACTGAAGCAGGCAAAAACTAGTCCAGATTAAAAATGTTATGAATTAAACCTAAATTTACCAAAACAAACCCACGAAGTGCTCCAGATTCATTCCCTTTTGATGTCCAAAGCCTCAGAGTCGATTAACCATAAAAGTTCTGAGGCTGTCTACTTAATCAATTTTTTTTTTTTGTTAACTGTATACTTTAATAGATATTTAATACTTTAAGAGATTTACAGTTTCAGAAGAATTGTCGAATTCTTGGCACAAATGGATGCTAGAACAGCAAAACCAGTTTCTAAACTGTCCCGTGGGTTACAGCTCATTCCTCCGGCAAGTTTCGAATCTGGATTCCCACCGATCTGATTGGGCAGAAAAATTAGTCAGCTAGTTTTGTCCCTTACCTATCATTGATACCTCTTGAATCACACCGAGTATAAAACCTAATCTTACTGAAGGAGATGATCCCCAAAAGTGTAATGGTCATTTTTAATGAAGTTCATTCTCCACTGTTTTTACCGAGTTAGTCTTTTAAGAACTTATTTATTCAATAATGAATACTAGTATGAATCTGCTTAAGTTTGCTAATTAGCAAACCCCTAGTATTTTCTCAGTATTTTTTTCAAATTCCTCCCTCCCCCTCCTCCCAAAAAATAAACTATTACACTGGGTCGAAGGTTGACGGAGAGCGGTGGAACTCCGTTTCATAACCCCAAGAGCACGATTAAGGAAATTTTAGAGATGTCTGATATATATAAATATTTTTCCCCCCCCCCCCGCTATATTTGAGTACCTCCAGCGGCCCCCTTCGGATCAAATGAGCTGAAATTCGGTATGCAGGACTTTCTTCTGGATAGAACGATACCATAAAAGAATGGGTAAATATCAGTCAAAATTTCGGTATGTTTACCTGGAATTTCGGCGTTCTTTAAGTTTTGCGCATCTCTAAAGCGCCACCAAATTAATTTATAGAGTTGAAAATTTGTTTTTGAATTAAGTACGATTTTTTTAAATATTTCCGCACCTCTAATACCTCTCAAAATTGAGTTAGGAGGCTGTAGTATTTGAAAGAAAATTAAATTACCTATAAAACAAAAGAAGTTTCATCGAAATCGGACCAGTATTAGCAAAGATATGGCTATTTAAACTCCAGTGGCAGAGTTTAAAACTGACAAGATTGGGTCAAATGAGCTGAAATTCTTTATGAAGGGTTTTCTGTATGGAAGGTCAGCCGAGAGGCAGAACAATAGAATAAAATATGGGTAAATTTCCTTATGTTAGGAAACTGTCTTTTGCGGGTCTCAACTTTTTTCTCACTCCCTCATTTTTTTTAATAATTTGTATTTTAGAAAAATTACCACTTTAGTGACGCAGTTCAGCTGCTCACGGTTTTTTGTTTTGCCTGTATTTGAAAGTAAAAGTTCATTTCTCTGTGTTAATGTGAATCAAATATGACAGAAGAATGAAAAAACTGAGAGGGATATGAAACTTTTGACGTAATTTAACTGACGATGAAACATTGCATCATTGTGATTTTAGTGAAAATTAGACAAGGCAATATGTCACTGAAATATGTCTCATTTCATTTTGATGGTAGCCGGTAACAATACACTCTTCATACAACTGTAGTTAATAACAGGAAAAAAGAATATGCAACCCTCAATCGACTGTCTCTGAACTTCATCAGGACATTTTCATCATGGACCTGCTGTTCTTCGTCGACATGAAAACATCTCTAATCTGAATACTTCAATTTTCGGTCAGGTTTATTTCAAGCCTGGAATGTATTGGTGCTCTCCGAGTAACATTGCTTGCTTTAGATAGTTGAAGAAATAGTACAACATAAAAAAGAAAGTTTTTGTAAGAATAATTTTGTTAAAGCATTTTCAGTTTAAAAGTGCCCACGTCTGTGAGAAGGACCCATTCACTGCTTCAATACCATTCGACTATAAAATTTTATTGTATAATAGTGTGAACCTTGGCATATTTGCCCTGGAATCAAAAGAATTTGAATTAAGAATTATTGCAGAATCAATCAACAATTAATATCATCATAGCTATTTGGAATTTACAATCATCTTATGTACACACTAACACTACTACAATACAATAATATCTATATTACTTTGAGAAAATACTCAAAAGGGATGCAGTAGTAATAAATTATTTCCCCCAGTTGCTGTTTTTTTTGTTTTTTTTTACTAATTTGTCTGGACTGCTGAGCAGTAGGGGTTCATAGATTAAATTAGTGCGGTAAGGAAAAAATTTAGCCTTTGTTTTAAAATTGTGTAATAGGAAACAAACGTGTATAAAAAGAAAAATTAATCAGAAACTTGATTAAATTAAAATCCTAAAAGAACAGAATCAAACATCTTTTACTGATTATAACATAAATTGTTATTAAGTAATGCGATGGTCCGGGAGACGGTCAAAAAATGGACCACATTTTTTTTATTTATTAATTTTAATTCATTCACTTTATATACCATCCGTTCTTCCTTTTTTTTTAATGCAAGGCCATGGCTAAAATTCTGTTAAACAAGAATCGAAAAAAAAAAAAATTAAACAGCATAGCTAGAAGTAGGATAACAATCTAATTCTGCACTTTATCAATTACAAGAATATGATATACAGTTTTTAAGTTCAACACCCGCAGTGTCAAAGTGTGGTCGGCACTGTGAGATCGGCAGTGCCCTTTTACCACACAGCCTCACGTGCAGCTTCATATGTCTGCATGTGCACAACAGCCAAACTCTTCGCCGGTAGAACTGTGAAGCGCACAGTTCCATGCAAAGATTTTTCTGTCTTTTTCATGAACTATGGTGTGGTAACTGACATTAAACTTAAGGATTACATATTGTACTGTTATAAAGAAATAATTAAAGAAAGAAATAATTGATAATAGCAACTCAAAATGGAGGTGATGCTGTTCCATAGTTTCTGAAAACGAGCAGGTATGTGAATATCGATATATATCGTATCAAAAAAATTTTAATTTATGGAAATATTAGTTCGATATATCGAAAAAATATCGATATTTTAAATTATCTTAAATTACATGATATTGTATTTTAATCGATATTTCTGTGCCGATATAATCGAGATATTTTTTTTATAATATCGATATTTCTGTGCCGATATAATTAAGATATTGTTTTTATAATATCGATATTTCTGTGCCGATATAATTAAGATATTGTTTTTATAATATCGATATTTCTGTGCCGATATAATTAAGACATTGTTTTTATAATATCGATATTTCTGTGCCGATATAATCGAGATATTGTTTTTATAATATCGATATTTCTGTGCCGATATAATTAAGATATTGTTTTTATAATATCGATATTTCTGTGCTGATATAATCAAGATATTGTTTTTATAATATCGATATTTCTGTGTCGATATAATTAAGACATTGTTTTTATAATATCAATATTTCTGTGCCGATATAATTAATATATTGTTTTTATAATATCGATATTTCTGTGCCCATATAATTAAGATATTGTTTTTATAATATCGATATTTCTATGCCGATATAATTAAGATATTGTTTTTATAATATCGATATTTCTGTGCCGATATAATCGAGATATTTTTTTTATAATATCGATATTTCTGTGCCGATATAATTAAGATATTGTTTTTATAATATCGATATTTCTGTGCCGATATAATTAAGATATTGTTTTTATAATATCGATATTTCTGTGCCGATATAATCAAGACATTGTTTTTATAATATCGATATTTCTATGCCGATATAATTAAAATATTGTTTTTATAATATCGATATTTCTGTGCCGATATAATTAAGATATTGTTTTTATAATATCGATATTTCTGTGCCGATATAATTAAGATATTGTTTTTATAATATCGATATTTCTGTGCCGATATAATTAAGATATTGTTTTTATAATATCGATATTTCTGTGCCGATATAATCAAGACATTGTTTTTATAATATCGATATTTCTATGCCGATATAATTAAGATATTGTTTTTATAATATTGATATTTCTGTGGCCATATAATTAATATCGATATTTCTGGGACGATATAATTAAGTTATTGTTTTTATTATGTTCATTTACAGCAGAGTTTAAATAATAAGAAACAGGTTATATTTTAATCTCCTTCGGATTCGATTAGGTTTTTATTTTGTAGCTTGACAAAAGATTTAACGATATTCTAAAATATCGATATTGTTGTGGCGATACAATTAAGATATTGTTTTTATTAAGTTGATTTCCAGCAGGATTTAAATATAAAGAAACAGGTTAGATCTTAATCTTCCTCTCTTCCTCTAATTCGTATGGACTTCCTTTTTTTTTTTTTATATAAAAATATAACCGATACGTTTAAATATCGAAATTTTATTATTTCTATCCGATATCGATATAAATATCAATATCAATATTTTACTTTCCACATCCCATCCTCAGAGCACAGTCATTACAGATAGTAATACGAAAACACTTCACCACAAGTTTTTATGGTTCTTTGTTTGTCGAACTCACCTTCTCTGTAAATTTTTTAATTTTATATTATTCTCTTCATTTTTTTTTTTAAATATTTCGGTTTCCGATACTCAAATTTAAATATCGATAATACGATATATCGAGAAAAAAAATATCGGATGAAAATATCGATATATCAACATCCCT
This sequence comes from Rhaphigaster nebulosa, assembly GCA_948150685.1. NCBI lineage: Eukaryota > Metazoa > Arthropoda > Insecta > Hemiptera > Pentatomidae > Rhaphigaster > Rhaphigaster nebulosa. The sequence goes on from OX411308.1 coordinate 4,079,259, forward strand.
ATAAGCGAGCCATCACTGCTACTGAGCGAGGACATTATACTTAGTTGCAGACGCTTAAGACTTAAGTAGAGAATCTAGCCATATGTAATAATATAGTAATTATAGTATATAATAAGCTAAGTCCTTATGGATACCTATTAGAAAGTAATTCAAAGGTTAATAAAACACATTGCGGGAGTATTGTATTTAATTAACGAATCATATGCCGGTATGAACTTTGATTATAAAATGAGCTTCAAACACGACATAAATCCTTGTTGAATTATGTTTTGGTAGATTATTTCTTCACCTCTCACTGGACAATGTTTTTTTGTTAATATAATCTCTTTAATTGAACAGAAAAGAGAATAATATAGAACGGTCCATAGATGACGCCTTTTTTTTTTTAATCAAATACAAGTGCTGTAATCCGATAATAATCAGCTGATTGGTGCTAGTGCATCAGTTCTCAGTTCTCTCTATAGAGGGAGGGGAGGAGGTAAGGTACAGACAATTAATTAGTGTAATTAATAATAGATATATCAGTAATGTATATATAACACTGTAATATATCACTCCTCTTAGCCAATTCATTCAGACAAATATATCAAATTATGTCTGCCACCATCGTTTTATTTAATTTTAAAAAATCGGACTATCCTAATATTTTTGAAATATTTAATGTTACACATTTTATATGACATGTTTTTACTTCCTTGTACGAGGTAAAGGAAGTATTGTAATCGCGAAAATTTTCGGTTTTCAGATTTCAACGGAAATATCCATTTTGACCATCTCTGAATCCATTTTGACTAGGCGTCTGTACGTACGTTCGTTCCTTCGTATCTCGCATTTCTCAAAAACTAGGTTAAAACTAAGGTAAAATCTAGGCTTAAACCTCCCTTTTTGGTCACTACTTGATCACCGGAAGTGATACTTTACTTGAAGGTCATAATTGATTTCCATCAATAAACATATTAAAATACTTTGCAAAACTTTTCAAATTTGGTATTTATAACTTATACATTGATTTAAATAACATACTAGATTTTGGTCTAAACTGGAAAACCGGAAGCGGTACTTTACTTCAAGGTCATATTAGACTTTCATCAAAAATTACATTAAAATATAATGTAAAACATCTCAAATTTGGTAAATAGAACTTTTATATTGATGTGAATGTATTTACTATATTTTGGTTAAAATTGGTGAGCCGAAAAGGGTACTTTACTTGAAGGACATAATAAGCTTACATCAAAAATTATATTTAAATTAAATACATAAATCATATGTTTCGGTAATAAAGGTTACAAACGCAATTTGGTTTCCAATCCAATTAAACATTTTTATTACTTGTTTTAAGTGTTAAAATTTAATTTAAAATACTGGTTTTCCTCCGTATTTGTGTGTGTGTTTGTCAATAGATGGATATCCCGATGCCGAGTGTTGTTTCTGAGATACTGCGATCTTTGGAAAGTAGTAACCAAATTCAGGATCACTTTTTGAGCCACCGATTTATAGTTTAATAGGCGTACAAGGAAGTCATGTGTTGTCCACATCAGATATTTTTTTAAAATAAAAAGTGTATTTCAGTAATTAAATTGTTAAAACAAATCCGTGGCAAAAAAAAAAATATATTTATAATAATAAATGCTATTTACTCATTTATCGTAATTATTTTTGCGGAAAATACTCTATAAATAACAAAAACAATGCTTGAGTTCTGTCTAAGGAGAACTTGAGTTGTTTTAATAAACTGGAGATAAATCTCAGCTTATTCTACAACAGACCCCAACTTTATTAAGTTATTAATGGACTTAAATCTTGTTAAACAAGGAAGTTTTTACTCAATGTATCTCTAGTCCAACAGGAGGCTGAGAAAAAAAAAAGAAGTAAATAATCCATGATTTTACGAAAAACAGAGCTTTGTATAAATAAGCCGCTTTAAAGTCCCTTCCCATGGTTTTAAAAAAACAAATTATACCTGTTTTTGAAGAAATTTTTGTTTTGTTCACGTTGCTGCAATAAGATTGTATTTGATTTATTATTTTCAATCTTAGTAATCGACCAAGGATATTTTTTTTTAACTCCACTCGAAATTTGAGGTTTAACGTTTCAAGATACGTAGAATCCAAATATCGAATAAACTCCGAGACTACTGAACTGATTTTCTTGAGATTCGGCACCAAAATCACAGGCCGCGCCAGGAGATCCTCGGAATTCGACATTACCATCCGTCTGTTTTTTTTTCAAATTGGCGGCCGATTGGAAAATTTATAAGCTCATAACTCAGCCATTTGTACAGATAGAGGAAAAATGTAAACTGGTTTGGAATCAGCATACCAAGGTATTAAAAAAAAAATGTAATACAAAAAATTTATATAAGCTATTTGTTATGATCAATTAGAAGATGATTGTTATCTACAGAAAAAATGAAAAAAAAACATTTAAATCGGACCAATATTAGCTGAGATATAGCGTAATGTACTTCGTAGACATACCAGAAGTGCCACTTAATATCATCGGCTTTACATATTTTTACAATTTTCTCGAAAAAGGATCTAACGAATTTGATCAAACTCATATCAGTGTACGATTAAATGTCCTTAAAAATCAGCCAGATGTTTAAGCTTATTGAGATAGTCCGACAGAGCATAAATGCCAAATTTTTAAAGTGTCTTCCTCGAAAGTACCTTTTATATTGTTCATTGGAAATAATTAACCATCTCTACTTGTTAATAATAATAAAAAATGGATAAATATAAACTATAAAATAATTCGACAATTAATTAAAGGAGAAATATTTTCTCAGATTCAAAACAAATTATCGGAAATAAGAGTAGTAATATCTATGAATAATATACCATTTGAAAGCTAAAGATTTTAGACAGATTAATATCTAATTAAGGATCGATAAATTATTTGCCACTTCCATAAATTTGTTTTATTGAAAACTATTTTGGAATGTTATACATTCATCCTCAGTTCACAAAAAAAAAATTCAAAAATAAGCAATTCAAAATATAGTTTGGTATTATTATACATATTAAATTTAAATATTAATTTAATATGTATAATTTTAACAAACTATATTTTGAATTGCTTATTTTTGGAATTTTTTGTGTGTTTTTAGAACTGCGGATGAATGTATAACATTCTAAACTAGTTTTCAATAAAACAAATTTATAGAAGCGGCAAATAATTTATCAATCCCTTATTAGATTGATCCTTCTATACCATCATGCGGATGTCAACTGACCAATTAGATTGATCCTTCTATACCATCATGCGGATGTCAACTGACCAATCAGATTGATCCTTCTATACCATCATGCGGATGCCAACTGACCAATCAGATTGATCCTTCTATACCATCATGCGGATGTCAACTGACCAATTAGATTGATCCTTCTATACCATCATGCGGATGTCAACTGACCAATCAGATTGATCCTTCTATACCATCATGCGGATGTCAAGAAATTAATATCTAACATATAAAGTAGTGGAAAGTAATGGAGGGTGACGAAAAACGCATAAACTTAAGCGACTGTTATAGTTAATAATTTATATTATTATATTATTTAATGGAAACTAAATGGAATTTCCATGAAAGTTTCGTAATGCGTGCACCAGATTTTTTTATCTATATTAAATTAATAAATAAAATTAAAAAAAAAAAAAGCTTAGCCGCTTGTCAAACAGATTCAATATTATGGTTTCTATCAGGTGTGATATTTATTATTTATAAAAAAAAAAATACATTATTTCAAATAATAGTTGAGGGTCACTGGAAAAGAGAAGTAAGGTATAGATTATAGAGTGATAGAAGGTATACAGCAAAAACAATGGAAAAAATATATATATATATATATATATATATATATATATATATATATATATATATATATATATATATATATATATAATATGGTAATGTAGCGATGTTAATCATGTATTTAGAGTTAAAATGAAAGAAAAAAAATGATATATATATATATATATATATATATATATATATATATATATATATATATATATATATATATATATATTATATATAGCATTAGATTGATGAATATGCTGTCATGCAAATTTATTCCTAAAAAATTCAATTACTGTTTGCCCAGATTTGACCTCTGCTTCTAGGTTTCTTAAGTAATTACAAATTTCCATAATATGATTTAAAAGGCGACTTAATAAAATAAAGCGCAAATTATTAATAAGAATATAATAAATATTACGAATTGTCAAAATTCGGTAACATGACACTCAATTAGTAGTATTTGGGGCCTCATTAGGGTCCTAAGTACCTAATACGACAAGAAGCTAAGAAAATAAGTAAATAATATTAATGGCGAAACCTGATATAAATTATTTTGGGAAAAGGATGTGCCATTATTAGCCGAGGTCGGTTATTAAGACTGAATATCAAGTTACCACTGGCTGTACAGGAGCTGAGGAAGGGCATGTCATATCTCATAAATAACAACATGTTGTTATATTTTGTGTCATTAGTATCTTTATAGCCATTTTATTTTTAGACATTTAACATGCAGCCATAAAAAAAAAAATAAATAAATAAACAAAAAAAAATAGAACATATTCAAGTAGGCATTCGAAGACAGCAGAGTAAATAATAGCAATAAATCGATTTTGGCTATATTATTATCGTTATTATGAAACTTAGTAAGGTATCAAAAAAAATATTTAAAAAAATGACCCTGCCCTCTCCTCAAAAATCGATCCAAAAATCGAATGAAAAGAAATCCGTCCGTACACCGCGTCTCTCATTTCAGAGACTACTGGCTCGATTTTTTTTAATATTTGGTATGAGTGTCACAGGTCATCCCAAGATGATCTTCGGAACTCGGCATTACTATCTGCCATTTCGTTTCAATAAGGCGGCTGATTAAAGGTTAAATAAGCCCATATTTCAGACATTTATAAAGATAGAAGAAAAATATAAAGTGTTTTAGATTCATTATACCAAAGCCTTAAAAAAATAATTTTTATCCTAACATTTATTTTTAACCTCGGTATAATGATTCCGAAAACCTTTTTTTAATGTTATTAATAATTAATAATAAATTTAATATATAAATAATAATAAGTAATAACATGTAATGATTTGCAGCGTTTTAAAGAATCATTATAATTTACGTGTCAAAGTATGAGGATGACTTGGAGGCCGCATGTTTGAGTGAAATGGAAGCCAATTAACAAACGCCTAAATTGCTATATTCGTTTTTTTTTAAACTTAAAGAATGAAACTTTAACTGACAAGGGGAGTTTACGATGTGACCATAGCCGATTTTGATCAAAACTTTTTGGATGATTCTACATTGAAAAAAAATATCTGATGTGGGCAACACATGACTTCCTTGTACGCCTATTAAATTATAAATCCGTGGCTCAAAAAGTGATAACGAATTTTGTTACTAGTTTCCGAAGATTGACACTCGGCGTCCCGACATCCATCTATTGACACACACACAGACACAAAAATGCATACTCTTGTTCCTGGAGGTCTCATTCCGTTATTATATGTCATTTTGCTTTAGTAGGTAACTAGTTTCCAAGATTTCTCCATTTTCCGTGACAACAATAAAACTGTCAATATCACTGGATAAAGCATTAGAAATCGACAGTTTCGACATTTTAAACGGAAAAATCCTCTTAACTAATATCTTATTCTCGTGCTGCAGACTTGTTGATCTCACAAATGGGGAGTAAAACCAGTATTTTACACTCAATTTTAACACTTAAAACAAGTAATAAAAATGTTTTATACAAATATTTTATACTTTTTAATACAAATGGTGTTTGTAACCTTAATTACCGAAACATATGATTTCTCTTTTAATTTAAATATAATTTTTGATGTAAACTTATTATGACCTTCAAGTAAAGTACCCTTGATAAATTTGAACCAAAATATAGTAAATACATTTATATCGATATAAAAGTCCTATTTACAAAATTTGAGATATTTTACATTACATTTTAATATAATTTTCGATGAAAGTCTAATATGACCTTCAAGTAAAGTACAACTTCCGGTTTTCCAATTTAGACCAAAATCTAGTATGTTTTTTGAATCAATATATAAATTATAAATACTAAATTTGAGAAGTTTTTAATAGTATTTTAATATAATTTTTGATGGAAATCAATTATGACCTTCAAGTAAAGTACCACTTCCGTTGATCAAGCTGTGACCAAAAAGGAAGGTTCAAAACTAGATTTTACAACAATCCTAAATACAAAATTTCAACTTTCCACAGAAGATCGTTTTTGAGTTATGAGAGATACGAACGTAGGAACGTACGTACATACGCCACGACGAAACTAGTCAAAATGGATTCAGGGATGGTCAAAATGGATATTTCCGTCGAAATCTGAAAAACGAAAATTTTCGCGATTACAATACTTCCTTTACTTCGTACAAGGAAGTAAAAATGACCCATGTCTTTCCGTTTTGTCCAATGGACCTTAAGAGCTGAGCGAAAAAAAAAATAAAACATACTGAAAATGTTTTATTTTATATCTCATGTTTGAAAAATGATATCGACATGATTTTTTTAGGGTGGGGCAGAAAGAACTGACAGATTTTGAAAGGCTGTAAAAACAAACCAATAGAATATATAGAAAACATAGGGTTTTATTGTCAAAAATTACATTGAAAATAGTTTTATTTCAGTGGATTTTAAAAATCGCATCCTCCGAATGCCGTCCGTTAATGACTACGCCGAAGACGTACCGAGAAATTTCGATCACCTGTCGAAACATAAAGTTTTTCAGATTCATCATACTAAAATTTGTTTTTCAGTCCCGAGTGTGCTAAAAAATTTTAAAGCCACAAAATTACGTTTGGGTTTGAAGCTCCCTATCTTCTCTTCAATTTACCCGATTTAGACATTCTTGGGCTTGTTAAAAATAACGGAGTTTCTTCTTTCCATACATATAAAAAAATATAGCATTATCTTAGATTGTCTGTGTAAAAAAGTTTATTACTATATAAAAACAAAATTCAATTCTTTTGCTGATAACGTTAGTTTTGAAACATGTAGGAAAAACGATCAGACGAAACGCAAGGATTTGGGTCAACTTTTTTTAAATTTAGAATCACCCAAAAAATGTTGATCAAAATCGGCGAAATTAAATGAATATACATGTACAGAAATATGGACAATAGAAAGATAAATGGTGCAGCCAATAAGACCCGCAAATCAAATTTTCAATGAAAATATTGCAACTAATAACTATAATAAAATACAAGCACTCTTCTACTACGATTTTATAATAAACTAAACGGGCATATCATAAAATATATGTAATACAATGGTGGAAAAACAACTGTAAATAATAAAAACTATAACAACTAGAGAGAGGACTGTATTAATATACAGAAATTATTTTATGAAAGATGACGTAAATCGCGTAAATCAGCCATAATGAAACATAATCACATTATAGGATTATATATTAAACTAAAATAAAAGCAAATATTACAGTATAAATTAGGAATACTTACAATGCGCTGAAGTCTCTGGGAATGAAATTTACAGACAGGAGTAATAGGAAAGTATATTGAAATAGATTTAAGAAAGGATATGGTAAGTTTAACACAAGCAGCGGAAGAAAAATAAAGCATTAAAGTGATAAAATGAAAGAAAAAACGTGATAATTGGAAAGAAACTGTACATAAATTGAAACAAGATGGCGGTTGAACAGACTGTTAGCGGTTTAGCTGCCATGGAGAGAATGAATGCTTCACAATTAATAAGAGATCGCGCTGCAGTAGCAATTGAAAGATATCGATATAGGAACCTTCAGTCGATAACCAGTGACCAATACATTTTCTTAACACTTAGCAACAGACTGTTTGACCAAAGAGAAATGGATAAAAGTGCTGCTTCCTAAATGTACTTTCCCATTGCAAACAAGTCATTATTTCTTGAGCAGTCAGACAATTTACTGATTGTCATTTTTTATCATGACAGGTGCAAATAATCATTTGGAAGTAAAGATATAAAAGTAGGACTACTGTTTTACTCAATGGCATTCCAATAGCATGCTTTTACACAGTTTAACAATTAAATTAATGAACGTTTTAATATTCAGTCACAATTTCTTTATTAGAGCACTCAGTTGAATATAAAATGAGACAAAATGTCAAGTAATACTTCGAGAACTGTACAGGATTAACAGTGGCTTACAATTGGTTGTGTCGAATTGACATGCTTTCATTAAAACAATCGATATTTTTAACCCGGCATTAGTCGCTAGGTCTGTTACAATGGGTCCATCTGAGTTTTTCTCTCGCATACCAATATAATATATTTCTAATGTGTTTCCCTCTATTAAACCAGGAAAAAATAACATCATAACAAAATAACAGTGAGAAACATATTTTTTTTCAAATTCTTCAGTTTTATTAATTTATCAGAAGTATATTCGGGAAATAAAATTCAGAAAAATATAAAGGCCAAGAGATAAAACAAATCCGTGAGAATCAGAATTCCGTCACTAAAGTCGTATTTTTACATTAATTTTTTTTTTTTTAAAAACGGGAGATTAAGAAAAAAATTGAGACCCACAAAAGATAGTTCCCTAACATGCCGAAATTTATCCACACTTTTATAATATTGTTCTGCCTCTCCGCTGATTTTCTATATCGGAAATCTGGGGGGTGGGGGAACCAAGCTGAGACAGCCAACAGATACTTCCCTAACACCAACCCGATTCACATACAAATATTTCAGCCCTATAAACTAATATGGGGAAGCTGTAGAGATGCGCAAAACTTTAAAAACGCCGAAATTTCAGGTAAACATACCGAAATTTTGACTGGAATCTACCCATTCTTTAATGGTATCGTTCTGTCTGGAGGAATGTCCTACCTACATTCCGAATTTCAGCTCATTTGACTCAAAGAGGACCGCTGGAGGTGCTCAAATGTAGCGGGAAAAAAAAAATATATAAATATATATCAGACATCTCCAAATTTTCCATAATCGTGCTCTAGGGGTTATGAAACGGATAGAAATCGCAGTCCCGCCGCTCACCGCCGACCTTCGACCCACTGCAATAGTCTATTTTTTTCGGGGAAAAATACGACTAAAAATTGTTTACAAAGGGGAAAAGTAAAACAAATATTTTTTTGGTCTTCTGAAAAGTGGCTATATTCACATTCGTTACTTGAACTTGATGTGTTTATGATCAGTTATTTTCAACTTCTAGTTGCTTCGTCTTGAGCGAAATGCACCAAATCCTTTACAGATGTGTGTTTACATGGGCAGATGAACGGGGTTTTCTGTATGTTGACTTGAATATACTTGCAAGAAGCCGTAGTGGATGGCACCCGAATACTACACCAAATTTCAATATTCATAGTCAATTTCACTAACAATCCAGCAATGCGTTTAATTAGATATTCAATATCGTCCCTTGAAATGGGTAGGGCTATTTCCTTAATCAGGATTTTGTTTAAATATAAATTATTTTTTTTTTTTTTATGATCACGAGTTTACACATAATATGATGCAGGGCATCACAAAAATGCGAGAATACTTAAAAATATCTTAATATTTTGAGTTTAAATTAATATCAATTAATATGTATTGATATTGTTAAATATTATCGTTATTTAAGTTAACCAGACCAGGTGCGAACAAAAGAAATAAGGGACGAGCGGGTAAAGAAGGGTAACTGACAGGCGATGACAGATGTCACCACATAAGTGATAAGGGATAAGTTAATTTAAAAACCCTACTGAGAAGTTAACATTGTAACAATGCCAAAAGCTGGAACATCTAATCAATTTTAAGAACTGGTCCCCTTAGGCTTGGCTGGCCTCGAGGAAAAAGTGGAAAAGGTATGATTAAATTATACTAGTTGGATAATGGTTCGTAGATACCGCCTGCCAGGAAAAGTGGTGGAGCCATCCGATGAAATCCCAGAATTTCCTCCCTCTATAAAACTAGTCAGCCAATGAACATCGTTTTCTACCCCCTCTTTGGCAAAATAAGAGAGAAAGGGGGAAAGAAGCAAAGAGGTGAAAAAGAAGAAACTTCGGAACGGACCGAGGCTGAGGGAGGACGGCTAGACTGAGACCGGCTGATACAAGACTCAGACTCTGAAGATGAGAAATGCGCTCTGGCTCCATGACTGAAGATATGCAGGGGAACCCGAGGGAGAGATGCTGAGGAACCATCAACACGAATTAGTACAGATAAGAGATTTATGTTAAAACAATTAATGGCTAAGTCTAGGCTGAATCATTCCATGGTTAACTTTTTATTGTAATAGTTTGTTATTTGAATTTTGAAGAATAAAGATAAATGTTAGCAAGGAGGTAGTTCTTTAGTAACCATGCCCATATTTAATTTAAATATATTTCATTAAGATAGCAGTAACTTTGATTAACATTAGTATTAAACTTAAAAGTAGGAACATTATCTTGGTTAATTATTAAATAACGGTAACCACAAACCAGGCCTTTGGAAAGGTATCCAATTTAGAGGACAAGGTAAGAAATTCAAAAGTATTCATAAGCTTACTTAATTTTGGGATAATCATCCTCAATGATTGCCCAATGGCATCCCTATATATATAGACTCATGTATTAGAGCTAAATAGATATCAAGCTCAACTTAAACTAGAAACATAGCACAATTAACGGGAATTCAATGAATAATTTAAGTCATAAAACTAAAAATCGGTTAAGGCGTTCTATAAAAAAAAAATACATTAACCTCCTTGTCATTAAGCCGTAGTCGGGTAAAAAAACGACTAAAATTAGAAAGTTAAATTAAAAACGCAGCAAACATTACACAATTGTTCATTATTTCCAAATATTTATCCATGAATAAAAAATATTTAGATTAAATCTAAAACATTTCATCCTTTCCTTCTATATTCATTAATCGTCGAGATTTGGGCGGATGAAATCTCTAATAGGTCGTTATATTTAAACAAAATATTGGAAAAATTCCGAGGATAATCTCGGATTACCTCTGACTTTTTTTTTTTTTTTTGGTAGTCTTAGAACATTTATTTCTAAGTAATATAATATATATATATATATATATATATATATATATATATATATATATATATATACATATTGTATGTTTATATACATATTTATTGTGTGTGTGTGTGTGTGTGTAGAAGTTGCAAGTTAATATGTGATTACAAAATATATATATCACATATTAACTTATACCTGTCAATTAATTAGAATATTCAACCATCCTTAAAACACCAAAATAAAATATTTAAAAAAAAAATCTTGTGTTTCTTTACTGATATAACATAGATAACTGTAATATAATTTTAATTTCCTTTTTTGAATTAATTATATAATTTTTATTTACTGGATTTACAAAATAATGTAACAGCCAGAGAATATGTTACCACTGAGATTTAAAGTGTGCTAGTTTTTCATGGCCGTAATTTAACACTTAAAGTGTGTGTTTAGTGTCTGAGGAGCTATCAGAACTTTATTGCAGCCTTTGAAATGAGTTAAAGTTTTCATAATGCCTTTTGCTGCATTCATTATATTTTTTGTTTTATATTTTCAATGTGAATTTCATTAGAGAGTCTCTTTACTTCCGTCCATCGCTTATAAATCGAAGATTTTTCTAAATGCATTCTATATTTTTGAAGAATAAATAACCCTTTGATTTCATTGCTAACAATTTCTCCTTGAGCAACGATCGTTTTTTTTTCCCCATGTTTTATTAACAATAATATTCATATATGAAACGTGGAGATGCAAAAGTATAAATAATTCAGATAATAGTTCTTTTGAAACAATTATTATATAACAGAATTTGCTGAATTAAATCAGAATTAGGTTTGTAAAATATTGTGATAATGACCCGATCGTTAACTGCTAATCGGCAACTGTCGTCTCCAAACGTACTCTTGCGTAAAATGATACTTTATGGGCTGTCATTAGTTTTTTTTATTTTCGTTTAGTATAAAATCTGTTCAAATTCCTAAAAGGTTAATAAACGCTGAGCCGGCTGGTAAACGTCCGAGGGGTAGACCGAAACGTAGGTGGGAGGATTGTATTAAGAGTGATCTAATGAATTTGGGTTTGGATGGGAGCCGGTGGACCGAGGTTTGTAGGCAGCGATTAGTGGTATCGGCATCGAACCTCCGGGTTCTGCCCCCGGTAATAATAATAATAATTATTATTATTATAAAATCTGTTAGCTTTACAAACTTTGGAGGTTTTTTGAATAGTTGTTCGAAATTTATTCATCAAAGTAAAAAGCAGAAATGAATCCAATTATGAGTTTTATTTTCTTCTGATGAAAAAAATTTATTTATTTTTATTTGTTGCTGTCATTGGTTCAAAGTCAATATGAATCAATCGATAATTTATTAATTCTGTGAGATAGTAAAGTTTCGAGTTTTGATTTTTAATATTTTTGTTATTATCGGATTTTAGTAACTTGTGTCATATTGATCGCTTTTGTACTTTTTTATTAATGTATGTTACACGTGTTTTTAATATTTTATTTGCAATAGAATCCTTGAGTTGGGAAGTTCCTTTTTTAGGGATATTTAAAATTTGGCGCATTTTCATTCTGTTGAGATAGACACGTATTTAAGTAGGATAGCTCCATAAGTGCGACGCTGTTTCATAATGAAAACTTTTTACCTTATTTGATTTACATTTATATTAATTGATTTGAAAAACCTAATAAATTAAGCAAATTCAAAATTTTAATTTGAACATCAAAATCGCTCTTACTGTCTTCGTTGGTAATACAATACGTTCAGAGTTATGACTGATAATCCCATGTTCAATCATTTTGGATTGCTTTGAACCATTTCGCATTGGCCTGAACTGTTTTTTGTTGTTTTCCGAAAAGTTAGTCTCTTTGACTTATGGGTTTTTCAAAACACCAAATTTTTAAATAAATCCTTTTTATCGCATTCTCCAAGAGAAAATTAAAAAAAAAAATCAATAAACAATGAAAAGACTCATGACTTTCAAGTTAATAGTATTAACACATTTTATTATTTTAATCATTTATCATTAATGAGCTGGTACGACCATGTAATGAGAATGTCAGAAGAACGATGGCCCAAGAGAATGATAAATTATGTTCCTAAGGAGAGGAGGAGAAGAGGACGTCCGGCAAAGAAATGGTACGATGGTTTGCAGGAAGGAATGGCAGCCAGAGGGCTTACAGAGGAGGACTGCCAGGACCGGGAAAAGTGAAAGGAATCACTGTCAGTTTACGACATATGACGATTGTTGCAATAAAGTCGTTATAAAAAAAAAAAAAAAAAAAAAAAAAAAAAAAAAAAAAATCATTAATGCAAAGTGAAAATAAAATAAAAACAAAACAAATTATCTAATTATATAATTTCTCAAGATATTACTTTTTTTTATTTTTTTTTAAAACAAGTGCCAAAAATACTTTAACTGTTGTAATTTCAGTATTGGTACTTTATAATATAAAGCACATTGCAAGAGCTTAAAATATAAATAAATTAAAATACAGATTCGTTGAAGCAAAATAAAATATAGTGAATGGGTTCAAACCTCATCAGTAGTAAAGGAAAACTTATATAAATAAGCAAAACAACTTAATCATAATGGAATATTTTAATTCTTTTTTTTTTTTTTGAGGTGTTTGCATTCCAACATCCAGATACATGTTCCATGAATGGTATATCTAATAAGTTCAAATTTATTAATTAAATTGGAATTGATAAATGTGAAAACTTTAAAAAAATGCTAAATGGAGATTATTCAATCCTTTAATACTAGGATGTTATAAAAGTCTTTGTGCATTAATTCAACGCTGATGTAAATTACGCATATATCCTTGTTTACTTTGACATATATCCTTTATTTAATTATGTATAGCAATTGTCTCTACCTTTCATATCATTTTATAAAAATTTCTCTGATAATGCTAGAAGAAAAAATTATCATTCGTGGACTTCTGAGACATTACTAAAAAAATGGATTAAGTTCGAAGGCAGCTGCTGGTAGCGTTTTGGTTCAGACGGTTCAATTCTGGGAACAACAACCTTCAAGGTAATACTGTGTGTTTGATAAAATTATGAGGATGTTTTGCACTTTGATTTGGTTCCAGATGGCAGGGCTACTCAAGTTTAGCTCTATTGTGAACAACTCGAAAGAGCATATAAGAGTTTTAAAAAAGAAATCCCCTGCTTTGGTCAATCATATTAAACAGTCGAAGTACGCATGATAGTATAAAAGTATCAATATAATTAGGGATTGATAAATTATTTACCACATATATAACTTCTATACAATTATATTGACATATTTTTCTTTTTATAATTCATATATTTTTATCTTGCTTTTCATTTTTGTTTTTTATCATTTCTTGATGTTATTGGTACTGCCTTTGTCGTTTTCAATATTTTTCTTTTTAGACTTAATTAATTTTTACAGTGTTATTATTTTCATTGGTCACTTGTTAACAATTTTAACATCAATGATATGCTTTATATATTTCCAAATCTTCATACTAGTAGTCATTTCAATTAATAGTATTCATATATATTATATCATATCATGTATAATCTACTTTATTGTTTCATGTAATTTTTAAGAGAAATAGGTTCAAGAAGCATTGACTAAACCACGGTACTTCGAAATACGGTCAAGAAAAGCCTTCGTATGACAAGGCGAATCGGAATCATTTACATAAGTTTAGCATTAGAATATGCTATCGAATAGCATTTATACCAATATAGGTATTTATGAATAATTGAAACCTTTATAAATAAAATATCTGATGTGGACACCCCATGACTTCCTTGTACGCCTATTAAACTGTAAATCGGCGGCTCAAAAAGTGATCCTGAATTTGGTTACTAGTTTCCGAACATAAGCAGTATCTCAAAAACGACACTCGGCGTCGCGACGTCCATCTATTGATACATACAGAAATTAAGATAGCAGATAGGAAAATATTACATGTAGTCCTATATCAGGAATGTAAATAGAGCCTCATACTATAAATAGAGGATTATAAGACAGAATAAAGCAGTCTTTCTCCAGCACTGTGTGTTATTTCGCCTCCCTATTTCCTTTTTTTTATAAGTTTTCGTCCGTAAGAACATAAATCAGACACACACACACACACACACAGATAAGCTCTTGTTTATGAAGATCTTTATATGTTGTTTTCTGTATATGTCAATAGACAAAGCATTGAAAATTGACGGTTTCGACATTCGGGTTACGTTCTAAGACTAACTGATTAATAAGTAAGACTTATTTATTTTATATGAATAGGTTTCAAATATTTTACTATGCCCTATGTAAATTAATACATTATTTTAATTTCAATTAATTTTTACATTGTTATTATTTTCATTAGTCACTTGTTAACAATTTTAACATAATATGATATTCTTTATATAATTCCAAATCTTCATACTAGTAGTCATTTCAATTAATAGTGTTCAAATATTTTATCATATCATGTATAATCTACTTTATTGTTTCATATAATTCATAATCTTTCCTTCATTCTTTTCACTTAACTTTACTTTCATTATTTACAATATATAGTGTCATATTTTTCTTTTTATACATAACATAGTTTTATCTTGCTTCTCATTTCTGTTTTTTTTATCATTTTTTGATGTCATTGGTACTGCCTCTGTCGTTTTCAATATTTTTCTTTTGTTTTTTTTTTCTTTTTATCTTATTTATTTATTTTTTTTTTTAGGCCATTATCAGAGCTAAAAAGAAAAAGCAAAATAAAATATTAAAAATGACAGAGTCAGTACCAGTAACAGAAAGAAATGATAAAAAACAGAAACGACAAGCAAGATAAAAACATAAGAAGCATAAAAAGAAAAAGATGTCAGTATAATTATAAAAAATTAAAAATTAAAGTAAACTGAAAAGAATGAAGGAAAGGTTATGAATTAGGAGTAGATAATAAGTACGAACTTTGTACATTTATTTACATGAATTTCGTACATTTAAATCTAAAATGTGCTAGTTTTCTTTGATTCTATGCTTACTACTTTCTAATATATTACAAAACACTTTTTTTTTTTTAATATATAATAAATACCCATTAAAATTAAGAAATAAACAGGTAATGGAGTCAAAAGTATGAAATTAGCGGCATTTCGTTGTTTTTTAAGTTGTAAAATAACCTTTTATTGCACGAATACTAATTTCTACTGCACGGAATCATTCCCATAATAATGAAACCATCATAATGTTACGGGTTTGTTCATAATCAGACTTATGCCTTTTCATAAATATTCTGCAGAGTCGGGATAGCGCCCAAGGTGGAGTCGGCGAAGCGTGACGTAAACGAGTAATAAGTATGCCGTTATGTCGTAAATTAATCTGACTTGAGATTCTCGTTAATATTCAAGTAATAAAATAATAATATGCCAAGTTGATTTAGGAAATCTGTACATAAAATTAATTTAATTAGGTATTAATCTCAACTCCTATCTCGATTACTAGCATTAAATATAATTGTAATTAAATATAGCATAAAACGAACCAAACTTTATCGGTTTTCCATATTTGTTCTTTCTTCTGACCTATTTCTCGTTTATTGTCTTAAAATGTAAAATGTTAATGTTTGAGCATAATACTGACCATTTTGTAATATAAGCGAATCAAGATAGATCAGTTCGTGCGCAGTCTATTCTATAGTTAAATAATTAGTTAAGAATTACTTTGCGTTGTGTTAAAAATTATTTAATAAAGAAAAGTATAACAGAGAATGAATCCTCTGAGTTTACACTTTACTTATCTTGGCTTCCGAAACGTACTGCTATAGATAATCTAATCGAATAATAGTTTACTCTTAGTTTACTAGTCCTATTATCTATATTAGGGATTGATAAATTATTTGCCATTTCTATAATTTTGTTTTTATTGAAAACCAGTTTAGAATGTTATACATTCACCTTCAGTTCTAAAAACACACAAAAAATTTAAAAATAAGGAATTCAAAATACAGTTTGGTATTATTATACATATTAAATTAAATGTAATAAAAATTAGTATTATAAAACATTTATGAATTATGATATTGAATTAAGACAAGAAATCAAATACATGTTGGCACTCAGCAAGGTTTAAGTAGATTATATCAAACAGAAAAGTTTGTACTCATTTGCCCTCGAACTGAACTTGCAATGAAAGAAAGGTGTTTAAAGGTAAACGGTTTAAGGGTCGCGGTTTTCCAGTAATTCCGGTGAGAATAATTGTTTTTTCTATTATAGATGGGAATAAATTTAAGATTGGACTATTGCAGATATTCCAGGAAAAACTGGAAGATCACTAAATCGGAGATTGGAGGAACATACGTGCATATAATAATAAGACAGAGAATTACAACTTTGAAATTCATTTAATACCACAAATTCATCAAAGACTCAGGAGTTAAATTAATACATCACGTTGAAAACAGTCTCAAATTAAATATATATGAAGCACTTGAAATAATAAAATCCTTGAAATCCAATCCAGATTTTTGCTTAAATGACCAAATAAATATCTCCAATTGTCCAATCTTAAATGTATTCCCATCTATAACAGAAAAACCAATTATTCACCGGAATTACTGGAAAAACTCGGACCCTTAAACCGTTTACCTACCTAACACCTCACCCCAACTTTTTTTCATTGCTAGTTCATTACGAGAAGAAACCAGGACAAACTTTTCTGTTTGATATAATCTACTTAAAGCTTGGTGAGTACCAACATGTGTTTGATTTCTTGTCTTGATAAAATTCATAATTCATAAATGTTTTATAATACTAATGTATATTACATTTAATTTAATATGTATAATAATACCAAACTGTATTTTGAATTGCTTATTTTTGAATTTATGTGTGTTTTTAGTACTGAAGATAAATGCATAACATTCGAAACTAGTTTTCAATAAAAACAAAATTATAGAAGTGGCAAATAATTTATCAATTCTTAATTAGATAGATCCTTCTATACCATCATGCGGATGTCAACTGACTTTTATCTATAAGTTAAAAATGGTTGGGATTAAAGAGTAGAAAAGGGACTGAGTGTGGACATTAAAGGATAGTAACAAATAAGTAACAAAGAGTGCAGTAAGAAATAAGTAACAAATGTTGCTCTAGAGACACTATAGTACGCGATAAGTGCAATAGATTGTTCATAGAGAGCGTAATTAGCACCTCCACCACAACATCTTGTCTGTAGGAGTTTGCTGAAACTTGTTAAAAGTTAAATAGAAACTTGCCACGGAAAGCAGACAGATACAAAAGAAAGACTTGCTTTCCAATCCCAGGTCGAGCCATGTGTTCTTACTATCCTTCGTTTATAAAAGAAAAAGAAACAATATAACAAAAGTTATAATATAAAAATTCTTATTTTAATTAAATATTTCAAAAAATGGCGCTCAGTCCACAATGTGAATCTCATAAAAGTACATTAAAATCTCAGTTTATTTTTCAATTTAATCATTTCAAAAGTCCTTAATTCTAACCAAATCAAGTAAAAACGGCCTTCTTAAATATAATTAAATCCATGCTTATAAACCAACTGAAAATTCTAAGATTAAATAAAATATCTGATGTGGACAACACATGACTTCCTTGTACGCCTATTAAATTATAAATCGGCGGCTCAAAAAGTGACCCTGAATTTGGTTACTAGTTTCCGAAGATACCAGTATCGCAAAAACGACACTCGGCGTTGCGACGTCTATCTATTGACACATCCAGACACACATAAGCTCTTGTTTATAAAGGTCTTACTTAATTATTATATGTCGTTTTCCTCCTATGTCAATACTTAAAGCATTGGAAATCGACAGTTTGAACATTTTAAGCGGATGAACCCGCTTAACTTATATCTTATTCTCCTGTTGCAGGCTTGTTCAGCTCACTAATGGGGAGGAAAACAAGTATTTTATACTCAATTTTAACACTTAAAACAAATAATAAAAATATTTAATCAGCGTGGAAACAAATTATAACCTTCATCACCGAACCATATGATCTCTGTAATAAATGTCGATATACCTTTTGATTTAAGTTTATTATGACCTTCAAGTAAAGTACCCCTTTCGGCTTTTCAATTTCAACCAAAATTTATTACATTACTTATATTAATATAAAAGTATAATTTACCAAATTTGAGATGTTTTACATTATATTTTAATATATTGTTTGATGAAAATCCATAATGACCTACAAGTAAAGTACAACTTCCGGTTCGCCAATTTTAACCAAAATTTGCTTATGTTATTTATATTGATATGTAAGTATTAAATACCAAATTTGAGAAGTTTTGCATTATATTTTAATATAAATTTTTATGAAAATCAATGATGACCTGTAAGTAAAGTACCACTTCCGGTAATCATGTAGCGACCAAAAAGGGATGTTCACAATTAGATTTTTCAGAAATTCTAAATACAAAATTTTAACTTTTTACGCCTAACCGTTTTTGAGTTATGCAAAATGCGAACTAACATACGAACTACGAATTACTGCGTAAAAGGAAGTAAAAAACCAAGTAACAGAAAAAGACGAAAATATGTGAACAAAACAATTATAGATTGAATTAAAAGTGTTTATACTCGATTTTAATAATGATTTAAAGAACAGTCTTTCATGTTACGATGGTTTTCATATTTCCAATAATTAATAGTCATAAATTGACTATTCGTTAACTTCGAATACATAGCGCTTATTAACGCAAAATTTTTGTTAATGAAATGAAAGTAAAATCGTATAAAAGCAAATATAAATAAACTTAATTTCGGCAATTGAAAATCTCGATAAAGAATGATAGAGTGTAAGAATACTATAGTAAAAGATGGTTTAATTTGAGTTTTTACTTTTTGATCAATGCCCAGAGCAATACGTTGGCACGATCCGCAGTGTGACCTAAAATCAGTTATGTGATTTTGATTATATTAGAAATAAGATTTTATCACGTATGTGCTGGTGAAAACCACTCGTGTGAAAAAATGTCTTAACATGATTTTAATTGATCATAAAGAATCTAGCTTGCCTTCTAGTTTAGCTGCTGATGTGAGATGTGTTGCCTCTGATCTGCATTTACGTCATCTTATGTTTTTCAGTCCCCTTGGTACCTGAATGGCTACGACGTTTACTGGTCAGTTGTCTGCTGCTATTTGAGAATCTCAAGACTTTGAATTTTCTAATAATATTGTGATGCTATATAATACTGCTAACCTTTGGCATGATCAGGCTGTCATGGATACTTAAAATACATAATCGTCAATTTTATTTTAAGTATTTTGGAATCTAAAAAATACCGTTAATTGTACATTTAGGCCATGCTAATAAAATATTTAATTCCGATTTGCATTGAGTAAGCTGAGCTGACTCCGGTTCTATTGTTAACAGTAAGCTGAGCTGACTCCGTTTCTATTGTTATCAGTAAGCTGAGCTGACTCCGGTTCTATGGTTATCAGTAAGCTGAGCTGACTCCGGTTCTATCGTTATCAGTAAGCTGAGCTGACTTCGGTTCTATCGTTATCAGTAAGCTGAGCTGACTTCGGTTCTATTGTTATCAGTAAGCTGAGCTGACTCCGTTTCTATCGTTATCAGTAAGCTGAGCTGACTCCGTTTCTATTGTTATCAGTAAGCTGAGCTGACTCCGGTTCTATCGTTATCAGTAAGCTGAGCTGACTTCGGTTCTATCGTTATCAGTAAGCTGAGCTGACTCCGGTTCTATTGTTATCAGTAAGCTGAGCTGACTCCGTTTCTATCGTTATCAGTAAGCTGAGCTGACTCCGGTTCTATTGTTATCAGTAAGCTGAGCTGACTCCGTTTCTATCGTTATCAGTAAGCTGAGCTGACTCCGGTTCTATTGTTATCAGTAAGCTGAGCTGACTCCGTTTCTATCGTTATCAGTAAGCTGAGCTGACTCCGTTTCTATTGTTATCAGTAAGCTGAGCTGACTCCGGTTCTATTGTTATCAGTAAGCTGAGCTGACTCCGGTTCTATCGTTATCAGTAAGCTGAGCTGACTTCGGTTCTATCGTTATCAGTAAGCTGAGCTGACTTCGGTTCTATCGTTATCAGTAAGCTGAGCTGACTTCGGTTCTATTGTTATCAGTAAGCTGAGCTGACTCCGGTTCTATCGTTATCAGTAAGCTGAGCTGACTTCGGTTCTATTGTTATCAGTAAGCTGAGCTGACTCCGTTTCTATCGTTATCAGTAAGCTGAGCTGACTCCGTTTCTATCGTTATCAGTAAGCTGAGCTGACTCCGTTTCTATCGTTATCAGTAAGCTGAGCTGACTCCGTTTCTATCGTTATCAGTAAGCTGAGCTGACTCCGTTTCTATCGTTATCAGTAAGCTGAGCTGACTCCGTTTCTATTGTTATCAGTAAGCTGAGCTGACTCCGGTTCTATCGTTATCAGTAAGCTGAGCTGACTTCGGTTCTATCGTTATCAGTAAGCTGAGCTGACTCCGGTTCTATTGTTATCAGTAAGCTGAGCTGACTCCGTTTCTATTGTTATCAGTAAGCTGAGCTGACTCCGGTTCTATTGTTATCAGTAAGCTGAGCTGACTCCGGTTCTATCGTTATCAGTAAGCTGAGCTGACTTCGGTTCTATCGTTATCAGTAAGCTGAGCTGACTTCGGTTCTATCGTTATCAGTAAGCTGAGCTGACTCCGGTTCTATTGTTATCAGTAAGCTGAGCTGACTCCGTTTCTATTGTTATCAGTAAGCTGAGCTGACTCCGGTTCTATCGTTATCAGTAAGCTGAGCTGACTTCGGTTCTATCGTTATCAGTAAGCTGAGCTGACTCCGTTTCTATTGTTATCAGTAAGCTGAGCTGACTCCGGTTCTATCGTTATCAGTAAGCTGAGCTGACTTCGGTTCTATCGTTATCAGTAAGCTGAGCTGACTCCGGTTCTATTGTTATCAGTAAGCTGAGCTGACTCCGTTTCTATCGTTATCAGTAAGCTGAGCTGACTCCGGTTCTATCGTTATCAGTAAGCTGAGCTGACTCCGTTTCTATCGTTATCAGTAAGCTGAGCTGACTCCGTTTCTATAGTTATCAGTAAGCTGAGCTGACTCCGGTTCTATCGTTATCAGTAAGCTGAGCCGACTCCGATTCTATTGCTATTAGTAAGCTGAGCCGACTCCGGTTCTATTGTTATCAGTAAGCTGAGCCGACTCCGGTTCTATTGTTATCAGTAAGCTGAGCTGACCCCGGTTCTGTTGTTATCAGTAAGCTGAGCCGACTCCGGTTCTATTGTTATCAGTAAGCTGAGCTGACCCCGGTTCTGTTGTTATCAGTAAGCTGAGCCGACTCCGGTTCTATTGTTATCAGTAAGCTGAGCCGACTCCGGTTCTATTGTTATCAGTAAGCTGAGCCGACTCCGGTTCTATTGTTATCAGTAAGCTGAGCCGACTCCGGTTCTATTGTTATCAGTAAGCTGAGCTGACTCCGGTTCTATTGTTATCGTCTAATTGAATCACCTGATGATTAGTTTCGTTTATCATGTACTCTATTTCAAATTTATTTTTTAAATATTACATTCAAAATTTGAGTTTTATAGTTCTGGGTTTACTGATAATTCCTGAAGGATTTTTGGATAAGATAAAATCTCCTGTAGCTGACCTTATTAGCAACTTTTTCTTAGGAGAATCCGCTGTGCTAGAGCTATCTAGTTTATCACCAGAATACGTGAGGCAAAAATTTTTAAGAGAAATAGGTTCAAAAAGCATTGACTAAGACCACGGTTCGATATACGGTCAAGAAAAGCCTTCGCGAAATGCCAAGGCGAATCGGAATAATTACATAATTTTACTATTACAATATGCTACCGAATAGCATTTATACCAATATAGGTATTTATGAATAATTGAAACCTTTATAAATAAATTATCTGATGTGGACACCCCATGACTTCCTTGTACGCCTATTTAATTATAAATCGGTGGCTCAAAAAGTGATCCTGATTTTGGTCACTAGTTTCCGAAGATTGCAGTATCTCAAAAACGACACTCGACGTCGCGATGTCCATCTATTGACACACACACATACACACACACACACAACTCTTGTTTATGAAGGTCTTATTCTGTTATTATATGTCGTTTTCTGTCTATGTCACTAGACAAAGCATTGAAAATTGACGGTTTCGACATTTTAAGCGGAAAACTCCACTTGTATATTATTCTCCTACTATAGACTTGTTCAGCTCACGACTGGGGAGGAAAACAAGTATTTTATACTCAATTTCAACACATAAAACAAGTAATAAAATTATTTATTTAGAGTGAAAAAAAATCGCGTTTATAATCTTTATCAACGACCATATGATATCTGTATTAAATATCGATATACAACCATTTGATTTATTCTATTTCAACCAAAATTTATTATATGTTAATATATTTTTTGATGAAAGTCTAAAATGACCTTCAAGTAAAGTTCTACTTCCGGAAATCATGCAGTGACTAAAAAGGGAGGTTCAGAACTAGATCTTACAGTAATCCTAGATACAAAATTTTTACTTTCTACGGCCAACCGTTTTTAAGTTATGCGAGATGCGCACGTATGTACAGACGTCACGGCGAAACTACTCAAAATGGATTCAGGGATGGTCAAAATGGATATTTCCGTTGAAATCTGAAAATCGAAAATTCTCTCGATTACAATACTTCCATATAATAGTTCCATACTTCGTACAAGGAAGTAAAAAATTATAAAAAACTATATTTAGAATTTATAAATTTAATTATATTGTATACTAGGACTATTAAATTATATTGTATACTTGGACAAATCACATCTTCTGGACTAAAGATGAACTTACGAATCAAAGGACTAGTCTGCACTACAGTACTAAGGTTTATTTGGACTTTGGCGTTCAACAAAACACGTTCACAGACACAAACACCATCCAAAATTCTTAGGAAAAGTATAAATTCCCTATGATTTATTTCGAATCACACTATACACAATGACATAGACATTCCTGAAATAATCTCTTCTACTCAAAATCACCCCAATCTATTAGTTATATCTCTTTCATCCTCCTTTTTACCCGGTCTCCTTGGGCGGGGGTTAAAAAGAGAATGGTGATCTCCTGGTTCATCCATAATACATATCCAAGACACAAATACAAATTCATAGTCAAAATTCAAGATACATTATCAGGTTGAATAAAGAAAAACGAAATCGAATTTGCTAAATGCGGTGCAATGCAGTAGCAAATATAATAATTATTTATTATTTTTAGTAATGATTATAAAATAGATGAGTCTTAACATAGACGGTTTTACAGTTAATTATCAACCATATAGAAATTATTATAAAATTTCTTATACGTATTTAAGGAACAAGTTGGTCGGGGGGTGCGATCAAAGACTAACAAATTAATAAGTAAGAATTATTTATTTTTTATGAATAGGTTTCATATATTTTACTATACCCTATGTAAATAATGCATTATTTTAATTTCAATTAATTTTTATATTAGGGATTGATAAATTATTTGATACTTCTATAAATTTGTTTTATTGAAAACTAGTTTCGAATATTATACATTCATCCTCAGTTCTAAAAAGACACAAAAAATTCAAAAATAAGCAAATCAAAATATAGTTTGGTATTATTATACATATTAAATTAGATAAGACAGATAATTCCAACTTTGCAATTCATTTAAATGAAAATAATCATAAACTTATCAAAGACTCAGAAGTTAAATTAATACATCACGTTGAAAACAGCCTCAAATTAAATATATATGAAGGACTTGAAATAATTAAATCCTTCAAATCCAATCCAGATTTTTGCTTAAATGACCAAATAAATATATGCAATAGCCCAATCTTAAATTTATTCCCATCTATAACAGAAAAAACAATTACCGGCAATACTGGAAAAATCCCGACTCTTAAACCGTTTACCTATAAACATCCTACCTACCTTTCGTTCGTTGTTAGTTCAATGCGAGAAGAAACCAATACAAACTTTTCTGTTTGATATAATCCATTTAAACCTTGGTGAGTACCAACATGTATTTGATTTCTTGTCTTCATTAAATTCATAATTAATAAATGTTTTATAATACTGATTTATATTAATCTAATTTCATATTTATAATAATACCAAACTATATTTTGAATTGCTTATTTTTGAATTTTTTGTGTGTTTTTAGACCCGAGGATGAATGTATAACATTCTAAACTAGTTTTCAATAATAAGTAAATTATAGAAGTGGCAAATAATTTATCAATCCCTAATTAGATTGATCCTTCTATACCATACATATACATATACCATACCATACTTACATACCATACATCTTGCATACGTAAACTAATTTGTATATTGTGATTATTTTCATTAGTCACTTGATAACAATTTTAACATCAATAATATGCTTTATATACTTCCAAATCTTCATACTAGTAGTCATTTCAATTAATAGTGTTCATGTATTTTATCATATCATGTATTACGTAAATCATGATTGTTTCATGTAATACACAATCTTTCCTTCACTTTTATCACTTAACTTTACTTTTTCATTTTTTACAATATATAGTGTCATATTTTTCTTTTCTTACTTTATATATTTTAATCTTGCTTGTAATTTCTGTCTTTTTATCATTTTTTACTGTTATTGTTACAGCCTCTGTCGTTTTCAATGTTGTTATTTTATTTTTTATTTTAACCCTGATGACGGCTTAAAACTTAGGCCGAAACTTTGGCACAAAATAAATAAGTCTTAATGTGTTAGTCTTTGGCCGCATCCCCCGACCAACTTCTTCCTTAATTATATCAACGATCAACCAAACTCACTCCAAAATTCATGTGTCTTGTAAAATCATGTGTTTGACACATGATTTAGGTTAGGTTTTAGGTTGATTTAGGATTTAGGTTTTAGGATGTGTATTTCTATGATGTTAATGAATTCATTCAACTGCTTCTTTCATTTGTTTTATATTTAAAGGGAGTATAACAATTTTATGAATTCATAAAAGAACTTATACTTTGAGTACAAGATTAAATTTATTAATTCTAAATTGATACTTAGGCCAGGTGGCACATATGCCTAGAGAAGTAACCCCCATAGGCCTGCTTGAGGAACGACCTGGTGGAAGACGTGGTAGAGGAACACCACGCCGGAGGTGGTTGGCTGAGGTGGAGGACATCCTGAAGAGGCTGGGAATCAGAAGATGGCGGCTTGCCCGGGATAGAAGAGAGTGATATGAGAGGCCCAGGTTCTTAAATAAATAAATTTTAAAAAAATTGATCCTTCCAGATTTTGAGCAGGAGGCGCGAGCTTTGTCTTAGTTTTATATATATATATATATATATATATATATATATATATATATATATATATATATATATATATATATATATATATATAAAGCATTACGAAATATTTTATTTTTAATAAATCTTTAAGGGTTTTTCTTACTTTTATGTAAGAGGCCATAGTTATCATCTATAAAGAAAAATTATAGTTACATGTTATTTTTTAACTATTATTAATTTATTGACAAGGATATGGAAATTATAGGATATTGTGGTATAGAGTTATGCAAGACTATTCCATTAACTAAAGGCATAATGACATTATTGACAAGGCTGGGGCCATTGTTGGGCGAGCTATTGAGGCAACTATTCCACTAACGCGCCCCCCCCCCCTAACAGCCGATCCCGGCTACACTTCCAGCCCTACGTGACCTGTCCGCAGTGTAGTCATCATCTGCACCAATATTATCAGACCCCCATAAGTGGGATATAGTGACCTCAGTGAACAGGACATTGCTGTCTATCTGTCTTAAGCTCTGAGCGTACGTGCCTCGAATCTATTCGAAGGCGCTTTAATGGAAGCGATATTACCAACGACGGAATGGACTCAGGTCTATATTCTTAGAACTGTTATCCTCTCACTTACAAAAAAAAAAAAAAAAAATAGGGTGCTGAATCCAGATATGATATTAAAAATCTGTATCACCCACAATTTCTTCACATTTTATAGTTAAATTTATTAAATTAAGCGATTTTTAAAGAATTAAACAGCTTAAGCTGTATTCTTTTTTAATGCCATTAATTAATTACAATTAATTAATGACATTAAAAAATAAAGTAGAAATAAGCTAACATTGAGATATAAATGGCAGATTTCAAAACAAAGCCATAAGTCTCTCAAATAGCAGTAAATTACTAAGCAATCAACGTTTCGCCAATTCGGGATAAAACAAAAAAATACGATTACATAAACGCAAACCAGATATAGCACATCTCGGATCTACAGTCTATAGGTAGACTTCGCCATTACTGCTCACCGTAGCGGCTGGTAGCCCTTGCCAACCATTACCAATAACCGCTACTGGTTGTATATTTCGTCGAAACTGTTCACCGTAGCGGCCGACTCCTCTTACACTAAGCATCCTGGTTATAAATATTGTTACATAAAAATGTTAACGTGGCCCTATACGATCGGTTCGACACGACGTTCAAAACCGATGGTATAAGTGTGGAAACCGTCGGTTTTGCTGGCGTTTCAGGACAGAAAAAAAACATCATGTTGGAACGATAACGTTAAAAACAGCCCGTGCAAGACTGCATCGTTCTGATACATCGTTTTTTCTGTTCTATTTCGTACATTATTGATTCAATTTTAATTTTATCAAAATTGAATCAATAATGCTCTCACCAAACGAAATCCATAAATTATGAATTAATTCCTTTCAGATATAAACTTAAAATGCATTTTTTTTTTTGTTGATTATTTATCATTCCCTCAAATACGATCATTTAAACATTTTTTTTTCAAATAACATTCTTCTTTTTGATGCTTTATTGTAGCCATAACCGCATAATTTTATCTACGTTTCAGACTCTGAGAAAATTTTCACCATTTTTTTTAGTAATAAATATTTATTTAGACATGATGGCCGCGAGGTAGTACAGGCCCTTGGTTGTCAAGAGACGAGAACTTTATGAAAATGTATTGCGCGTTAACCATTCTTTTCATAAACTAGCTGCAATGAAGTTAGAATATCTCATACTCAGAAAGGGACCAAATATCTAAAATACTGAAAAAGGTGATAAAATATCAATTCAAATTTATTTTTTTATTTTTACATAATATCAAAATCTAACACACTTCTCACAGACTTTACAACATCATCTTACAAAACTTCCTGACTAGTGCAAACTGGAAAATTCGAATAAACCGAGACGAATTCCAACATATTGCATTTACTCTCCGACAAGAAACTTGCCCTCCAATATACCTCGACAATGTGCTAATTCCGCACACAGACAAAATCCTTGGTCAGCCAAGAAGACATACAAACAACTACTTCAAAATTTTCATTCAAAAACTAATAGGACTATAACATCAGCAACATTACCTTACATAAAGACCTTAATATACCAATAGTTAACGAACACAAACGGACCCCACTACAAACGATTTCACGATAACTTACACGGACATCCTAACTCGCTCATACAAGCCAAGACTACAACCATCAAGCCTGAAAAAACTCGTAGAAGCCAAAAAAGGAGCTGGATGAGGGATCACATTAGGCATGAATATATTTTATATATACATATATATATATATATATATATATATATATATATATATATATATATATATATATATATATATATATATATATTCAATAATCAAAACAGAAAGAGGTGCCGCAGGGTATCACTGCCTATCAAGCCTATCATAACACAAGATAAATTTTCAGCCAGCAAATTTACTGGTTATCAACATTGACAGGTGTGAATACGAAAATAAAGAAGAATATATATATATATATATATATATATATATATATATATATATATATATATATATATATGTACCCCTGCACTGCCTCCTTAATTTCATTGCTATTTTGCTTAGTCACTCATTCACCATTCATTAAGTGGTACTAAATTCAAGCTACTAAATTTTGTTTGTTTATTTATTATTATTTCCCGTTTTACTTATTTAATACAGTTATTAATTTAGGAATTGATAAATTATTTGCCACTTCTATAATTTTGTTTTATTGAAAACTAGTTTCGAATGTTATACATGCACCTTCAGTTCTAAAAACATACAAAAAATTCAAAAATAAGAAATACAAAATATAGTTTAGTATTTTCATACATATTAAATTTCTATATGTATAATAAATAAATCTATAATATGATAAAACATTTATGAATTATGAATTTAACTAAGACAAGAAATCAAATACATCAAATACTCAGCAAGGTTTAAATGGATTATATCAAACAGAAAAGTTTGTACTGGTTTTCAATAAAACAAAATTATAGAAGTGGCAAATAATTTATCAATCCCTAATTAGATTGACATCCTTCTATACCATCATGCGGATGCCAACTAGTTATTAATTTGTTTAGTTATTGTTACTTCTTTATCAGTTTATATATTATTATTAATAGCCAGTTCTATTAATAATATGTTTAATCTATTAATATTAACAAATTTATTTTTATTACACTATCAGCTCAATCTCATAATATTTTACAAATTCATCACTGTTTTCATTTTTTCTCGGTATGTCTTATCATATATATCATCGTTAATATCATTAACGATATATATATATATATATATATATATATATATATATATATATATATATATATATATATATATATATATTACTGTTTTATTTTTGTATCTTGTTTATTCAGCCATGATGAAGAAATGGAAAGTGGGTCGAAACGTCAGTTTCTAATAAATATTATTTTTGATCCATTCTTTTTTCCACTCCACCTCTTGGGCCATACCATTCCTTCATATAATTAATAATATTTTGTCAGTCACTAATATACGGAAGATATGATACAGGACCACTACTTTTTTTTTCCTTTTAACATTCCATTTATCGTCAGGCTGTAAAGAACTCTTCCCCCACCCCTTTCTCTGGATTCGCAGCTGTCCGAAAAGAAAGACCCTGATGCCTGTCAAATTACTCCTCTCGATCAGGAAGAGTAATCCATATTTGAATATAGCCCCAAAAGCGCTTCAAAAGTTCTCAATACATCGATTTCCCGTCAGCCTGCTCCAAAGAGAAACACGAAGTAGCCTCACTAACTCGATGTATTTCTTATTTCTCTTAGCAATACCATCTCAGCCTTCCTACGCTTTCAATATTCCGGGATGTCGACTGTCGGAAAAGTTTATCGTTTTATTAAATTCTTTTCAAAGTCTATCTTTCCTTTAAAGGCTTTTCTTTATCTGTTTTTGACGACTTGCCAATAAACTGACGAATAATTTCGATAGTTTCATAAGCTTTTTGAAAAACTTAATGTTCATTTATGTTAAAAAAAAAATTAATAAAATTTATTTATTCTTAAAATTATCAGAGAGAGATAACCATAATAACTCATAATGGTATGGGTAAATATAATAATAATAATAAAGTTTTATTCTCAATTTTTTGAAAATTACAAAAACTGTGTAATCATGTTCCGGATTTCACATCCTTTACATGATTAATAATTTTTAAAACAATAATTAGATTTTACATATTTACATTGTTCGTATAATAATAGTAGGAAAAATAGAAAATAAAAACCCACTTAGAAAAAAGAAAAAGAAATAAATAAATAAAAAGAATACATAAGTAGAGTAAAATATAATAAATCTGGCTCACAACTATGCTAGGGTTTAGGAGTACATGTTTGGTTCTTTTTTGAGTGTAACGTCGAAGGGAGTTTTTATTGTAATTACCTATCTCTTTTATCAATGGGTTTTCGTAAGCTATTGTTCTTGCAAAATATGATTGGGTCTGAGCGAAGACGTATTGTTGAATTGTGGGAAGTTCTAGGTCTTGGAGCATGGACGTGATTTTAGTATACCGGGGGTAATTATTTATGATCCTCATACAAAGGTTTTGAATCCTTTCAAGTTTATTGTAATTAGTTATACAAGTTGTGCTCCACAATGGGAAGGCGTAGGTAAGCTGAGCTCAGATCACTGATTTGTAGAGTTTGTTTTTGGGGCTTAGCTTGGATTTTTTATTGAAATATGGGAACATTTTAAATATATTTTTTTTTGGCTTTATCTGTTTTCCTGTTTATGTGTTCTGTGAAGGTTTGGGATTTGTCCAGAGCTAACCGAGGTATTGTACTGATTTAGACCATGGGATGTGTTCTGAATTTAGGATCAGATGCTGATCTATGCATGGCCTGCGCTTGGTAAAAATTATAGCTTCTGACTTATTTGTGTTGATTTTCAGTTTCCATATTTGACAGTATTTGTTAATTTTTTTGAAAGTTAATTGTAATCTGTTTACTATTGTATCAATAGGGTACGATGCTGTGTATAACGCTGTGTCGTCTGCGTATAGAGACCTTATTAAATCGGATAAGAATAAATTGAATAGGGTTGGGGATAGGCAGGAACCTTGAGGAAGACCATCAGAGAGTGGGAGTACTTTGGAGGAAGATGAGTTTATTTGAGTATAAAATTGTCTATTGGAAAAAAATTAATGTAAGATGTGAACTAAATACGGAGAAAATTTGTATAAAATTAGTTTATGAATAAAACCTGCATGCCAAACGGTGTCGAAAGCTTTTTCGAGGTATAACAAAAGCATGCCGGTATCTTTTCGATAGTTAAATGCTTCGGTAATGAAATCTGTGAGGCGAGCTAGTTGGTCGACAGTGGAGTGATGCTCCCTGAAGCCAAACTGTTCTTCTATTATCAGTTTATTCTGTCTGACGTGCTTGTGAATCCGATTTAAAAGTAAACGTTCTAAAATTTTAGATAATATGTTCAGCAGCCTTATGGGTCTGTAATTTGAAATAGTTTTAGGGTCTTTATTAAGTTTGGGGATCGCGACGGTTTTGGAGGTTTTCCAGGCTCTAGGAAAATAATTGTACTTTAATGCTGAGTTGAATATTTTGGTTAAATAATAAATGGCTTTTCTGCTTAGATTTTTTATAACCAAAGACGGAATGCCATCGTCACCTGGAGCTTTCTTTGTTTTTAATTTTCTGATAATGTTCCCTGTTTCTTTGGGTGAGATAGCGGGGAAATTAGTTGCGATTGGAACTTTTAGATAGTCTCGGACTGATTTTAGAATTTTTCGATTATGGTGATTTGACCCAAAGTTTGAACTGGTTAAGTGAACAGATTGAAAATGAATTCCTAATAATTCGGCTTTGTCTTTATCCTTGTAAACATATTCATTGGTTTGTTTTAGTGGAGGAATTTTGGAAGATAATTTTGTGAAGGTTATATGAATTTTCCAGATTTTTTTTCACCAGTAGTACAGGAGTTCGTTTCGTTTTTCCAACTAGTTATACGTGATCGTACATAATTATTAAATTTATAAAAAACTGTCTTCGATTGAGGGCTTTTCGTATGTTGGTATTTTTGTCTAAGTCTATTTTTTATTTTTATTAGAGTTAATAATGAGAATGGCAAATTATAGCGGTAGGGCTGTAAGGAATGTTGTGGTATTGATTTTGTCATAGACTGTTTAATGTATAAGTTAAAATTGTTTATGTGATTGTCTATTTCATGTGCGTTATTAATTATTGGATTTATGTTTATATGAGAGTCTAGTACTTTCCGAAACTTATACCAGTCAGCTTTTTTGAAAATGAATTTATTGTTTTTAGGATGTGTAGTTAATGTTGAGTTTATACGGAAAATCACGGGGTTGTGATCCGAGTTAAGACATGATATAGTGATGAGTGGGGATAAGTTATATTTATTTTTAGTGATTGCTAAATCGATAATACTTTTCTCCCAGTATCTTCTCATTATTTCTGCGTACCTTTGCTTCCTTTCTTTCTACCACGCAGTACCCTATCATTTCTCTTTATTTTCCACAAGAACCTTGATTTCTTTTAATTTTTTTCCATATTGTTCCCTATCCAGGCAATTTTCGTCTGTTATTTCCAATGTTTTTGTTTTCTCTCTCATTCCCTTCACATATCCTCCTACGCTCTTGTATTCACGGATTCTATCAAAGGCTTTCTTGTTTAGTCTCTCTTGGTCCATTTTCGGTTTCCAGGTCTTTTACCTCCTAGTTTTACTGGATTTCCTGGTTTGGTCTTAACCTGTAGCCTTCCTGTGTTTTCTTGGGCCCATAGATTCTCATCAGGATCCTTCTCTCTATTTTCAGTAATTTTTCTAGTCTAGGGAGACATGTTGTCTCCATCCCGTACAAAATTATTGGTTTTATCACCGTGTTGTAGTGTCTTATTTTTGCGTTAGAAGATAGGTTCTTTTTATTGTAAATATTGTCTGTTACGAAGCTAAGTTTTTCCAACTTTGTGATTTTCTCTATTTCCAAACCGTTATTGCATATTGTCTCTCCTAGATATTTAAATTTCGTTGTTACTTTTATTTGTACATATTTCGTCTCTATAACAAAAAATTTATATAAATAGGTTTGTTTATTATTTTCAATAAACAACTGACTTCCTCGCATCTTTCTACTTCATCTTTCCTTGGATTATTTCGGCATTTCCTTCAGCTTTTGGACTTTCTTTTTTCTTTTAACACTGAACTTCACATCCAATTTTTTCTCTGTACTATTTTACCTTCTGATTACATGGCCCAACCATCACAGCCAAATTGCACTGACACAGTTTCTTCTTGACACTCCCAGTTCGGCACTCCCATAGCGATCATCGGAAGTTTCAAATTACTGATTATTTCTTTCCTGAACTTGGTTGATAACTTTTATAAAGTATTCTGCACTTGTTCCTTTACCGAAACACACCAAATGCTCATTTGAAAGATAATCTAATTATCTGAACTGTAAACCAAAGCAATACAGAAAAAGTCTCCGGGGAATGGAAAGGCCAGATATTTTTGAAATATTATTGGTTCTAAATAATAAATCATTGTGTAATAATTAGCAGTTTTTTTTTGCTTTTTTTTTGAACCATTGTAAACTAATTGATATTCAATTTAGAGCTTTGATCATAAAAATGTTTTGTTTTATATTTCTTTCAAAATTAATAATATTTTTCATGGCTCTAATTTAAAAATATCTGATGTGGACAACATATGACTTCCTTGTACGCCTATTATACTATAAATGGGTGGCTCAAAAAGTGATCCTGCATTTGGCAACTAGTTTCCGAAGACTGCAGTATCTCAAAAACGACACTCGGCGTCGCGACATCCATCTATTGACACACACACATAAATGGGGAAGAAAACCAGTATTTTACACTCAATTTTAACACTTAAAACAAGTAATAAAAATATTTAATTGGATTGGAAAACAAATTACGTATGTAACCTTTATTACCGAAACATTTGATTTATGTATTTAATTTAAATATAATTTTTGATGTAAGCTTACTATGACCTTCAAGTAAAGTACCCTTTTCGGCTCACCAATTTTAACCAAAATCTAGTAAATACATTCATATCGATATAAAAGTCCTATTTACCAAATTTGAGATGTTTTACATTATATTTTAATATATTTTTTGATGAAAGTCTAATATGACCTTCAAGTCAAGTACCACTTCCGGTTTTCCCATTTATACCAAAATCTAGTATGTTATTTAAATAAATTTATATGTTACAAATACTAAATTTGAGTATTTTAATATAATTTTTGATGGAAATCCGTAATGACCTTCCAGTGAAGTACCACTTCCGGTGATCAAGCAGTGACCAAAAACGGTGGTTTATAACCAGATTATACAGTAATCCTAGATACAAAATTTTAACTTTCTACGGCTAACCGTTTTTGAGTTATGCGAGATACGTACGAACGTACGGATGTACGTACAGACGTCACGACGAAACTATTCAAAATGGATTTAGGGATGGTCAAAATGGATATTTCCGCTGAAAACTGAAAACCGAAAATTTTCGCGATTACAATACTTCCTTTACTGCGTACAATGAAGTAAAATACTTTGAAACATAGGAATAATAAATATAAGAATCATTTTTACTTCCTTGTACGAAGTAAAAGAAGTATTGTCATCGCGAAAATTTTTGGTTTACAGATTCCAACGGAAATATCTATTTTGACCATAACTCAATCCATTTTGACTAGTTTCGTCGTGGCGTATGTAAGTATGTTCGTACGTACGTTCGTATCTCAAATCTAAAAAGTTTAGCCGTAGAAAGTTGAAATTTTGTATTTACTGTAAGATCTAGTTGTGAACCTCCCTTTTTGGTCACTACATGATTACCGGAAGTGGTACTTTACTTGAAGGTCATTATTGATCTTCATCAAAAATTATATTAAAATATAATGTAAAACTTCTCAAATTATGTATATAAGACTTACATATTAATATAAATAACATAATAAATTTTGGTTAACATTGGCAGACAGAAAGTGGTACTTTACTTGAGGGTTATACGTTAAGTGGGTTCTTCCGCTTAAAATGCCGAAACCGTCGATTTCCAATGCTTTATCTAGTGACATTGACATTTCTAATGTTGTAACAAAGAAATCTCTTGGAAAATAGTTACCTACTGAAAGAAAACGATTTATAATAACAGAATGATACCTTCAGTAACAAGAGTGTGTGTTTCTGTGTGTGTGTGTGTGTCAATAGATGGATGTGGCGACGCCGAGTGTCATTTTTGAGATACTGCAATCTTCGGAAACTAGTAACCAAATTCAGGATCACTTTTTGAGCCACCGATTTATAGTTTAATAGGCGTACAAGGAAGTCATGGGGTGTCCACATCAGATTTTTTTTTAAAATAAAAAGTTTCAGTAATTAAATTGTTAAAACAAATCCGTGGCAAAAAAAAAAAATATATATATATATATATAATAATAAATGCTATTTACTTATTTATCGTAATTATTTTTGCGGAAAATACTCCATAAATAACAAAAACAATGCTTGAGTTCTGTCTAAGGAGACAGAATTTCACATTTTTTTAATAAACTGGAGGTAAATCTCAGCTTATTCTACAACAGACCCCAACTTTATTAAGTTATTAATGGACTTAAATCTTGTTAAACAAGGATGTTTTTCTCAAAGTGGCTTCTAGTCCAATAGTAGACTGAGAAAATAAACACGAATAATCCAAGGTTTTACGAAAAACAGAGCTTTGTGTAAATAAGCCGCTTGAAAGCCCCTTCTAATGGTTTTTAAAAAAAAAAAACAAATTATACCTGTCAAAGTCATGTGTTGTCCACATCAGATATTTTAATATGTAAATATAAGAAACGGGTACAATAAGGTATTTCTTATATTATTAATTATTATATTATTTTATATATTATTTATATTATATTATATATTATTTTATATTATTATTAAACATTATATTATTAATTATTAATTATTTTACCAGGCAAGATTTTCTCTCTTAAATGAAATATGACAATTTTTCGTTTATTATAATGCATTAGCATATTGCAACTCATATTGAATGCTAATATTTCATCGTACTAATATTAATTATTTTAAACTAAACGATCCTGAAAGATCTGCTGTAATTTATCTAAGAGCTGTAGTTTAATACAATCTAAGAACTGTAGAGAAATATTGAAACTTTGAGGTGGGAAATGAACCGATGCTGACCATTGGGCAAGGTGAGGAGGCGAGCGAAATGGCTTTCTCCTGAATTGAACGACTGCCAAATAGAATCATCGCTATGATGTATCGCTGTTTGAGAAAATTACTGGAGCTTGGCTATTGGACCTTAACTCGCCCGCTCAGCTTTTCAACCCTCTCTCAACCCTCTACTATGGTACCGAACCATGGTTTTAGATACCTAAGAGGCTTTGTGTTCAGAATATCAAATAGGTTTTGGAAAAGTCCTTATAAGAAATAAATATTCCTCTGCCCCTATGTGTGTATTTATAAATATATAAATTCGTATTAAATAGATCATATAATATAAATGTTAAGTGCGATAAAAAAACTGAATATGATATACATTTAAATGGAAATATTAAAAAGATGATATATCTAATACATAAAATTGCATAAGAGAAAACATAAATTTCAGAAGATATGCTAAATCGAGTTAGTTTTTTTTTTTTTTTTTTTAAATATTGAGAACGTGATATCGTTTACTTCCGACAATTTTAAAATGAGAAAATTAATAAACCCTTAAAACTAAATGTAAACTTACTTCGAATTCTGGCAAAAAAAGGAGCAAACAGTTAAATATGTTAACAAGCTTACCTGCAAAAAAAAAAAATAACTATATATAATAATTATACAGTTATATATAAACATAGTAAATAAAAAAGAGCAAAAACTCGACAAGAGACATAAATTACTTACTGTAAACAATTGGAAAATTCCAAAACACAAAGCCTTAAGTCTCTAAAAGTGGCAACCTATAATTATATATGTCTGACCTGGATCATCCACGTTATAAAAAAATATTCTGAAAAAAAATAAAATTAAAAAATATAAATCACTCAATTTAAATTTTTTTTTCATTTAATGAATGAATACATGAATAAAGAAATACTGTATTTTTATATTACAGTATTTTTATAAATATCTACGATAGACCCAGACCTTCTATAATTGTACATATTACAATATACAAAAGTATATATAAGGAGTTATCAATTTATTTTATTTTATTTTCTATCCAATATTGCAAAAAAATAATATAAGTCTATATGTCAATATATATAAAACTATATTTACGATAAACAATTGGAAAATTCCCAAAAACAAAGCCATAAGTCTCTAAAATACCGGCAACCAACTAACCAACCAACGTTTCGCCAATTCTGGTATCATCAGGACATACACCAAAAATCACATCTATGAAGATCAAATACAGCGCAGTTGATACAGTTGATGTGAGATGTGCTATATTTGATCTTCATAGATGTGATTTTTAGTGTATGTCCTGATGATACCAGAATTGGCGAAACGTTGGTTGGTTAGTTGGTTGCCGGTATTTTAGAGACTTATGGCTTTGTTTTTGGGAATTTTCCAATTGTTTATCGTAAATATAGTTTTATATATATTGACATATAGACTTATATTATTTTTTTGCAATATTGGATAGAAAATAAAATAAAATAAATTGGTAACTCCTTATATATACTTTTGTATATTGTAATATATACAATTATAGAAGGTCTGGGTCTATCGTAGATATTTATAAAAATACTGTAATATAAAAATACAGTATTTCTTTATTCATTTATTCATTCATTCATTAAATGAAAAAAAAAAGTAAATTGAGTGATTTATATTTTTTAATTTTATTTTTTTTCAGAATATTTTTTTATAACGTGGACGATCCAGGTCAGACATATATAATTATAGGTTGCCACTTTTAAAAAATAAGGTTTGTTTGTTAACGTATCTGAGGTAACACTGAAATATTTTATCGATAGGTGGATAGCTGTTTATAAGTCTATATATCGAGACATTTTGGACGTGAAGGGATACCTTTAAAAATTACATATTCACAAAAATTTCCATAGTAAATTCGACATTAGCAACCTCGATAAACTTAATAGTCGATAAACGATTATCAAATCAATATAATCCACACTCCCCTTTCTAAAAAAAACATAAAAAATAATAAATATTTAAAATTAAATAAACATTTTTTTCGCTAAAACCAATTGAAATTAATACTGAATTGTAATTATTTCAGTCATTTTAAATCATTATTTTTCAATAATAAAATATAATTAATTCATATACGGTTGGATTACAATCGAAATGAAAAAAGTTACTATTAAAATGGAAAAAGATATATTTGAATCTGAAAGGGTTACGATTGAAATGGAAAAAATGACAATTAATTTGGAAAACGTTACAATTAATTTACTTGGAAGTGATTTATATATAATCTTTTATTTTTGAATATATCGGGAACCAGTCCTGCACCTTATTTTATAATTAAGTACAAGTGCAAGTGAGCCAATGGCTTAATACGCTTATGACTTACACTGTGAAATGTTGTTTATACGATAACTTTAAAACAGTTTTACTGTTACAGTTTTAACAGTTTTACTGTTACAGTTTTAACAGTTTTACTGTCACAGTTTTAACAGTTTTACTGTTACAGTTTTAACAGTTAATAAAAAAATAACTGAATACAATGACGATAAGTAACCTATATCCTCTAAAAACGAACATTTCTACTTGTACTTATACCATTACACGGTAGTCGGTGGACCGAGGTTTGTAGGCAGCGATTGGTGGTATCGGCATCGATGCGGGTTCGCTTAGCCTTTTATTATTATAATTATTATTATTATCATTATTATTATTATATACCAATTGTATTTGTACACTGAAATAGGTCTCTGGTATGAGCGGAAACCCGTTAGACTAGCATTTAGGATCAAAAATCAAAATTCAACAAATAAAGATAATATTAATTGTTAATTTTTATTCGCAACTGATTATTTTTCAATTTCCAACGGCAATTTATTTTTCACGACTAAAAAAATTAGTTTTCCACTAGAACTAAAAATAATTTAATTGTTGAGAAATTAGTTACTAAACATTAACTAATAACTAAATTATTTGCATATTAATTACAACTAATTTAACAACTATTAGTTATTTAGTTACCAATTTAGTTAACTAAAAAATTAGC
This sequence comes from Rhaphigaster nebulosa, assembly GCA_948150685.1. Taxonomy (NCBI): domain Eukaryota; kingdom Metazoa; phylum Arthropoda; class Insecta; order Hemiptera; family Pentatomidae; genus Rhaphigaster; species Rhaphigaster nebulosa. Next base: position 4,118,833 of record OX411308.1, read on the forward strand.
TAATTAATGTCCAATTCTCGTGTCAGGTCATAACTGAGAATGGAAGACATGTTCGATAATACGTAAATACCGGTTTATGATTCCATTAAGAAACAAGTGAAACATTTTTTATACCTTTAATAAACTATTACTCACTTATCAATAACCTTTTTAAGGTTAATGAACGAATACAATCGATATCCATCGTGTCCACAATCAGATTGAGTACAGTATCGATAGTAAGGAAATACTAATCGATTCCTATACGCGGCCACTCCAGAATGCGAACTTAATCAGGAAGTTAAGATCCAATCAATGCAGTCCCTCCTGATTGGTTCGGAATTAATTAGAAGCAGTCCCGAATGTATTCCTCAGCAGATAGATATCTTGTAATTGTAACCTGGCAGGCAATTAACTCTTATCTCAGCGGATTTCCCGAGCGATTTGGGTGGGAAGTCTTCGCTGGGAAAAAGAAGGAATGGTACATATGGATATGAAGGAGATAAAGTAGAGGAGGTGAGGGAAGTAATTAAGGATAGGGAAATAGGGAAAGTAAACTTTAGAGGGCATTCAAGAGGCGAGGCACGTTCTAACGTAATGTGACAAGGCTCCTAGTATTGCTTGATAGTTACGATATAGAGGGCGCCGTTGTAGTACATGAAAAATAAGCCCTAACCGATCAAATAAACAATAAAATTTGTACATTCATGAAACTTTGGTCATAAGTTTGCCTTGGTAGTTGGAATCGAAATCTGCAGGGTTCGCCCAAATTTCCGGGAGACAATCCTCTCTGGAGAGATCGAAAAGGGGGACGGGATATTCACAAATTAAATTTCTCAAATTAATTCGATTAAGGTATTGTTTATTTATTTCTGAATCGGATGAGACTACTCTAATGACGAAACATTCAATAGTTTAGAAGTTATTTTACTTATTTTAGTTTAAAAAAAACAACAGATAAATCACATTTTGCGACTAAACTATAAATAAAATGTGCCGTAAGTCACGAGAAATATTTAAAGAGGTGATAGTAGACCACATGATCAACAAAAAAGTTCATATTTACCCATGGTCCGATTTCACACAGAAAAGCAGGAAATTTACGTTTCAAGTTTTTATAGTATTATGTTTTTTATTGAAAGTCTATCATGACTTTCAAATAAAGTAGCAATTTTAACCAAAATTTAGGATTTTATTTATATTAACATATAAGTCTTTTATACCAAATGTTAGAAGTTTTGCATTATATATAAACAATTGGACGGATTCCAACGATTCCAATTGGACTTTAGATAAGTCTCTAAAATACCGGCAACAAACTAACCAGGCAACGTTTCGCCAATTCAAGCATCATGAGCACATACATCAAAAATCACATCTATTAAATTCAGCACATCTTACATCAACCGTCCAGAAAGACGCATCAAACAGAGATAGCACCTCGCCCCAAGATATCCAATCACATACTGAAGGCAAAGGAGGGTAACATAACAGCAGCTGAGAAGATTATATTCAAACAGCTGATCAACAGAAAACAGCAAATACACATGGAAAACAACTAAAAAATGGCCTGAACAAGAATATATATATATATATATATATATATATATATATATATATATATATATATATATATAAATAAACAAAAAAAAAATTAAAGACAGAGTAAAAATAGAAGGAAAAAAATATATAGAGAGAAATAAAAAACTGAATAAATAACATAAATGATTAAAATAAACAAAATGCATAGCAAGGAAAGGTTATAATAAAAAACTGTTGATCAACAAACAAATAAAACATTAAAGGCAATCTAATTGGATTTATTGGATTTTTCTAAAATACTTAACGTTTGAGAGTAAAATTGATTCAAATTTCTACTGTCATTCCGGTAATTAACAGCAATTCCCAAATTCTTTGCAATGTCTTTTTGATTTTACATTCAATTTTAATATAATTTTTTATGAAAATCTATTATGACCTTTAAATAAAGTAACACTTTCAGTTTGCCAATTTTAACCAAAATCTAATATGTTATTTATATTAATATATATGTCTTATATACCAAATTTGAGATGCTTTGGATTTAATTTTAATATAATTTTTGATGAAAATCTATTATGACCTTCAAGTAATACACCACTTACAGTTTTTCAATTTTAACTAAAATCTAGTGTGTTCTTTATATTAATATATAATTCTTATAAACTAAATTTTAGAAATTTTCCATTATATTTTAATATAATTTTTTATAAAAATCTATTATGACTTTTAAGTCATAACAACATTCAGTCTGCTAATTTTAACCAAAATCAACTATGTTAGTTATATTTATATGGAAATCTTAAATACCAAACTTGAGATATTTTTCATTGTATTTTAATAAAATTTTTGATGAAAATCTGTTATGATCTTCTAGTAAGGTACCACTTCTGGTAATCGTGTAGTGACCAAAAAGGGAGGTTCACATCATTGCAAAATATAAAATTTTATATTATAACTTTCTATGGCTAACTGTTTTTGAGTTATGCGAGATTCGTACGAAGTACGCCCAAACCTCACGACGATAAAAATGGATTAAAGGACGATAAAAATAGATTTTTCCGTTGAAATCTGAAAACTGAAAGTTTTCGCGATTACAATATTTTTTTTTTATTGAAGACAGGGAATAATAATTAAAAAAATAATAAACGATTAAGCAACCCCCTTAGTTTCGATGATACGACCAACAGTAACCTGAATTCATACCACCTTCCGAACCCCATAAAGACGCTGACCTGTTATGAAATTTTAATTCAAGATTAACATCTTGATTAGTAGGAAATATTTGTTTCAATTATCAAACAATGTTCCAAATTTGTGAATCATTTCATTATTTATATATTTTTTATATCTTCTAATCACGAAATCCTGCTTAGTGATGAGTAATTTTTTTGACGTTGTTTTAATTCTGGATTGTTTCATAATTTTTATATTTTCTTTCTTTTTTTGTTTTTTCATTTTTTTGTCAGTACAATTATATTTATTTTTTTTACTTTGTGTTATAATTGAGATTATTATAAATACCAATTGATTGTTATTAATGTAGTCTTTGGTCAGACATTTTTTTCTATTTTGTTTTTTACTTACACATATTTGTTATTCTTAAGGGATCTAGTCCAAGAATAAAGTTTATTTTTCTATTCTATTCTATTCTAAAAACCTAAGAATAACCGGAGTATCATCGTCCCAGCTACGTCTCGGCGTACCCCTTGGCCTGTACCAGTCGGTACAGCGCTAACTACCTTTTCGGCATTTGGTTTATTACCAAGCATACATTTTCACAAGACCATTTCAAACGTTAATACACTACTAGTTCAATTGTGTTTACACGATGCATGTCCCAAAATTCCCTGTTTAGGTGAATTCCAAAATTTTAAGTGAGTTCACTTCTTTTCGGGCAACTTATTTTATTCAATACTCTGTTTTCGAATACCTTCAGATAATTTTCAATCTTTCACAGTAAGCGGCCAGTTTTAGCAGCCATTAAGAACATTAGATAGGATAATTGTGCTGTAAATTGTAGATTTGAGATCACTGGAATGAAGTAATTTTGCAACTTAGAAATAACAAGCATTACCTTATAATACAAGCATCTCCTTTGAGCCTTTATTCACTCATGAATTTCCTTTCATCTAACTTTTTTTAGTTCTCAGATTCTTAAATTTGTCTACGTAGTTAATTAAATCCCCTATTAAGGTGCTGAATGAAAACCTCAAAGCAATTATGTACAGCAGACCGCTTGGCTAACAGCTCAATTAGTAACTTTGTGAAAGATTAGTTTAATGTAAGGTAATGTTTTTTGTAATTATAGCTAAATATTTATTATGTATTTTAATACAGTATCCGAATTATTGATTTTAAATTGTTTAATTATTTAGTTATTAATGAATTAATTTTAAAAGATTTAGTCAAAGAATTGACGTAGAATGTAAATATTAAAACATACTCGTTTATTGATCATTTCATTTTTTAAATAATAATAATATAGTAATTAGTAATAAAGAGAAATAAAAGAATAACACACAGATCTCAACATATCGATTTTCCATTGACTATTGATTTTAAGATATATTTTTATACTTTATTTAGTATCTTTTTTTGTTAATAAACATATATTTATTCGTTCATTCATAATTAAATTCTCTATTATATCTATATCATCGAAATCATTGCCGTTTCTACTATTACACATTGAATTTAATTTTTATATTTATTTAAAGACCTAATTCTTCAATTATATTGCTATTGTTTAATTTGTGATGTTAAGATATAAATTTACTAATTATTATTATTATTTTTTGTTTATTTAGCTTTTATTTTTTTTTTAAATTATAATATTGCTATTATTTATTTCATTTTTATTTGTGATATGTATAGATATATTTTTCGTTTCTTATTTTTTCTATTGGCACTATAGATGCAGATTTGGCCGCGCGATATGGTCTTCTTAAAGACATTTTATCGCTTGCGGGAGCTCAGAGAGCCTGGAAGGTTTCACCCAGCTTCACTTTGCTGCAAACCATGGTTGCAGGGGCAGGCTACCCATTGATCCATAACCAGTTCCATTGGGGCCAATTCGGCAGTGTCCTTCTCACCGGCTCACTCGGGCTCAAGGAGAGTGACAAATCGGTTTAGATACACGGGGATTAAGGCTGTCGGGGCCAGCAGGCACACGAGGACCTATATTTCTTTCTTCGAAGCAGACCGTTCATGGACTAAACGTCCGGGTGGCTATTTGACATCCTGGAAGATCATAACGCGATTCATAATTTAGGTACAAGGAGTAGGGTCATCACTCCTACGCTCGGTCTGTGTGGATTCCCTCCAATAGGCTGACGGGGTCTCACATATTCGGAAGGAGGGAGATAGTCGCGGGCTTCGTGGATTTCCTCCGGCGGTCACCCAAATTCGGGCTGGTCACCCATCCAAGTACTAACCACGCTCAACGATGCTTAACTTTGTTAACCAATTGCAAGCGCCTTAGCCCGCTCGGCCATCCCGAGGCTATATATATATTTTTTTTTCTCTCTCTCTCATAATAATCCAATGCAAGACGATTTTATTTACCAAATGTTCATACTCCATAGCATAATATTGTATAAAATATTCAGTTTACATTTTAAATTATATTAATGTTTTATAAAAATGTAAAATTTACTTAAAAATAAAAAGATAAAATAAATAAAAAAAAATAAAAACGCAACGAAACAATATATATATATATATATATATATATATATATATATATATATATATATATATATATATATATATATATATATATAGAGAGAGAGAGAGAGAGAGAGAGAGAGAGTATATTATTTATAGGATTTTTATAAATATGCACATAAAGAAAATTAAGCATTAAAGAAAGAGAGATAAAATTAGACTAAAATAAATACATCAGTTGATCTAATTATTCAACTATATTGCTATTGTTTAATTTATTTTTATTTGTGCTGTATATATATTATCTTACTTATTTTTATTAGCAGTTTGTTTATTTATTTTTTATTTTATTATAATCATTTTTTTAAAATTTTATATTTATTTATTATCATTCTCATTTATATTTTTTCTTTATTGTATATATATATATATATATATATATATATATATATATATATATATATATATATATATATATATATATAGTGTGTGAATGTAATCTTACAGCTCTAATACCTGTTACTTTTGAGTATGGCAGTTTGTATAATTTTCCAATAGAGAACATCTTAAAAAAAAATGTTTAACCGCTTTCGTCAACAATGTTTTATTTAATTAAATAATATTCATGTCTTCTATTTAAAGCACCGTATATTCAGAAAGGTGTATACATCCTCCTTCGGAACCTTTCTAATAAGGCTACTCAGCATTGGATATTAAGGAGTAATATACTGAAAATTTAAAAGACCTGACAGTATATGAAGTTAGATAACTCATTACTACATCGTAGATGTTAATATAGAAAAGGAGCGTGTTGTGCGAGCGCTGGGATCTATACCGCTCGAGAATTCCAAGAGTTGAGATGAAGGAACCGCAAGAGGCCATATTAAATTGTTGACATATTTCCAAAGTCAGCGGCAATCAACGTCCCTTATTAACCTTATATAGGACAGTTTGCTCTACCAATGTAACCTTCCTATACCAATTTTTTCCTTTTTTTATTCATTTATATTTAGTAATAAAAGTAATAAAAATAATATAAAATAATGCTAATTTTTATTTTTTAAAAGATAAATAAAAAATACTGGTCTAAACAATGTTTAAAGTTAGGTTGATATTTAAAAAAAAAATTCAATTATATAGATTTTTTCCTGGTTTTTCAATTTATCGTGCTTATGTTCATTAGGTGTTTAAAATTAGGTGCTCTTGTTAATGTAACTAGTTTGCGAAGTATCAAAACTTTCGAAATTGAAATAATTATCAAATGCGGCATACTACAGAATTCTTTTTTTTTTGGAGGGGAATTTAAATTTTTATAAGGAGAGGGTTTGGTAGTGGAGTAGCTCAGTGGTAAAGCACTGTGTTACCATGCTTCCGGTCATGGTTTCGATACAGGCTGTGGCAGATAATTATTTATTCTGTTATCAGCCGTGGATCGATCCTATGGGATCGGGAGACCCTCCTGGGGACCACCCAACTTCTAAAAATGCACCCTTAATTAGGGAAAAAAACCTGGCAGTTGAGCGTTATCTGGACCAGATCACCTCCTTGCACAACCGTTAGCCTAGAAACAGTACGTTCCTTACCAATTACTGAACCCAAGACCCTTCATGGGTTGTAGTGGTACAGGTTTTTTTTATTTTTTTTTGTATAAGAAAAGGGTAAATAATCCCCTGCATTTCTGTAATCACGAAATTTTGTGTAAGTTTTAGGGATAAGCATGAAAATTGGATCAAAACTATTGTTAAAATCTCCAAAAATATTACACGAAATTCAAATCTTAAGTTGATGGGTACAACAACAAGTGTTTAACATAAAAATTATTTTTTGGGATTTTAGACACCATCTTTATCATTCACCTTTCATTTTATATATGTCATTTCTCAAAGTCAACATGCTATGAATGTTAACTATATGTTACTCTTAGCTACAAAAATGTTTGAGAGATAGTGTTTACGCAATTCCAAAAAGTGACCCTGAAGTTGGATACTAGTTTCCGAAGAACGACACTCGGCGTCGCGACGTCCATCTTTCTATTTATACATAAACTCATGTTTCTGAAGGTCTCATTCCATTATTATATGTATTTTTTTTCAGTTGGTAAGAAGTTCCAAAGAGATTTAATCGTATTCCTTGACAACATTTGAACTGTCAATGTCACTAGATAAAGCATTAGAAATCTACGGTTTCACAATATTTTAAGCGAAAGAACCCGTTAAGCTTATATCTTATTCTCCTGCTGCAGGCTTGTTTATCTCAACAAATGGGGAGGAAAAAAAAATTTTTACACTCAATTTTAACACTTAAAACAAGTAATAAAATTGTTTTATTAGAGTGCAAAAAAAAATTGCGTATATATTCTTTATCACCGAACCATATGATCTCTGAATTAAATGTAAATATATCTTTTTATGTAAGTTTATTATGACGTTCAGGTAAGGTACCCCTTTTGGCTCTTCATTTTCAAGCAAAATCATTTATATTATTCATATAGATACAAAAGTCTAATTTACCAAATTTGAGATATTTTACATTATATTTTATTATAAGTTTTGATGAAAGTCTAATATGAACTTCAAGTTAAGTATCACACTAACGGGTCGCCAATTTTAACCGAATTTATTATGCTATTTATATTAATATGTACATCTTATGTACTAAATTTGAGAAGTTTCGCATAAGATCTTAATATAATTTTTGATGAAAACCAATAAAGACCTTCAAGTAAAGTACCACTTCCGGTGATCAAGCATTGATCAAAGAGTGAGGTTTACAATTAGATTTTACAATAATCCGAGATACAAAATTTTAACTTTCAACGGCTAACCGTTTTTAACTTATGCGAGATACGAACGAACGAACGTACATGCAGGTGTCACGACGGAACTAGTAAAAATGGATTCAGGGATGGTCAAAATGGATAGTTCTGTTGAAATCTGAAAACCGAAAATTTTCGCGATTAAATTACTTCCTTTACTGCGTTCAAGGAAGTGAAAAGGTTATTAACAAAATAAGTCATCTTTATCCAAGCAATTAAGTTTATATTTAAAATTGCACTTTATGAAACAAGGAATGAGCTGATTGAAAGCTATTTTGCACCAGCAACCTCATTGCAATGTTTACTTACGAAGATTTGTAAAGCTCTCTCATTGGAACTGGTATCTTACCTTTCACCATTATCACCTGTTATTTATCAGCAAAGTGAAGCTATTTTAAGTGAGATTTCATAACTTCTTTTTGAACAGTTATTCTCCTAATTAATTTTACCTAATGTTCAATAACTGTTCACCAGCTCAACCCAACTAGCAATCATCTGCATCTGTTTCTTATGTGAATACAGCATGTCTTCAATAGAGTAATAACTAATAAAATTCTTTTTAATTAGGCATTGATAAATTATTTGCAACTTCTATAATTTTGTTTTATTGAAAACTAGTTTCGAACGTTATACATTCATATTCAGTTCGAAAAACACACAAAATTTTCAAAAATAAATAATTCAAAAGATAGGTTGGTATTATTATATAGTACATATTAAATTAGATGTAATATAAATTAGTATTATAAAATATTTATGAATTATGAATTTAATTAAGACAAGAATCAAATACATGTTGATACTCACCAAGGTTTAAGCAGATTATACTATCAAACAGAGACGTTTATACTAGTTTTTCCTCGAACTGAACTAGCAATGAAAGAAAGGTGGAGTGGGGTGTTTATAGGTAAACGGTTTAAGGGTCGGGGTTTTCCCAGTAATTCCGGTGGGTAATTGTATTTTCTGTTATAGATGGATATTAATTTAAGATTTGACTATTAAAGATATTCCAGGAGAACTGGAAGATCACTAAATCAGAGATTAAAGGAGGATAGACGTGCTTATAATAATAAGACAGAGAATTCCAACTTTACAATTCATTTAAATGAAAAATAACATGAATTCATCAAAGACTCAGAAGTTAAATTAATATATCACGTTGAAAACAGCTTCAAATTAAATATATATGAAACACTTGAAATAATAAAATCCTTCAAATCCAATCCAGATTTTTGCTTAAATGATCAAATAAATATCTCCAATTGTCCAATCTTAAATTTATTCCCATCTATAATAGGAAAAACAATTACTTACCGCAATTACTGGAAAAACCCCGACCCTTAAACTATTTACCTATAAACACACCATATTTTTTTTTTTTACCATTACTTTTTTTCATTGCTAGTTCAGTGCGAGAACAAACCAATACAAACTTTTCTGTTTGATATAATCTACTTAAACCTTGGTGAGTACCAACATGTATTTGATTTCTTGTCTTAATTAAATTCATAATTCATATACGTTTTATAATTCTGATTTATATTACATTTAATTTAATATGCATATTAATGCCAAACTATATTTTGAATTGCTTATTTTCTGAATTTTTTGTGTGTTTTTAGAACTGAAGATGAATGTATAACATTCGAAACTAGTTTTCAATAAAAACAAAATTATAGAAGTGGCAAATAATTTATCAATCCCTAATTAGATTGATCCTTCTATACCATCATTCGGATGACAACTGAAAACTCTATTTAATTTCATTCACTGTTAAAATGTCCTATGTCACAACCTTGGATTAGTTAATTGTAGACGTACACCTGTCCAGTTCAATTTGTATTTGTTTGTACTCTACATATTATTATTCATAACAAGTTCTTTCATTTTTTCATATTTTTTACTAACTATTTAATTCTTCTGTTTTTAATTATATTAAAAATTTATAATTTCTTATAATTTCCTGAGTTAATCTTCTGTTTTTATTTGTATTAAATACTTTATAATTTCTTTTCTTCTATTGAGCGAATATTTTGGCTTATTTATATTATTATTTCTTTTTTACAATTCTTCTGTAAATTAATCTTTTTCTTTTCAATTTCAATTAAATTTTATTATTTCATCAATTATTTCTTTCTTTCAGTTTTTGCTTTCTCCCTTTTCTTCTCCTTTATATATATATATTCTTAAAATTTCTATAGTCCTTCTGTTATCCTTCCGATAAAATTTTTATTCATCTTTACAAATTGTACAGAACGCGTTGTACTGCAATACCCAAGCTAGGTTATTACCAACACAAGCTTGGCATAGTATAAGGGCCTCCCTAGGACAACTTCCTCGTTCCCCTCTCCCCCCACCAGATAGAATTCCTACCACGCCACCTCCCTTCCCAAAGGGGATCGATCTATCAGAAACTGAAAGATTAATTAATTAAAATTTACATCCGTGACTATAGCCATAGAAAATTGGACGGTCGGTTTTATCAGAGAAATTCGAAATTCCCGGTGTAAGCTGAATAAAAATGTTGTTTTCATTTGAATTCCTTCCTACAGCAATATAGTAGGAAATATTTTAATATAATTTTCGATGGAAATAAATTATGACCTTCAAATAAAGTACCACTTCCGGTTCGCCAATTTTAACTTTAATTTGAGGAGTAATGTGAAATCGATTAGAATTAAAGATCTTGTCAATGACTGGTTAATTGTAAACCGATCAGTATTAATTGACAATAAAATAACCGTTTTTATTTCATAATAGACCCTAATGTGTAACCGTTCCACACATTAAGCATGTAAATAATTATACCTTATAATAATTGGATATATCGTGCAACAAATATTGTATGAATATTAACAAAAAAAAATAGTAGAGGTCTAAAGAAGGATTGAATGTCCTTTGCAGTATCGTAGCTAAGAGATGTCCTTAAAGAAGGATTGAATGTCCTTTGCAGTATTGTAGCAAAGCGATGTCCTTACAAAGACCTAGAGGATCATTACCCTTAATTATAGCAATTAGTGTACAACTCCTGCGGGCCGCTAATTCAGCCCTTCGAGGTCTACCTTCCTGTGGCCTGAGGGTACGATTGGGGTGCATCAAGATGCAAACCACAGTAGCGGGATAGCACTTTATACATTTATAAATTATAGAATTATTTAACTTTTAACAAAGAATGGTTGACGCTCCATTGCTGGCGTTATTCACAGTTAACACACCGGTACTTGCCACGTTTCTATCAGATACACGATCGATTTTCTGAATTAAATTTTAATAAACAAGATGTTAGAATAAAATAACTGCATAAGAAAGTTTATTAACAACATTTATCTCTAAAACGACACCTATTAACACTCATAGCGTTAATTTACTTTTATTATCTGAGTTATTCAGTTATTAGAATTGCAAATTAAATCATTTATTTACTTCCTTCTACGAAGTAAACGAAGAATTGTCATCGCGAAAATTTTCTGTTTTCAGATTTCAGCGGAAATATCCATTATGACCGTCACTGAATCCATTTTGACTAGTTTCGTCCTGGCGACTATACGTACGTACGTTCATTCCGGAATCCATTTTGACTAGTTTCGTCGTGACGTTTGTACGTAAGTTCGTATGTACGTTTGTATCTAGCATAACTCAAAAGTGGTTAGCCGTAGAAAGTTAAAATTTTGTATTTAGGATTGCTGTAAAATCTAGTTGTGAACCTCCCTTTTTGGCTACTGCTTGATCATCGGAAGTGGTACTTTACTTGAAGGTCATAATTGATTTTCATCAAGAATTATATTAAATTATAATGTAAAACACTTCAAATTTGGTAAATGGGACTTTTATATCAATATGAATGTATTTAATAGATTTTAGTTAAAATTGGTTAGCCGAAAAGGGTACTTTACGTGAAGGTCATAATAAACACATCAAAAATTATATTAAAATTAAGTACAGAGATCATACGGTTCGGTAATAAAGGTTACAAATGCGTTTTTTTTATATTCTAGTTTAACATTTTTATTATTTGTTTTAAGCATGTCTGCAGTAGGAGAATAATATATAAGTTAAATGGGTTCTTCTGCTTAAAATGTCGAAACTGTCGATTTCCAATGCTTCATCTAGTGACATAGATAGTCAAGGAATACGAAGAAATCTCTTGGAAACTAGTTACCAAATGAAAGAAAACGTCATATAAAATAACGAAATAACGAAAACCTCCAGAAACAAGAGTATGCATGTGCGTGTCAGTAGATGGATGTCGCGACGCCGAGTGTCGTTTTTTAGATACTGAAATCTTCGGAAATTAGTAGCCAAATTGAGGATCACTTTTTGAGCCACCGGTTTATAGTTTAATAGGCGTACAAGGAAGTCATCTGTTGTTCACATCAGATATTTTTAAATAGGTACTTGTAAATAGAAAATTATTAAGATTAGTATTTTGTTCTATCTCATGCGATGCGTTTTTGTTTACTCGATGGATGACATTGCGATGGTTTTAAATCAGCATTATATAATCTATTACAGTCTATTGATGTCGCACCTATGCGTACCTGTACCTATATATATATATATATATATATATATATATATATATATATATATATATATAAATATACCTGTTTACTACATATACCTGTCCTCTTGCAGAATTAAGTATTTTAGAGCGCTCTAACCCTCTAATCTACATGGGAAAGAGAAATTGAGCGCTAGGTACAGCTAACTGCGGGTCCATCTTGGATCCCACCAATCATCTGCCTCTACGAACTGCTTACCCGTCTAAGGTCGTCACGTAAATAAATATATTTTTATAATATTGTACATACGTGTATAATTTTCTCAAAATTCGTTATATTAAATACTATACCATATATGTTTGTTGATTTAGGTTATATCTTTTATATATACAAATAAAGGCAGGCTGTTGCTATTTCAACAATTTATTTCACCTGTGATTACTGAGATGGCTCCCTTATTGTTATTTTATTTTTAAAGTTTGACGCTGTATATTTCGACTTGGTCCGGATTGGACTTAAATATGCATTTTAAATATTTGTTAAGATGCCGATTTTTTTTTTTTTTTTCCCGATATTTACATAATTTTTTTCACAGTACCATCGGAACTTCTGAATTATGGTGGAGGAAATCTTTACAGGATACTTCATGATACCATCCTAACGAAGAGGTACATAGGCCGGAAGACTGGAATAAAGTAATTAACAGCCTTCTCCACAGGAAAGGAGATCAAAGGGAGTGTGAAAATGGCGGGCCAGCATGGCTCCTCTCTTTTGTCTATAAAGTAATGTCTAATATTTTTTGTATGAAGCGCTTAAAACCCACCTAGAAAGAAAATTGAGCAAATATCATTTATTCAAATTCAGGTTTTACCATCAAAGGGTTACTATACAATTTATTTTTTTTATTCAATACCGAGCAAAAATAACCCAAGTAGTTGAAAACATTAACTATTGTATAAAAATGAAAGAAAATGAAACAATAATGGTACTTATAATAAGTTGACATCCGCATGATGGAAATTATTTGCCACTTATTTGCCACCACGTACGCATGATAGTATAGAAGGATCAATCTAATTGGTCAGTTGACATCCGCATGATGGTATAGAAGGATCAATCTAATTAGGGATTGAAAAATTATTTGCCACTTCTATAAATTTGTTTTATTGAAAACTAGTTTCGAATGTTATACATTCATCTTCAGTTCTAAAAACACACAAAAATCCAAAAATAAGCAATTCAAACTCTCGTACCTTATCTGTATCTGTATTTTGAATATTTCTGAACCTAAAATTGATTGTATCCAACGATTTGATGTTATAATTCTTGGAGGAGGATTAAATACTATACAATTGAGTAATTTTTTTTTCTTTTTGTTTTTTTTTAGTACCTATTTTATAAATTTCTTTAGTTTTTTATTTAAATATATTCAGTTGACATCCGCTTGATGGTATAGAAGGATCAATCTAATTAAGGGTTGATAAATTATTTGCCACTTCTATAATTTTGTTTTTATTGAAAAATAGTATCGAATCTTAAACATTCACCTTCAGTTACATCCCACCTTTCTTTCATTGCTAGTTCAATGCGAGAACAAACCAGTAAAAACTTTTCTGTTTGATATAATCTACTTAAACCGTGGTGAGTACCAACATGTATTTGATTTCTTTTCTTAATTAAGTTCATAATTATTATAAATGTTTCATAGTGCTAATTTATATTACATTTAAACAAAAAACGTAATACTTTAAAAAACATGAAACGTATGTTTCCTGCTTTTCTTGGATAAATATGAACTTTTTTATATCCCTTGAGGTTTATAATAACCTCTTTAAATATTTTCCGTGACTTACGACACACCGTGTTTATAGTTTAGCCGCAAAATGTATTTTTAAATGTATCTGTATTTTTTACATTAAATCAGTAATTAGGGATTGATAAATTATTTGCCACTTCCATAAATTTGTTTTATTGAAAACTAGTTTCGAATGTTATACATTCATCCTCAGTTCTAAAAACACACAAAAAATTCGAAAATAAGCAATTCAAAATATAGTTTGGTATTATTATACATATTAAATTAGATGTAATATAAATCATTATTATAAAACTTTATGAATAAAGAATTTAATTAAGACAAGAAATCAAATACATGTTGGTACTCACCAAGGTTTAAATTAAAAAGGATTTCATAAGGATTTCTTGTCTTAATTAAATTCATTATTCATAATTTTTTTTATAATACTGATTTATATGACATCTAATTTAATATGTATCATAATACCAAACTGTATTTTGAATTGCTAATTTTGAATTTTTGTGTGTTTTTAGAACTGAAGAGGAATGTATAACATTCGAAACTAGTTTTCAATCAAAAATAAATTATATAAGTGGCAAATAATTTATCAATCTCTAATTGTACTTATAATTTTATGCTACATATCACGAAAAGTCAGCTAACAGGCTCAGTTTAACACACTTTATTGTATGCTAAATGCAGTGTCGCTTTGCGTCCTAATGTTTTGCATAATCACATGTGTCTGTATGAGGTTTCAAAGTGTCAAGTTGTTATTTGTTTTACTTGTTTTGGTTTGTTTAAATTTAATTTTTTTTCTTTATTTTAAAATTCATTCAGTTTAAAAAAAAAAAAAAAAACTATGTTAGAAAAACAAAATTAAGTTGGATCATCTTAGAAGAGTCAGCGCCAACGAATATATTTAGCAAGATACGATAGTATTTACTGGACCTCTCATAATCCTAAGCTAAGCAAGCTAATAATTCAGCATGCTAAATAAGATTGTGATCCTTAGATCAAAAGAATATGTTATCATAAGATTCCAAAAACAATGCCTTAAATCCCTTAAATAGCAGTAAATAATTAAGCAGTCAACGTTTCTTCAATTCCGGCATCATCAGTACAGAAAAAGAGAAGGTAACATAATTGCAGCACATCTCACTTCAACTAAATTAATAAAGACTCAGCTATTGATGACAGTATATCGATTTATACTTCTCAACAAATATATTCCGTGCTGTTTCTATTTGATAAGATGATATTGATAATGAAAGGTTTCAAATTCAAAGAGGCTAAAAAAAACACACAGAAAATATATTTAAAAAAATGCATTATTTTTTTTTTCAAAATTCAAATATATTTTCAATTAGTAAAAAATATATAAAATAATGTAGAAGAAAAAGAGGTGAATACAGGACAGAGGACAAATACAAGTTAATGGAACATCAACATTTTAAGCGCGCTATGCCTGTTTGGACAACCTTGTAAAAATATAATTTATCTTTACCTCTCCATTTTCAATGTTTTGAACATTTAATTAAAATGGTGGCAGTTTCTTATAAATTGCATTGTAAGCTCTTTTAGAGTTTATAGATATTAAAAGCACATTTTCGAAAAAAAACAACAAAAAAACAGAAGAAAGAAAGCTTTTTTGTTAATCAATATACAGCATTAAAGAGTTGGAAACTTTTGAAAAATGTCAATACTTAAACATCTGAAATTAGTCATCGATGAATGGAATATTTGAACAAATTAACCTAAAGGAAGACAATTAAACGAAAATAGTATGAAACTATTAAATATAGACAGTTTGGTCCCTAATTCAGGCTTTATTCACGACTAAAAATACAATATGCAACGAAAATGAGTTACACTAATAAAAGAGAAATTAAGAGCTTGCAAATGATCGGTTAGAACTGAATGTTGAAAATGAAATCACTTGAGTGACAGATATGTGTTATTTTTATGAATGAGAAAAAAAATAATTATTTTGATATCCCTGTTTTATTAAAAATTAAATCTTGAGGCTTCATTGAACAGAATATAGATTTTTTTTTTTTTTTTTTTTTTTGACGGGTGGTCTGAATACTACAAGTGACAAGTGATAATATTATCCGGATAACATATTACTATTTTGTATAGAGCTGTTTATTTCATTATAGAGCAAGAAAATAATAAATTTGAAATTGATAAAAAATCATTTAGTTCACGATCGGTCAGGCTTAATTATTACAGAAAAAAAAAAACAAATTTAAAAGCTTTTTTTTTCATTGAATTAAAAAATTCGGCCAAACCATAAAAAAAAAATCGCGGTTTGAAGCAGCTATCTTTCGCGGGAAATTATTTAAAGTTAACGCTCTTGTTAAAGCAGGTATAGGTAAACAACTTAAGGAAAAATATTTTATTGCGCATGCGCCTAACAATAACCTTTCGTAATTGAAATAACAATCAACTCACGAATAAGTGAACGCGATTGAAACTCAAAATATTAAAAAAAAAAATAATGAAAAAAATTCAAGATAGTACTTAGAGGAAAAATCCGTTTCAACTCCTTTACCGAAAACTCTTTTCTAGACTTTAACTCCTATTTTAAACTCTTAGCTAAATCAGCCTTAATTTAGATTTAAGTTGTTTGCCTAGGTAAATATAATACTTCAACACTTAATATAGCTATTACAGTCTTAAATAGTACTTTTTTTTTTTTTTTTTTTTTAATTAATATATTTTTTTTTTAATATTAACGAATGATTTGTTTTCTTTATCATTTTATATCATCACTCATTTTACATTTTTAAAATTGTTCAAAGGATCAAGTATATCAATTAGAGACAGTTCGGGTTCGAAGTGGTTCACAGAATTTTTTAATAAAACTGAGGAGTATTTAAAAAGAGGAGGACAAATAAAAAAGAAATGAGGAAAGCAATTGAGGTTGGGTGTGGATACAGTAATCGGATTGGTCGGACATGCTCAAAGCCAACAGCCAATCCGAGTTTAATAACTGCGGCTCAGCCAATACAGAAAGTTCCCCTCGGTGATCTACCAAACCATTTAGGGATTAAAAAAAAAGAAAGTTATTTATTTGTTTCATTTATATTCGTTTTCATTTATTTATTTTACAGTAGTAATTCTAGTCCATATTCTCTTCGTAGATCTGATATTTTCCCTAATACAAATCATAGTGTTTAAACTAAAGTAAAGGAGCTCATAAGATATAATATATATTCTTATTACCCGACTACGGTTTAGGCATAATATGTATTGATATAGGTGTTATTTTTGGACAGTATTATTCTTAGGCACAAATTATATATAACAAGCACAAGGTGCGAACAAAAGGTAAGGGACCGGCAGGTATGAAGGTAATTCACCACAACACTACCTAGCCTTTACTCTCAGATATAAGAAATAAGTTAATTTAAAAACCTACCGAGAAGTGGGCAGTGTGACAAAGACAATAGTGGTCCGTCCTGGAAGACGTAATCAATTTTAGGAAACCAGGCACGAAAAAACGGTGGAGGCCTGGGAAGGGCGTCATTCCATCAGAGGATACTAATGGATTCGAATAGATTGTCCCACCCCGGACAACGGGTGGAGCTATGCACTGAAATCCCAGAATTTCCTCTCTCTATGAAACTAGTTAACCAATCACGAAAAAGGTACCGGCCAGTGCCGGGGATCTAACAAACCAACAACGTCTTCGAACCCCTCTTAGGAAGAATATGGAAGAAAAGGGGGACCGAAGCCGAGGAAGCAACGAAAGGATCTCGCTTGAGGGCCGACTTCGAGGACAATTATAATTCTCTCTGAAGAAGACAGATGCTTTGGATCTGATTCCATGACTTAAGATATGCAGGGGAAACCGATGGAGAGATTAGGGATTGATAAATTATTTGCCACTTCTATAAATTTGTTTTATTGAAAACTAGTTTGGAATGTTATACATTCATCCTCAGTTCTAAAAACACACAAAAAATTCGAAAATAAGCAAATCAAAATATAGTTGGTATTATTATACATATTAAATTAGATTAATATAAATCAGTATTATAAAACATTTATGAATTATGAATTTAATTAACACAAGAATTCGAATACATATACTAATCATATGCATGCATATACTAATGCATATGCTAATAATCAAATACAATGAAATCTATTTGATTTCTTGTCTTAATTAAATTCATAATTCATAAATGTTTTATAATACTGATTTATATTAATCGAATTTAATATGTATAATTATACCAACTATATTTAGATTTGCTTATTTTCGAATTTTTTGTGTGTTTTTAGAACTGAGGATGAATGTATAACATTCGAAACTAGTTTTCAATAAAACAAATTTATAGAAGTGGCAAATAATTTATCAATCACTAATTAGATTGATCCTTCTATACCATCATGCGGATGTCAACTGACGATGGAGAGATGCTGAAGTACCATCAACATCAATTATTACAGATAAGATATTTATGTTAAAACAGTTAATGGCTAGTTCTTGTCTAAATCATTCCATAGCTAAACTCTTGTAACAGTTTATTACTTTAATTTTGATGAATAAAGTTACATGTTAGGAAGGAGGTTGTTCTTTTGTAACCCCGGCCATTATTAATTTGAATATTTTTTATTAAGTATGATAACAATAAACTTGATTAGCATTCTGATTATTATCATGGTTATTATGAAACTTAGAAGTAGGCTAATTATTAAATAATGGTAATCAGGCCTTGGAAAGGTATCCAATTTAGAGGACAAAATAAGTAATTCATATTTATTTATAATCTTACATAATTTTGGGATAATCATCCTACATGATTGCCCCCTGGCATCCCTGTATACAGTTAATATATTATCAGCTAAAATATTGTCAACTAAATCGAGACAAAACGTAGCAGGCACAACCAGTGTTTAGCTAGCCAATTTGCTGGTATGAGCAGTTATATGACTCAAATTACTGAGTGAAACATTGCGAAAATTTTAAAACGATTTGAACAAAAAAATTATAATTATTTTCTAACTACGGAAATATTTTTCGATTTGAGACAATTTGAATCGCGGTCTCAGTGTATCTTGGATTTTATATTTTTTTTATCTTTTGTTTAGACTCGTATGCACTTCTGATAATTTTTCCGTGGTCAAACGAGAGCGATGTGCAGAGATTTTGTAGTGTTGCTAAATGGCTTAGGTCATATTGATCAAAGCGGGGTACTTCGCACTCAAAACTACAGAAACTCTTTCTAGCTATTCACAGAAAAGATTTGAGTCCCCATTACGGCTGATAAATCACGAGTAGTTGCATGTGGGTCCTGGTTCACACATTCAAGAAGAACGTCATCATCAACGACCCATGGGCGACCAGATCTTGGTTGTGCGGCAGTATTTCATTGGATATCTGACTCTTCTACTATGGAACTAATTTCTTCGGCGACTGCATTTGCGCTTAAACCTTTTTTGCATTAATGCCTCAAAAGACCACGAATCACGATTTTCTCTTCTGACATTGCACCTGCGTTTTTAAAATGTACTTTATGAGCTCCTAAAGCCAACTCAAGTCACAAGGAGTAAAAGGATTAGTCAAAGTAAACATTGACATAAATAGTAGGAACAAAATCATTCTTATTGAATTTATTATGAGAGTAGGAATTAAATGTTATGTTCATGAACAAGAACTTTTTTAACAACCTAGTATACTGGTACGGGTACTGGTAGTGGTATTGGTGGGGCAACTAGTCCGGTAAGTGGGCCTTATGGTCCTTTTTGTCAACTTCTGACGGCTAATTTTACGTCACCGTCGCGTACTAACCAGAATGAGAGATTCATTTCGCGGGATAGCCACGAAATAAATATTAACCGATCCAGATGGGAATCGAACCCAGAACGTTCCGAACCGGACACTCTGGGACCTTGGCCCCAGCTTACACGGCCGCCACGACCTCCAACAACCTAGTATAAGAGACATATAGTTTTAGTTACATAAACATCATTATCATATACAAAAACCTTATTGGAATATTTTCATTCCTTCCGAAATCCTTACATAAAAGGTTGGGTGTTCTAAAAATATTAAGGCGTAAAACCTGTAGGTCATTTACCAGTAGGACCTTTCATAACGGTTATGTATTTACATTAATAATGTTGAAGGACATTAGATGGGATGGTCAAATAGAAGTGATAAGAAAAGATTATAAGGATACGAGGACAAAAAATAATAAATTAAAAGTTAATAAATTAAAACAATTAAATAAATAAATAAAAATTAGAAAGATAAGAGGAGGAAATAAATAAATGTGAATAGAGCATAAATAAGAAAGAGGAAATGAAAAATAAATAAATAAATAAGATAGCGAAAGAAAAGAAAATATCTGATGTGGACAACACATGACTTCCTTGTACGCCTATTAAACTATAAATCGGTAGCTCAAAAAGTGATCCTGAATTTGGTTACTAGTTTCCGAAGATTGCAGTATCTCATAAACGAATCTCGGCGTCGCGACATCCATCTATTGGCATACACATACACACAAATGGGAAGGAAAACCAGTATTTTACACTCAATTGTAACACTTAAAACAAGTAATAAAAATGTTTAATTAGATTGGAAACCAAATTGCATTTGTTACCTTTATTACCGAAACATATGACTTATGTATTTAATTTAAATATAATTTTTGATGTAAGCTTATTATGACCTTCAAGGTAAGCAACCCTTTTCGGCTCACTAATTTTAACTAAAATATAGTAAATATGTTCATATCGATATAAAAGTCCTATTTACCAAATTTGAGATATTTTACATTATAATTTTATATAATTTTGATGAAAGTTTATTATGAACTTCAAGTAAAGTACCGCTTCCGATTTTCCAATTTATACCATAATCTAGTAAGTTATTTATGTCAGTGCATAAATTATAAATACTAAATTTCAGAAGTTTTTCATAGTATTTTAATATCATTTTTGATGGAAATCAATTATGACCTTCAAGTAAAGTACCACTTCCGGTGATCAAACAGGAACCAAAAAGAGAGGTTCACAATTAAATTTGACATCAATGTTAAATAAAAAATTTCAACTTTCTACGATTAACCGTTTTTGAGTCATGCGAGATACGAACGTACGTACGTACAGACGCCACGACGAAACTAGTCAAAATGGATTCAGCGATGGTCATAATGGATATTTCCGTCGAAATCTGAAAACCGAAAATTTTCGCGATTACAATACTTCCTTTACTTCGTTTAAGGAAGTAAAAAGGGGAAAATTAATATTAGATATTTTTAAAAAATCCTTCTTTGGAGAGAAAGGAGATTACCTTATTCACACATTTTTCCTCATTTCCCAAAGCTATTGACAAATTGGTTGGTATTCCTATTTCATTCAATGTTCTCATGTACAAAGCGCAATCCTCAAAGATATGTGCTATTTTCAATCTCTCATTACATTTCTGGCACCTGGGTGGATTTTCTTTAGTTATTAAGTGAACCTGGGTAAGACTCGTATGTCCTATTCTGATTCGTGTAAGTTCCACTTCTTCTCTGCGGCTGTTGCGACTGGAGCTGCTCCATGGCCTCACTTCATTCTTTATGACCTTCAGTTTATTAGGAGGGCAGTTGTCTGCCACTCTTGTAGTGTGGTCTCTCTTACTGGCCCCGCGCTAGCTCTGATGGTGTCAAGAGAGCTTGACCCTACAGCGTCCTGGCAGGGTAAGGGCTTCTTTTGCAGCTCTATCAGCCATCTCGTCGCCTTTAATGCCAATATGACTCGGTGACCAGACAAAATATATCGATGTTCCAATATTATGTAGCATTTTTATAAGATCTAAAATACAGAGTATTCCTGGGTGGGCCGGAAACATGTTATTCATTGCTTTTAGGGCAATAAGAGAGTCTGATACCACCACTAAATTTGCAACTGGGGATTTCATCACCTGTCGGGAAGCCATTGCGATAGCATTAATCTCAGCGGAATATATATGCAACAGAGTTGATGTAGCTTACACTTATAGGTAGCATCAGGTGTGACAAAGGCAGATGCTGTTGAGTTATCTGATTTAGACCCTTCAGTGAATATCAGTAGGTGTTCCGGTAAGGAGTTATCATTTTTTAAAATTGTTCTTTATATTCTACTGGATTTGTATCTTTTTTTCTAAATTTAGAGAGTTGGAGATTTATTTTGGGTTTAATATGTATTGATATTGGACAATATTATCGTTATATAATTTAAACAGACCAGGTGCGAACAAAAGAAATAAGGGACGAGCAGGTAGAAGGAAGGGTAACTGACAGGCGATGACAGATGTCACCACATAAGGGATAAGTTAATTTAAAACCCTAACGAGAAGTTAACACTGTAACAATGCCAAAAGCTGGGACACCTAATCAATTTTAAGAACTGGTCTCCTTGGGCTTGGCTGGCCTCGAGGAAAAAGTGGAAAAGGTATGATTAAATTATACTAGTTGGATAATGGTTCGCAGATACCGGCTGTCAGGACAAGGGGTGGAGCCATCCGATGAAATCCCAGAATTTCCCCCCTCTATAAAACTAGTCGGCCAATGAACAACTTTTTCGACCCCCTCTTAGGCAGAACAAGAGGAAAAGGAGGGACTTCTGAACTGGCCGAGGCTGAGGGAGGACCTAGACTGACGGAGGCCGATGCAAGACGGCTTGGCGGAACAACCAGACTCTGAAGATGAGAAATGCGCTCTGGCTCCATGACTGAAGATATGGAGGGGAACCCGAGGGAGAGATGCTGAGGAACCATCAACACCAATTAGTACAGATAAGAGATTTATGTTAAAACAATTAATGGCTAAGTCTAGGCTGAATCATTCCATGGTTAACTTTTTATTGTAATAGTTTGTTATTTTAATTTTGAAGAATAAAGATAAATGTTAGCAAGGAGGTTGTTCTTTAGTAACCATGCCCATATTTAATTTAAATATATTTCATTAAGATAGCAGTAACTTTGATTAACATTAGTATTAAACTTAAAAGTAGGAACATTATCTTGGTTAATTATTAAATAATGGTAACCACAAACCAGGCCCTTGGAAAGGTATCCAATTTAGAGGACAAGGTAAGAAATTCAAAAGTATTCATAAGCTTACTTAATTTTGGGATAATCATCCTCAATGATTGCCCAATGACATCCCTATATACATATAGGCTAATGTATTAGCAGCTAAATAGAAGCTCAACTCAAGTTAGATAAAACATAGCAGGTTGAGTGTAAGTCCAAGGCAACTTACTTATTTCAACGGGCATTCTTTCTGCTAATGGCAATCTGGCATTACTCTGTTGTTGAAACCTTGTAGAAAACTTAGGTTGAAAAATGTATTTGTGGGCTGGATGTTTGGTTTGTGGGTACAACTTTGCCATATAGTTTACGGCTAGCTTTTGTCTTCTAAACAACAGAGGTGGTAGGCCTGATTTTACACAACGAGATTTGGCATCAAATTGACAGGCCGTCCGAGGACGATCCTTGGGGCTCGATATTGCTACATGCTATTTCGTTTAAAAATGGCGGCCGAAGTGATTTGGACTCAGTATACCAAGGACAAAAAAAAAAATCTATATGAATGGTTTATAAGTTTATTATTTTCAATAAGTTTCCACTCCACTGACCTTATAAGAGATTACCATAGGTTACCAAGAGGTTACCATAGTAAGCTCTCTTAGCAGCGATTATTTTGCTTTTAATTTCTTTGTTGAAATAAGAATTGTCTACAATTTTATAATGTACCCTCCTTTTTATAAAGTAAATGCAAGGAATTGTCTCTATTTTATTTATTGTAAGTGATAGAAACTTAAAATAAAAGGAGGATAAGAAATAAAAAAAAAAGTTTTATAAAGTATTCTGGACAGTTATGCTCATTTGAAAGATAATTTAATTGTCTGGACTTTAAGCCAAAGCGATAAGAAAGTCGTCCGAAGTTCACACCAGATATTTTTTAATATATAAATATTTGGAAATAATAAACCATTATGTAATAATATGCAGTGTTTTACTGTTGCAATATAAAATGTTATTCCACTTAGCTCTGAAATTATCGGACAATTTAAAATAGTTCTTACCATTTATATATAAATACTGTAATAACAGTATCTAGATAGCTAATATCTACTGAAGAGATCGTAGACAGAAAGTTAAGTGACAAAGTTAAGTTCCAACTGTCAGCTGGACTGAGTGACCAATTGCTAAGTTCTCGCTTCTTCTGCAGTTTCTGGCAGTCCAACTCCTTGTTCGTGGTTTTCCTGGGCTGTCTATCCACTCCAAGATGAGGGGTAAATGACACTAAGTCTGTCACTGAAGACGATTGATATCAATAGTAGTTCCTAATTTATATTTGGACTAAAATTAACTAATATGTATTATTATTATTTATGTCTAATAATTATTTCATTGCTTATGTTTCATTTATATTTCGTAGAAGCTTGACAGTATTCAAAATGTAACTTGAGAAATTAAGAAACATATAATCATTACAATACATTTAATTCATACACGGTAATATATGTCTCCAAGATGGGTCTCAAAAACCATAGGAAGGAATTTGCTATAACTTATAGAATAATAAATTTTGGACCTCAAAAATCGACTTGCGTAATCTTTTACTTTAAGAAAAATTGCATTCAAAAAAAGACAAAACACCTGGTAGGAAAATCGTGAATTTAAAAGATCGAAACGCGTGTCATTAAACTGAACTGACGAACCAAGGTTCGCTAATATAAATTGTCAATTTTGATAAACCTTAGTTAGTTATTTTATTACTAAAATATGAATTTGAATATTTTAGTAAAAATGATGATTCAATAAAGTTAACTTTGAACTATTAAGGAAGTATTATATTTTCGGTTTTGCACATGTCTAATAATTTTAAATGCGTAGTAATATTTCTACATCATTATTGTGTTGATATTTTAGATGATTAATAAATTAGAAAATTATTGTATAGCACATGACTTTACAGCGTAAAAGTCAGATTTTTTAGATATTTTTATTATTTAATGTTCACATTAGATAATAATTTTCAACTATAATAGCAAGAATGTACTATTTATAAACACTCCAAATATTTCCCCTATAGTATGGATCGAATTAAACAGTTCACTCTTATTATTAAAAGTAAAAAAGTTAACTATGTAGATTTATGGAAGTTTTTTTTTAGCTGTTACTTTTACTGATAGAAACCATTTCAAAATAATTATTTTCATAATTTTTATTTTTAAACATCATTATTAAAAGTTTTTATTTAATAATTTTTATAAACTATTTACTTAAATAGGTTTTGATGAAAAAAGTAATATGTTTCTACATTTTTATCAACAAAAAATGCAATAATCAATATATGTGCATGGCTGTGGAAAATATGCGTAATTTTTTTAAGCATTTAATATTAAAAATATTTCAAAATATATTAAATATTAAGATTTCAATAAATAAATATTTTTAAGTAAATCACATAAAAGTTTTTATATTTCTTGGGCTGACTCGTAAAATAGTTCTGATTAATAAATAAAACTTTGCATTATGTCGTACAATGCTAAACCATCTTAACTTAAATATTTAATGAAATATTTTCCAGTATCGTCGGAATTCATTAGTTTATACTCTGAGTGTTGAGTAGTGCAAAAATTATGATCTTCCGTTACAATTTATAATTTTAAGTTTATAATTAAAAGTATATAATTTATATAAAAAGTATATATAATAAGTATATAATATACATTAAAGTATATAATTATTAGTTTTGTTTTAAAGGGAATAAGTAATTGTTTAACAAATACTATTTTATGATATTCATATGTATGTGTATATATATATATATATATATATATATATATATATATATATATATATATATATATATATATATATATATATATATATATATATACATACATATGAATATCATAAAATAGTATTTGTTAAACATTTACTTATTCCCTCTAAAACAAAACTAATAATTATATATATAATTTATATTAAGTATAATTTATATAATAAGTATATATAATAAGTATATAAGTATATAATATATATTAAAGTATATAATTATTAGTTTTGTTTTAGAGGGAATAAGTAAATGTTTAACAAATACTATTTTATGATATTCATATGTATGTATATATATATATTCTAGTTATATATATATAGGTTGGAAGATTTTTTTTTTTTTTTTTTACGAATGAGTTCAACTTTAACAGTGTGAAAAAAACATACTGAAAAAAAAAAGTTTTACTTTTTTAATATATATATATATATATATATATATATATATATATATATATATATATATATATATATATATATATATATATATATATATACATACATATGAATATCATAAAATAATAAATATATTTATATATATATATATATATATATATATATTAAAAAAGTAAAACTTTTTTTTTTTTTCAGTATGTTTTTTTCACACTGTTAAAGTTGAACTCATTCGTAAAAAAAAAAAAAAAATTCTTCCAACCTATACTTTATAGTTTGATTCAATATATGTTTGTTCCTGCATAGATTGTACAATAATTTATGGAATTAAGATGGTTTTTGTTGAATTTAAGAAAGGTTTTCTACAGTATCACAGAAGTTTACGATTGATTGATTAAGCAGTTATTTATCGTAATAAACAGTGTCTGCTTATTTAAGAATTTAGTTTTTCTTATGACCCATATTACCCTGATTATCCGGATTGGAATTGGTTCCAGTTAGTTCGGATAGACGAGGTTTTACTGTATTGTATTTTTTTTTTTCACTCATGATTACTAATTAAATAAAATAATTAATAATTTTTCGTCTGAGTACTTTGTCTAAGATATTGTGGCCGTATCTTCTGTAATTAAGGAACAACAGATTTTCATTATCAATACCTGGGTTATTTTACTTACGTCCCCAAATAATATTTCTTTAATCTTCTTTTATTTTTCAAATAGAATATCAAAATTAAGTTAATAATATTGCCCAAATCCTTCTTGGCTAAGACAAGATAAGGGAGCGATATCTTATCTCGGCTTTCGGTGAGGCGGTTAAATCTCCAACAAGAGTACGTAATCCTGGCTGAGCGATGAATCTCAGAGCAAACTCATAAATTTAGATCGACCATCAACTGAGAGCGTAATGCTGACTCCACCCTCAACAGGATAAAGGAGAAAATCGAAATGAAAATGCTCTCTAATAAATGTTAAACTCGGTTCTAATCTGCATAATTAATCCAGCTTTAAATTATCCGCTGAATCCGCCATTTTATTTTTGATTTACACGGTCCGCATTATTATCGCAAATGAGCCATCTGTTTCGCGCGATAATTCACTGTTTTACAGATGGCGTTTTATATTCACCCTAATTGAAAACACCTGTTTTTTTTTTAAGAGAGGAGAATATCCTTTTAATGAAAAATGGGCGGTTGCTCAGCAATACGAACAGTATTCTGAAAATGTATTTAATATACTAAATTAAACCATAATTATTTAAATAAATTATAAAAAAATAATAAAAGGCTAAGCGAAGACGAAGCTGATACCACCAATCGCTGTTTACACTTCCGCCCACCAAACGCTGTGCAATCCCAAAGCTATAGCGCAATCCTCCCAACTACGTTTCGGCCTACCATTCGGACGCTTACCAGTCGACTCAGAGTTTATTAACTTTTAAGGATTCGCCCGTTCCTAAGCCCAGCAACTTTACTAACCCATTTCGACCGTCGCGATGCCATCACTTCGATTATATTAACATGGTGCATGCTCCGCGATTCCGCGTTTTAGAAACTCCTAAATTTCCCAGTGGAGTATTCTCTGTCGAACCAAATATTTTACGCAAGACATTATTATTGAAGACCTTAAGGTGTTGTCCTTCCTTCAAAGTTTTTGGTTACGTTTCACATCCTTGCATAACAATAGGAAGGATAATAATTTTGTAAATCCTAAGTTTAAGTTTCTGGACAAAAGCCGCGTGCTAAATAACTTTTCAACTAAAAAATAACACGCATCATTCCCCACCCATTTAATCTCGCCTTTGTTTCCTCTTGAATTTTGTTTCATCTACTTATCCTTGGCCCCCATCTCTATATATTCAAATGTAGTCCCTCATAATAAGCTTACATCAAAAATTATATTTAAATTAAATACAGAAATCATATGTTTCGGTAATAAAGGCTACAATCGCAATTTGGTTTCCAATCCAATTAAACATTTTTATTACTTGTTTTAAGTGCTAAAATTGAGTGTAAAATACTGGTCATCCTCTCATTTGTGAGATCAACAAGTCTGCACCAGGAGAATAAGATATAAGTTGAGTGGGTTCTTCCGCTTAAAATGTCAAAACTGTTGATTTCCAATGCTTTATCCAGTGATATTGACCGTTTTATTGTTGTCACGGAACATGAAGAAATCCCTTGGAAACTAGTTACCTACTGAAAGAAAACGATATATAAAAACGAAATGAGACCTCCAGAAACAAGATTATGTCTGTGTGTGTGTATGTATCAATAGATGGATTTCGCGACGCCGAGTGTCGTTTTTGAGATACTGAAATCTTCGGAAACTAGTAACCAAAGTCAGGATCACATTTTGAGCCACCGATTTATAGTTTAATAGGCGTACAAGGAAGTCATGTGTTGTCCACATCAGATATTTTATATTAGGAGTTAAGAAATTAATATACATCTAGATCTGAGAGGGGTATGCTATCGAAAATACATTTTCTATTCCCTGGAACTGCCGAATGAATAATTATCTATGAAGATAGCATATGAGGGAAAATTATATGCACCACAACACAATGCATACATAATTCATTAAGAGATAATTCGATAAGTTTATACCCACTTTATTGATTACCAAGCCAACAAACAAGCCGAGGCCCAGCTGTATAAATAACCAACAATACACGGTCACATTGTAGCAATTTATTTCGATACAAATATATAGAGAGGACATATCTCACCGCTAGGGAACCAATAAGAGCCGAGGAAAGAAGTGTTTTCATCAGGCTAAGTGAAGGCAGCTGTAACACCAGCTCCTATTGGTTCCCTACCAATTGTCTTTTTCTTGTCCCCTTTCCTATACTTTTCTCTTCCAACGCTATTATTTCATATTCAAAGCTTGTCTCTGTAAATGCATTGTATTTTCTTTTCAGTCTCCGTCCACGTCATTCTTCTTTCTGATTTTGTATTTTTGACTTTAAGTGTATTATTAACTGTGAATGTTCCATAAACCTTATTAAATGTCTTAGCTTCTGTATATATATATATTATATATATATATATATATATATATATATATATATACACACAGAAGCTAAGACATATTTATATAGATAGAGAGCTAAGACATTTAATAAGGCTTATGGAACATTCACAGTATATATATATATATATATATATATATTTAATAATATTTACACGAAAACAATGAAAATGTAAACTTTATGTTTTCGTAGGGTTTATCTTAATTTAATTATTATATTCTGGAAGTGTGTGTATATATAATCCATAGAATGTTATACATCCTTTATTTAGTCAATTGATATATATATATATATATATATATATATATATATATATATATATATATATATATATATATATATATATATATATTTACATGTGGGACTTAGTTACCCATTATCAAGTCATCTTCTATCTACAAATTTTCTTTTTTATATGTTACCTTTCTTAAAATCACGTCATATCTCATAATTTTCGTCCAATTATCATTTTCATATATTACGCTTAAACCGAATTGTTCAGTTGCCCAATATCTTATTGCAAATGGCAAGTAATTATCTTTCAATATAACAGTATTTATATCCTTTTTTTCAAAAACTGGAATCAATACAACACATCTGATTATTTTTCTCAGATTTAGAATACTGAATTGTCCAGACACTGTAACGCTGTGACGCAAAATCACTGTTGCTCTGTATAATTTCTAGTAAATAATTATTTAACATTAAAATTACAAACAAATATAATAGAAATTAAAAATTAATTTGATATTATAAATAAATTTAGTGAAAAAGGACACTAAATTGTGCTTAAAAATTGAAGACAAATTAGTGTTCTCTACAATGAACAAATGAATAAATTGTTAACCACAATATCGAATGAATTGAATATATACGTTATGACGAGTGAGAATGTGTAGAAATGGTGAAAAGTTATATAGCAGTAATGTAATTGGTAATTTGTTTCTTTTAAATTATTTTTTTAATAATTTGAAAGCACAGTTTAGTTCTCCCTTTTCATCTTAACTTAATTATATAATCAAAATAATTTTTAATTTGTAAAATATATATATATATATATATATATATATATATATATATATATATATATATATATATTTTTTTATAAGAAACAATTTTTTAACTGCGATACAGGCCAGTTTAGTAATGGTTCCTAATTGAAATGAAATAGTCAATAATAAATATTGTAAAACTCGAAGTCATAAATAAAGTAAATTAATAAATTTATCATCATACTCTAATAAAAAAAATAAAAAGTACCCATGATATTGTAATAGTAACGGAGCCAGATAATTTTTCTCAGTTAGTTGGAAATGGCGCATATTAAAGGAAAATGGTCCCCCGTCTAAAAAAGTAAAATGGGTTAAGCTGAAAGCTTTAAAGGCAAATGGAAATTAAGTAACATCATATCTTATGGTATCTATTTTAATATTCAAAAAGAAAATACTAAAGAGATAAACTATCGAATAAATTTTAGGAATGAATGGAAAAATATTTTTTTTTTTAAATTACATATTTCATTTGACGCATCTTACCTAATATCACAACTTAAAAACAGACGTAATCCTTGGTATAGAGACTTTTATTTCTAATTAAATAATATAATTTCTAAATGTAAATCAATAATCTAATAACCTGAATAACTCTATTAAAATTATATGAGTATAATTTTCATAAATATATTTAGAACTATTTAATATTCTAGTTTTTAATATTTGTCGAAGAACCAATCCTCTTTTTCGTATTAAATACAGACTCATCTGAGACCTTAGCCGTTGAATGAAAAACGCAAGATGGCAGGGACAAAGGTTTTTTTTTCATTTTTTTTTTCTTTCCTCCGGAAGAAATAAATCGTTAAAAATTACAGACGAAAATACACATATATAAGAAGTAATCAACAGTTAACAACCCATAATTTAGAAGTTCTGTAGGAAATCTGCAAAGTTCATTTGGACTTGAGGGATTTAACTATGATAGTCGTTGAAACTATCTGCTAAGGGTGCTCTATTTAATTAATTAACTCACTGATCTCTCGACTGACTTAGTGTCACTGTTTCCTAATTAGCCTAAGTTATTTTCCTTAAATTAACAGACTACTGTTCACATTATATTTATAAAATAAAATGCAATATAAATGAGGGTTATATCTGGTGAATATTCTATTTATATTGATAATTAACGAATAATATTATAGGTATTGCCTGCACGACATTGGCTTTATCATCCACTCCATTCTGATGACATAATAGAACTCGCTTAGTACTATGCAAACAGACATATTTGACTGAGTGGCTGTATGAATACAGAATTATATTGTTCGAGTTGTATTTATTTATACAAAATATAAATATAACAGAAACCAAGGACTTGAATAATAACATAACAGATACTGATAAATAAATATGAAATGGAACTGACAGAATGAAGTAGCCACATCATTAATTTAAAATGTCATAAGCAAAAAATATATATATATATATAAGAAAAAGAAAAAAAAAATAACGAAAAATTTCGAGTTGCTGCTCAACTATGTTGAGTTGTAAATTACACAGCATACCAGATCAATCGGGTAGACAAGGTTAAAACCAAAGAAGAAAGACAGACCGATCGATGGATAAGCATAGCATATTATGATATTGACAGAAAAATATCTGTTGTGGACAACACATGACTTCCTTGTACGCCTATTAAACTATAAATCGGTGGCTCAAAAAGCGATCCTGAATTTGGTTAATAATTTCCGAAGATTGCAATTTCTCAAAAACGACACTCGGCGTCACAAGCTCTTGCTTCTTGAGGTCTTATTCCGTTATTATATGTCGTTTTCTTTCAATTGGTAACAAGTTCGCAAGATATTTCTTCGTGTTCCTTGACAACATTAGAACTGTCATGTCACTAGATAAAGCATTGGAAATCGACGGTTTCAACATTTTAAGCGGAAGAAACCGCTTGACTTATATCTTATTCTCCTGCTGCAGACTTGTTCAGGACACATGGGGAGGAAAAAAGTATTTTACATTCAATTATAACACTTAAAACAATAATATAATTGTTTAATTAAAGTGGAAAAATTTGAGATGTTTTACATTATATTTTAATATAATTTTTTATGAAAATCGAATATTACCTACAAGTAAAGTACCACTTCCGTTTTGCCAATTTTAACTAAAGTTTCTTATGTTATTTATATTAGTTTTCAAGCGTTATATATTAAATTTGAGAAGTTTTTCATTATATTTTAATGAAAATCAGTAATGTAGTATTTGGCCAGACATTTTTTCTGTTTCCTTTTTACTTCCTTGTACGCAGTAAAGGAAGTATTGTAATCGCGGACATTTTCAGATTTCAACGGAAGTATCCATTTTGACCATCCCTGAATCCATTTTGACTAGATTCGTCGTGACGTACGTTCGTACGTATCTCGCATAACTCAAAAACGGTTAGCCATAGAAGGTTAAAATTTTGTATTAAGGGTTATTGTAAAATGGAGTTGTGAATCTCCCTTTTTGGTCACTGCATGATTACCAATAGTACTACTTTACTTAAAGGTCATTATTGATTTTCATCAAAACTTACATTAAAATTTAATGCGAAACTTTTCAAATTTAATATATAACACTTACATGTTAATATAAACAACATAATAAATTTTGGTCAAAATTCGCAAACCGAGAGTGGTACATTACTTGAAGGTCAAATTAGACATTCATCCAAAATTATATTAAAATATAATGTAAAACTTGGTAAATTTGGTAAATTAGACATTTATATTAATTTAAATATTTTGGTTGAAATTGAAGAGCCGAAAGGGGTACTTTACTTGAAGGTCATAATAACTTACATAAAAAGGCATATTTACATTTAATACTGAGATCATCTGGTTCGGTGATAAGGGTTATAAACGCGATTTTTTTCCCCACAAATTTAGTGTAACATACTTTTTTTTCCTCTCAATTTGTGAGCTGAACAGGTCTGCAGCAGGAGAATAAGATACAAGTTAAGATATAAGTGGGTTCGTCCGCTTGAAATTTCGAAACCGTCGATTTCCAATGTTTTATCTAGTGAAATCGACATTTCTAATATTGTCACGGAACACGAAGAAATCTCTTGGGAACTTGTTATCTACTGAAAGAAAAAGCATATAATAACGGAATGAGACCTCCAGAAACAAGAGCTTGTGTGTGTGTGTGTCAATAGATGGATGTCGCGACGCCGAGTGTCGTTTTTATTGCAATCTTCGGAAACTAGTAACCAAATTCAGGATCACTTTTTGAGCCACCGATTTATAGTTTAATAGGCGTACAAGGAAGTCATGCGGGGTCCACATCAGATAATTTACTTGCACATACTTGTTATTCTTAAGGGAACTATTGTAGTTCCAGAATAGAGTTTATTTTTCTACTCTATTCTATGCTGTCTACGCTTGTTCTATACTGCCTATTGTGTTTTATATATGCCTATTGTTCTATATTGTCTATGATTTCTATATATGTTTTAAAGAGAACGCTAAGTCTAATTTTATTCCGAGGGAAACATCTGTTAAAACTGCTACCCCCAGCAAACTTAGTGAAAAGTCACAGTGTCTATTACCTTCCAGGTACAGAATTAGATTTATCCGACAAAACAATCATGGATAGGAACCATTATTTAATATAAGCTATTTATATAATATTAACGCAAATTTCTCAAAATCTTCGACAATTTTTTGGAAAAGGGCTAATACTTATATACCAAAAACAAATTAAAGTTATTAAAATTAGTAAAAACATTGAAAAAATTAACACATCACTCTTCACTTAACTTTTAAGGAAGGGAAATATTTTTTAGGCCACATCTGGTTTATTTTAGCAAACTATTATCTGAAATTGATACAACAGCAAAAAAAAAAAAAATCTAAAAGTTAGTATAAAAAAGTTGAAAGAAAGAGAGTGGTTAACAAACAAGAGGAGGAGGGGAAGCAGATGTTTCCTCGAATAATTACCCTTAATGAGCGAGGCCATCACCAGCAACTTCTTAAAGAGGATGAAGAAGAAAGGCCTAAGGCTCTCCCTCTAAACATCACTGTCGATATTAATTAGCTAATCGATATCTCTCTATTCAGATGTACTATCGACTATTCTCTACGATCGCCGATGTTACATAAGACTGATACATTTTTTTTATATTGCGTTATGAAATGAAATGAAATTAAAATAAAATTTATTTTGATACATTTAATCCCCTTATAATACTATTTGTTCAATTGCAACAATAATTATTAAACAATTCCATTATATAAGAAATAAAAATTATAAAATATAAGACAAGAGTATATTATAATTGCAAACATTCGAATCACAATTAAATACGTTATCTATGTAGATAGATAGAAAAAACTTTATTCTGGGACGAACTCTCTTTAGAATAACAAACATGATTAAAAATATAATCATTGTTTCTGGCTATAAGACATATTATACAATAAATAAAAAATAAAAAAGCAAATAAATGAAAAGGAAAATAATATAATTAAAAAAAGGAAGAAAATAAATGTATCTAATAAGCAAGCATTAATAAAAGAAAAAAAACGACTATAGAAAACAAAAATAAATTTACATTAGTAATATAAAAATATTTAAAAAGATACATATACATAATCGTGTAGCAAATATAAAAATTAAAATATATATATATATATATATATATATATATATATATATATATATATATATATATATATATATATATATATATATATATATACATGCAAAACCTTAGATGGGCTATGAATATTATAGCAATGTAAAATAGAATTCGTACATGAAAATAACCTAAAAAATAAATAAATTCTTGTAGAATACTCACAATAAAAATTTAAAAAAATAATAAAATAAAAAAAATTAATAAAAAAAAAACAATATGTATGAAGAATGAAATTAAATATATAAAAAAAAAGCAAAAAAACGTAATTATTGGAATCAAATTCTTATTACAGAGTGCATAAATGATAAGCCAGCGTCGGACTATATTGTGAAGAGGAACAGGAATCGGATGTTTGTTTTGAATGTGCATAAGGAGGGGGCATGCCGGATTTTAAGAGGGAGGGAATTCCAAAAAGTGGTGAAGCGGGCATTAAAGAAGTGTTGAAATGAGGCAGATCTGTATAGAAACCGGTATAAAGGTAAGAAGGTCGAGATCTTGTGGTAATGGAGTGGATAGGGTACTTGAATTGGAGGGGATGGTATACAGGGGATGATTGTTGATTATTTGGTAAAGGAAGGTGCCAAGAAAATATTGTCTACGGAAAGAGGGGAAGGACCACCTTAACTCAGTATGATGGTATGAAACATGGAACGCCCCGGGATCCCATTAACAAATCTTACCAATATATTCATAATTCTCTTTACATTAATAAATAATAAACTTAATATGAATGAAGACATATACAGGGTCGTTTCCGTTTCGAGTACCGCAGCTACTAACCGGTTCCAGTACCGCAGTTACAAACCGGTGATTTCTGTGATAATGTCTATTATTTTGTATGCTTAATTTTAAACCTCTGTTGTTATTATCAACTAACCTCGTTACCTGCTTTACTAAATAACTGCGTTACACTACAAAGTTCTAAATTCGGGTAAAATAAATTTCTCTACACTTGTTACTGATTTTAATACCGAGGATAGTTGTGTTTGTTATTAAATGGATCAGGATGTCATACTTCATAGAAAACTGTGTCCAAATGGTCACGATATGGAGCTTCTCCAGCAAGAGAATTTCGTCTGTAATTTGGAGGTATAGAAGAAGAACATGTTATACTACTATACCTCTATGAAATGAAACGTGTTTTCAAGGCTATAAGTTAGCATTTAAGACTTCACTATGGTCTAGATATTCTTGGGTAAACGAGTATTCTACAATTAAGTGGTGCGATAAAATACCTGAAGATTTGGATCTATAAATCTTTTAATATTGCATATTTTTTTTATGACTTAAAATGTAAATAAATGTTTATTTTTGTCGGTCACTGCATATATTATTAATAACCTAAACTTTAGCATCATATGTTAAACTAGTGATCACATAAATCACCGGTTATTAACTGCTGTACTCGAAAAGAAAAAGACCCCATATACAAATAAAATGAACATAAGGACGAGGTTTTGCGAATGGAGATGGCTAAGGAATTACAAAATGAGGCGACACGAATGGTAAAGGATTTTTTGAAGGGAACAGTTATATGGGAGGGTATATGCAAGCTTATAGGCTGGAATCTCTTGGCTAAAGAGGAAAATGCAATGAACTAATTAAGAATATAAGGAGGCTTTTTGGTTCCGAAGGAACGGAAAAGATAGCCACCTAGGAATTATTGCCGTCGGAAAATGAAATAAAGCCTCTTTAGCTTGGCATGTCTACTGGAGACAGGAGCGCCTGGGGATTCCGAAGATGAATCTAATGAAGTAATTCATCAGTCTTTTTAGTCCCATCTCGTGTAAACCAGACAGTCCATCAGACACAAGACAGCCATTGTCAAAGTGGAGGAAAATGAGGGAGGAGCCCTAGTCTACCTAGCTCATAAGCTGAGGGATATCAGGGAAAATAAAACCACGAAATCTTACGAACTGTTTAAGGATAGCAATGGACTTTACGGTGATTTGGGAAATATGATTATTCTAGGACATGTCTTGATCAAAATATTACTACCAGGTTTCTGGCAGTGGTATTGAAGTGAACAGGTAGCCAATTGAGGTAGAATAAGAGATAATTAGGAATTGAAAAGATGCTTGGAACCGATGAGTATGGTCTTGGTCTTTCCACAATCAGTCTGAAATCTTTACGCATTGACCATGCGTTGATACAAACCAAATCTACTGGTAGCTTATGGATATCCTTAAGGATCTCAGTAGGATGAAAGGACTGGATTTGATGAATTTATGTTGTGTATTTTTCATTTAAATGAATTGCAAAGTTGGAATTGCGTGCATATCATAATAAGGCAGATTCATCAAAGACTCGGGAGTCAAATTAATACATCACGTTGAAAACAGTCTCATATTAAATATATATGAAGCACTTGAAATAATACAATCCTTCAAATCCAATCCAGATTTTTGCTTAAATGACTAAATAAATATCTCCAATGGTCAAATCTTAAATTTATTCTCATCCATAACAGAAAAAAACAATTACTCACCGGAATTAATGGAAAAACCCCGAATCTAAAACCGTTTACCTATTAACACACAACCTTTCTTTCATTGTTAGTTCAATGCGAGAAGAAACCAGTACAAACTTTTCTGTTTGATATAATCCATTTAAACCTTGGTGAGCACCAACATGTATTTGATTTCTTGTTTTAAAGAAATTCTTAATTCATAAATGTTTTATAATACTAATTTATACTAGATTTAATTAAATGTGTATAATAACACCAAAATGTATTTTGAATTGCTTATTTTTTAATTTTTGTGTGTTTTTAGAACTGAAGATGAATGTATAACATTCGAAACTAGTTTTCAATAAAAACAAATTTATAGAAGTGGCAAATAATTTATCAATCCCTACTTAGATTGATCCTTCTATGCCATCATGCGGATGTCAACTGACCAATCAGATTGATCCTTCTATACCATCATGCGGATGTCAACTGACCAATCAGATTGATCCTTCTATGCCATCATGCGGATGTCAACTGAAAGGTTTTGGAGTTTGGAAAAGAGGGTATTATGATTAAATAATTGAGGATATAGTTGAAGTATTTTGAAAAGTCGAAAATAACAAGGATAGTGATATTCTTTCAAGGATCTGCAAAGGATTCGAGATCTTAGATAGTTTTCAACAAAGCAGATGGAGCTATTGAATTTATTAATTTTACTGCACACGTAGTAAAAAATCTGGTGCGGTGCGCGCATCACACAACTTTGCCTTACCGTCCTTTAATAATTATCTTTTTAATTCAATTTTAAAGAGTTCACATAAACACTGCTTCTAATAAACTCAGCAGCGTACACTTCTTCTCCCACTTAAGTACAATAAAAAAGATTTTTAAACAATCTTAGTAAAACAATCCAGTACACTACCTATATATTTTATCTTTGTCAATTTGCAAATATATTTTAAAAGTTTCTGATTTAGTTTCCATGGAAACATTTTGTTTCCATTAAATAATGTGAAAGTAGAAATTATTAAGTAAATTTCCGCTTTTGTATACTTAAATTACTTTATTACAGAGTGTATTGTTTACAACAGATTGCCGGATTGGTGGGAGGAGGTTCGGTCGCATCCATCTCCTTTCGGATGCGCTTGGTTATCCATCTAGGGTCTAGTGCTCCTCATAAAATACACTGTATCTTTGCTAATACGGCTCCAATTTTTATGATTCTTTTATTATATTTTAGATACTTTAATTACCTTTCATACAATACCACACATAATATACCGTAGAATGCATACTTTTTAAGATATACGCAAATAAAGTATTCTTTTCATCATAACTTTTTTCCCTTCGATTCCTCGGTGATTTACTACATAAATAAAAAATTAAAGGCCTTTATGAAAAATAATTTAGGCAAGTTTCATCAAAATCGTTAGAGTCGTTTTTGAGAAAAATGTAAAAAAGTGTAAAATAGATTATATAAAGTGGCACTTCCGGTTAGTCGATTTTGACGAAAAAGTTGCTGTAACATCACAACCATATACCCACCTTAAATATGTAATTTGAGTATCGTACGACTTTTCGTTTTTGAGCTAGGCCGTTCACATACACACACACAGACACACGGACACACAGACCATTTTGCGAGGCTTGGTCTTTTGGACTCAGTGGACCTTAAAACGTGTATTTCCGTTGAAAACTCGAATTCGAAAATTTTCACGATCGCAATACTTCCCCTTTCTATATACTTCGTATATAGGTAATGGAAAGTAAAAAAGAGATTCGTTCTTATCATTTATCATGTTTTGATCTGTTTTAAACAAGCTAACAGAAAACACTTTGCACCTGACAGAATGAATCCCTTTTATACAAGAAACGTAATTCCGACACCGCAACCAGACCTGAGGGAAAGTTTATAAAAAAAAAAGAAATAAAAAAACCGAAACTGGAAAGTTTAAAGCTCAGTTATTTCCAGAGTGGAATAAGTTGGAGGACAGCTGTCAGCGCCTGCAATGAGGGCTTTATCAGTTCAATCATCCTCCTAACTTCAACTCTCTTATTCTCTCATAATTATTAAAAATACAACCGAATATGTTAAATAACCAGAAAATAAAATATCTGATGTGGACAACACATGACTTCCTTGTACGCCTATTAAACTATAAATCGGTGGCTCAAAAAGTGATCCTGAATTTGATTACTAGTTTCCGAAGATTGCAGTATCTCAAAAACAACACTCGGCGTCGCGACATCCATCTATTGACATGCACACACACAAATAGGGAGGAAAACCAGTATTTTACACTAAATTTTAACACTTAAAACAAATGTTTAATTGGATTGGAAACCAAATTGCGATTGTAACCTTTATTACCGAAACATATGATTTATGTATTTAATTTAAATATAATTTTTGATGTAAGCTTATTATGACCTTCAAGTAAAGTACCGTTTTCGGCTCACCAATTTTAATCAAAATATAGTAAATACATTCACATCAATATAAAAGTCCTATTTACCAAATTTGAGATGTTTTACATTATATTTTAATATAATTTTTGATGAAAGTCTAATATGACCTTCAAGTAAAGTACCGCTTCCGGTGATTAAGCAGTGACTAAAAAGGGAGATTCACAACTAGATTTTACTACAATCATAAATACAAAATTTCAACTTTCTAAGGCTAATCGTGTTTGAGTTATGCGAGATACGAACGTACGTACGAACGTACGAACGCCACGATGAAACTAGTCAAAATGGATTCAGGGAAGGTCAAAATAGATATTACCGTTAAAATGTGAAAACCAAAAATTTTAGCGATTACAATACTCTGTACAAGGAAGTAAAAAGGTTCGGCGAACCAAGGTATTTCTTTTTGTAATCCGTGACGAGGTGTTTATTTTAATATAATTTTTAGTTGATATCCGCATGATGGTATAGAATGATTAATCTCATAAGGGATTGATAAATTATTTGCCACTTCTATATTTTTTTTTTATATTGAAAACTAATTTCGAATGTTATACATTCATCTTTAGTTCAAAAATTCAAAAATAAGCAATTCAAAATACAATTTGGTATTATCATACATATTAAATTAAATGTAATATGTATAATTAATATGTACATATATGTTTATATGTATTATAATATGCAAGTTAATATGTATAATAGTACCAAACTGTATTTTGAATTGCTTATTTTTTAACAAAATTATAGTGGTAAATAATTTATCAATCCCTAATATAATTTTTTATGAAAATCAATTATGACTTTCAAGTAAAGTACCACTTCCGGGACGCCAATTTTAACCAAAATCTATCTTTTTATTTATATTAATGGGTAAGTTTTACCTACCGAATTTGAGAAGTTTTGCATTAAACTTCAGTATTAAAGTACCACTTCCGGTGATTAAGCAGTGACCAAAAAGGGAGGTTCACAACAGATTTTACAACAATCCTAAATACAAAATTTTAACTTTCCACGGTTAACCGTTCATGAGTTATGCGAGATGCGAACTATCGTACGTACAGACATCACGATGAAACTAGTCAAAATGGATTCAGGGAAGGTCAAAATAGATATTACCGTTAAAATTTGAAAACCAAAAATTTTCGCGATTACAATACTTCTTACAAGGAAGTAAAAAGGTTCGGCGAACCAAGGTATTTCTTTTTGTTATCCGTGACGAGGTGTTTAGTGCTGTACATCCTGATTTAAGTTATTAATATTTTTCATAATAAACATATGTCCTAGTTTTCATTGTTGTGATGGATTTTGGTTCCACTTATTAATATTTTTACAGCTTCACGAATTTTGACGAATGTACTAATGCCCTGAGATGGCAGAACATAATACTTAAAACTAGTATTAATAGAAACGAAAATTATCAAATGCGATTTTTTATTAATTAACAGTCTATTTAGAAGATTTAATTTTGTCCCCAAATAGAGCATGCAGTTAAGTGTAGTAACGGGTAGCCCTATTATAGTTACACCATATCAACTCATATCCAGATTAAATGAACAAGCAAGAGATGGATTTATTGAACGAGCCAGGAGTGCATTAACTACTTTGTTACAAAAAGTCCTTGTACATTATTATACCTTTATTTCAGATAACATATTTTAAACAATTTTTGAATACTACTCTTCTAAAGTAAATTGCCATTGTTTTCAACTACTTTCACCCACCTTTCTGCCAGTAATTGGATTTGATGCCTATATCACTCCTTTGGTTTTGACGCAAAGAACTCTTCACATCCAATTTTTCGTCCTCGTAATTATCAAAGATTCGACCTTTTAAAAAATGAGCCATTGATCTGAACAAACTATAATCTGATGGTGCAATATCTAGGCTATACGCAGGATGAGGCAAAACGTTTACTCTTTGCAGTTCCGATAATTTTTCCTTGTTCAGACGAGAATGATGTGCAGAGGCATTGTAATGTTGCAAAATGGCTTGGTTCCTGTTGACTTTGCACTCAAAACTGCATAAACTCTGTCTAGCTGTTCACAGTAAAGGTTTGAGTCCTTACTACGGTCGATAAATCACGAGTAGTTGCATGTGGGTCCTGGTTCACACATTCAAGAAGAACGTCATCATCAACGACCGATGGGCGACCTGGATGGATAATCGATTCTACTTCTATAGCGCAAATTTCTTCGGCGGCTGCCTTTGCGCTTAAACTTTTTTTCCAGTAATATCTCAAAGGACCACGAATCATGATTTTTTCTTCTGACATTGCGCGTGCATTTTGAAAATGTAAATGACACACTGTAAATGGAAAGCCAACTCAAGTCACAAGGAATTAAAGGATTAGTCAAAGCAAACATTGGCATAAATAGTAAGTAACAAAAACGTTCTTAAAGGATTAAATATGAGAGTTGGAATTAAGGATTGTGTTCATGCGCAAGGACTTTTGTAACAACCTAGTATAATATACAGTAAATTAAATTATGATGTCACCTATCTGGAGTCAGGAAAAGATATACATTACCTATTTATTATAACTATGCATTGCCTATTTTCAATGCTAGGAGAGAATTTTTTTAATCTAAACTACCAACCTTGGACAAATAAAAGAAATAATTGTGCTATTTAAATGTTCCCGAGGATACGATTTCATTCCATAGAAAGATTTTGTTAGGTGAAAGGAAACTCAATCCAAATGAAACGTTGCAATTACTGAATGGTCTGGATTATGAAAAATTATATTTATTTCTTAAACAAGCAAATTCATACCGAAATGAATTATGTAAATAATTTAATTACTAATTAATTATTTTTGTCAAAAAAAATCTGGCGTTATTAATAAAAAAAAATCCTAAAATGAGCTGTTTTATTTTATTTTTGTATTCACAGATTATTGTATTAATAAATAATGAAGACACCTCGACAGACGAATTCTGTTCATTGTTTAAAATAGGTTGCACATAAAAATAGTTGTATATAAACGTATTAATCTATCTTTCTATCTTAACAGTCTCTATTCATGTGTAATTTTATAAAAGTTTTGTTTAATGTACAAATGATTTTACCCCTTTAAAAAAATTATAATTTTTTTTTTTAAATGGACGAAAATTTGGCAGTACAAGTAAAGGTTTTTAAAATTTGACACTACCGTGGCTTTATTATCTTGCTTTTAATATTAATCAAATATATTGAGTTAAAATACAAGATAAAATCAAAGTAAAATAAATACAGAAGAGAAAACTAATAATAATTAATTAATTTGAGTAATTAATTTATATACCCAATGTAGGCGAATAGTACCATGGTGCTAGAACTCTAGTGAATAACACCGATAAGTAAACAGAGAGTTAGTGGGAGAAGTGGGAAGGGGAGGGGTGGACTACTTGGGATGGATTTAGGAGACTGCCACTTATAGCTGTCGACTCTAGCACTTTATATCGATCTATAGCTCAGGCATCGATACTCACAGATATCTCACTTACTCAGCTTCGATAGCTGTCGTTTATATTACCTGTCTCCCCCCTCCTCTTTCCCCTCACACACACACACCATCTCACCTGTAGAAAACGATATCTCTAAACTGAATTACATCTTTACTTTATTGATCTTAACTAAACTATATTATTATTAATATTATTATAATATTATAAGAGGGATTATATATTATTATATAATATTATATGGGGTAACCCATTCTCATCGCGACCCATTATAGATCTTTTGTGAGATCTAAGCCATATAGATTTATTATTCAATATTTCACATGATTATGTTCTGAATGTCCTGATATTGTTCTAAATATTTTTTTCATCTTCTAGTCGTTTTATTATTTTTCGGTGCCATTTTATTAGATTAGTAAATAGAAAGTAAAAAGGCCATTCGGTCACCAAGTTTCTTATTTTATTTTACGTTATATCGACATTTCGGCCTTCTTGGGCCATTCTCAAGTGTGACAGAACACTTTTGTTTCGTCGAATTTCATTAACATAGTATATTTTTTCTAATTTAATTATTAAAACATTTATTTCATTTAAAAATAACTACCATGTAA
This sequence comes from Rhaphigaster nebulosa, assembly GCA_948150685.1. Lineage (NCBI taxonomy): Eukaryota > Metazoa > Arthropoda > Insecta > Hemiptera > Pentatomidae > Rhaphigaster > Rhaphigaster nebulosa. The sequence goes on from OX411308.1 coordinate 4,163,051, forward strand.
AACGAAGTTCATTTAATTGCTTATATGTAAAACAAACGTCAACAATCCTTCCATTTTTGTTATTTTTGTACTCTGGGTCTGCGTTTATTAATTTTCTCTAGAACCAGAAGGGCCCAGGTACTATGCGTGCTCGTACAATCCGCTCAGGGAGGAGATGAGCAACCCGAAGGTAGCTCCCACGGCTCGGTGGATGAGCACCTCACGGCCGTGTTTGAGACTCGGCTGATTAGAGCCTCACTGTCTCGGTTTAGGAGAGGAGCACCTTACCTCAGCTGATTAAAGCCTCACCGGTAAGTTGGAAACTAGGCCGATTAGGACCGCACCGTTTCCGAGATAGGAACCTCCGCCTTAGCCTATCAGAGCCTCACTGGCGGGTTGAAGACTTGGTCGATTAAGACCGCACTGCCTTCAGTAAAAGGATGAGGTGAAAAAATAAAAGGTAGTCTAGGTAAAATAACAGGTTTTTATTATTTGCTTCCGACAAGGTAGGCCGTAAGCTAAGGGAGGAGGATGGGCGGCGCGGATGGTAGAGCAGTCTAGGCACTGCGCCGCTCCTGAGTGGCCCAGGAGGGTCCTGAGAGTGCACATCTGTTTTTTTTTTTTTTTTTTTTTTTTTTTTTTTTTCAAAGCCCCATGGGATGTGGAGTTGATATTTAGGGGTATAAATTTGGGATGGATGGGATCTCTTGTGCTGCATCGGATGCATTTTAAGAGGGGTATGAGGATAGGAGAAATTTTTGGGAATGATGGAAATTAGGAATCATTATCTAGTGACGGGGCTCACTAGTTGTTTTAAGTCTGTCTGGTCTGTTAATTTTCTCAGTCTAGTCTGAGGCTCTGTACATGTTTTTGCCAGCGCTATGACCGTCCTATTTTGCACCTCTGTTTTTTTTTTTTTTTTTTTTTTTTTTTTTTTCTTAGCCCTTATGGGATTTTGGGTTTTGAGATTCGGGTGGGGAAAATAGGAATTGACAGGATCTCTTCTACTGTACGGCTTTCTGTTTTTTTTTTCTTTTTTTTTTTTTCTCTCCCTCCGAGATTTTTTTTTTAAGTTTTATTAACATTACAATACATACTATACAACATATATACACATAATACAAATAATTCCTTGTTTTACCCGAAGGTATTTTAAGGTTAACATTTATAATTTCTAAGTCCGCTGTGTGCGGGTGTATCTCATTTGGCTTTAAGCCTTTCTTTATTTTATTTACAAAGAATGGGGAGGGACCATTCTACAGGTATGGCTTTCTGTTTTTTTTTTTTTTTTTTTTTTTTTTTTTTTTTTTTTTTTTTTTTTCTCTCCCTCCGAGATTTTTATTTATTTATTTACAATACAAAATATATAAAATGGCAAAAACATAAATATATATACAAGCTACAATGTTCCTTTTATTACCCGAAGGTATTTTAAGGTATTAAATTTTATTTCTAGGTCCGCTGTGTGCGGGGGTATCTAATTCGGCTTGTGGCTTTCTTTATTTATTTACAAAGAATGGGGAGGGACCATTCTACAGGTTTTAAAATGGCTTTCTGTAAGGCTAGCGTGCGTATTTATAGGCGGCCGGTAGGAGTGGGAGGCGACGCTCCCCACCACTGTCCGGCCGCTGACTGCTCCCACCACTCAGCGACCGCCACACTTTCTTTCTACAGTAAAGTATTAAATTAATAATAAAAGGCTTAGCGAACCCGAAGGTTCAATGCCGATACCATTAATCGCTGTCTACAAACTTCGGTCCACCGACTACCGTCCAAACCCAAATTCGTTAAATCCATCCTTAACGCAATCCTCCCACCTACGTTTCGGTTTACCAGTCGGCTCAGTATTCAATAAGTTTTTAGGAATTAGTTCGTTGCTGAGCCCAACAACTTTACAAGCCCATTTCAACCGTCGCGATGATATCACTTGGATTAAATTAACAGGGTGCATGCTTCGCAATTCCGCGTTGTGTAATCTCCTAAATTCTCCAGTTGACTCATCCTTTTTCGGACCAAATATTTTACGCAATACCTTATTTTCGAAGAGCTTAAGGCGTTGTTTGTCCTTCAAGGTTAGCGGCCACGTTTCACACCCATACAGAACTGTAGGCAAGATAATAGTTTTGTATATTCTAAGTTTTAAGTTTCTGGACAAAATGCGCGACCTAAGTAATGTTGACACCGAAAAATAACAAGCATTTCCCGCCTTTAACCGCGCCTTTATTTCCTCTTGAATTTCGTTTTTTATAGTAATCGTAGATCCCAAATACTTAAATTTCTGAACGTGTACAAACCTATTTTCTCCTATATCTATATCATCAAAATCGCTGCTGTTTCTGTTGCTAACGATATATATCGTCTTATCCGTATTTATTTTGAGGCCAGCCTTAGTAATACCAAATCATCCGCAAACCCAATCACGGATATTTTACCACCCAGATCTAAACCCCTTTCGGTACGCATCACCTTTCTAATGGCACATGCTAGTGCTAAATTATAAATATATTGAAGCTAGTGCTAAATATATATATATTGAAAGCTTGGAAACATAGGGAACGGGATACTAGAATTCTTTGGGCATATGAAGAGAATGAATCAGAATAGGTTGAACGAGCTAATATTTGATAAAGTGATGGGAATGAAGAACATAAAAGGATATCCGGAACAAATAATAAAAAAGAAGTAGAAAATGGGCATAAGAGGAGAACAACTATCAAAATAGTGAAAAACATAAAGAATTTTGTAATCCCCCCTCAAATTTCTCTACAAAAGGAAAAAAAAATTTTAATCGGATCAGTATTAGCTGAGATATAGCGTAATGAACTTCGTAGGCTAATTCTCCGGGGCGGCTGGTCATCGTGGTCCTAGGCCACCTGACTTATCTATTGAGCTGCTGCCTTCCTCGTATCTCTCTGTTTTATCCTTCCTTGGATTATTTCTCCACTTCCTTCAGCTTCTTGGTCTTACCTATTTCTTTTCCTATTAAAGTGCACATCCAATATGTCTTCTGTACCATTTTACCCTCTGATTACATTTCCTAATTATCTCAGCCTACTTCCATTGACACAGTTTTTTCTTAACACTCCCAGTTCGGCACTCTCAGGGCGATCGTCTTGGGACTTCAAATTTCTTTTCCTTGGATGCCTACTGCTTTATTTATTTTTTTACTTGGAGAGAATAGATATTTTTGAAATATTACTAAGTGGAAATAATAAACCATTGTGTAATAATATGCAGCGTTTTGTACCAAGTACTGAAATCAAAAGACCTTTATGAGTTGAAATAGGCAAAGCTAGGTTAAATCCAAGAGTGTATGTTAAAGAGTTTGCTTGACTCAGTAATCGACTCTTCATTTGCGTAATCGATTGTATGAAAATCGGGATCAGATTTTATACTCGAAAGGTCTAATATATTGTCGGAGAGAGAACTGAGACGATATCGATTTATATAAAAGCCTTCCAAACATTGACTCTGAGTTGTAGATGAGCGGGACTCATACGTTCATATTTACCCCGACAGGAAGCTCTCCTGTTTGCCGAGTACTATATAAACAGTTTATATGGACGCCCGGGGCCGACATCCCGTAAAGGTAAAGGTAAATTCATTAGCTAGTGCCAGGACTTACCTTACATCCTCGCTGCGTCTTCGCTTTCCGCTTCCACCTTAGTACCTGCGGTAAAAAGGGAAATCATCAGACTATTTAAATAAAAATTATCGCATAAATATTATATTTATGTATAATTAGTATCATATGACCTATTATTAATAAATAAACTCATTAAATGTTGAAATGATTTGGAGATCTAACCATTTCCATTTGATATTTTTTTTTTTTTTTTACTTTAGTGATGTGAGATGTGTTATCTCTGTTGTTTTCTGTGATCTATGTGATGATACTTTAATTGGGACACTTTTGCAAATTAGTTGTTTATTTTTACAAGAGAGATTTAAGGCGGTCACTGATGATCATTACAAATTGTAATTGATTGAGTCCAATATTTTGGACGTAATTCAATTCTTAGAGAATTTAATTTAATTTAAAAAAAAAAGGAATAAAAGGAATTTATTGTAATCAGGTCAAAATTTCGATGTACAGTTTTCAACGGATCTATGCGTTTCAGAACTCCTGATTCGGCAAAAACATTTTCGGACATTGGTCTGTCTGTGTTTCTGTTCCATAATTATCTCTTGAACGGTCGGACCAATTTTTTAACTTATTTTTTTGTTATGCAAGATTATATCACCCAATATCTGTGTGCAAAATCGGGATCCCAGTGCGCATAGCGGCTGCGCAATATCCGAAAAACTTGTTTTTCTATAGACTTTATGGATTTTTATGAAACTTGTCTAAAGTCTTCAACGAAAAGCTTTCTAACTATTCATGTATAAGGTTCAACCCCGATAAAATGGAGACAAAAATTTATGGCGAAAAGAATATTTAATTTGTGTATATCTCGAAAGGTATGAATTTTATGATAGATTTTGCATTAGCGAAGATATAGCCTATTGGACTTAATATACATGTTTAGTAAAGTATTCTGTACATAATTATATATTACATAATTATAGTTTCCAACTTTTTCGGACTAATATACGTAAAATTTATGTCCTTTGCCACAGTCGTACGCTCTTCTTCCTAACGAAAGATATATATTTTTTTACTACAGTGATGTGAGATGTGTTATCTCCGTGTAATCTATGTGATGATACTTCAATTGGAACACGTTTACAAATTAGTTGTTTATTGTTACAATAGAGATTTAAGGCGGTCACTGATGATGATTACAAATTGTAATTGTAATTGATTGAGTCCAATGTTTTGAAAGTACATCTTACTTTTTTTTTTTTTTTTTCTTAGCTTATAAATTGAAATTGACATAATTGTAAATATTAATTGGAATTAATGTAGTATTTGGCCAGACATTTTTTCTGTTTCCTTTTTTACTTGCACATACTTGTTATTCTTAAGGGAACTGTTGTAGTTCCATAATAAAATATATTTTTCTACTCTATTCTATTCTATATTCTCTATACTTGTTCCATACTGGCTATACTTGTTCCACAAGATTGGAAATGATCTAAAAATCGACTATTGATGACGTAAGGACCATATACTAACGACTCTCAGTCGTCACTCTGGCCTTGACCAGTGATAGAATCCTTTAAAATATATTGTAATTATAAAGGATTTGCCACCTTAATAAACTCCTACTGTATACGTTAAAGAATAAAATAAAAAATAAAATAAAATTGTTATTTTGGGAAAATTGTTTCAAGTGTTTCCTGTAAAGTTTGCTGAAAGGCTCTAACACCTTTTTCAAAAAATGGCGTCGAGGTATTTATATATATATATATATATATATATATATATATATATATATATATATATATAAAAAATATTATATTTATTTGGCAGCTGTGAGTAGTGAGCAGTACTGAATTTTAGCAAGGATCTTAGTCTCCATTAGACAGATCCAGTACTGCCTATCCTTCAGAACAAGATAGCATCCTTCAGATGAGTGATAACCAGAATTAATTATCCTAATGAGATACTATCAGATACCAGTTGATTAGGTGTACGATCGTATCGGATTCCTCTATATTTCTGGTAGTAATCGTCTGGTATTATTGTGTTGGAACATATGAAATGTTATTTTCCAGGCAACGAAGCAAATAAAAGATAGACAATATTACGATAATATTATTATTATTCAAAATAGCTTCTTTCATTTCCCCAAACGCCCAAAAAGGTTTTTGATCCCTGGGTTCGTAGAAACTTGTTGGCTCTGAATCATCAAACTCGAGAAATTAAAATTTTACCATATTTTCATTTTGGGATGATTTTTACTTCCTTGTAGGAAGTAAAGGAAGTATCACAATCGTGAAAATTTTCGTTTTTCAGATTTCCACGGAAATATCCATTTTACCATCCCTGATCCATTTTGACTAGTTTCGTCGTGGCGTCTGTACGTATGTTCGTATCTCGCATAACTCAAAAACGGTTTGCCGTAGAAAGTTGTAATTTTGTATTTAGAATTGATGTAAAATCTAGTTGTGAACCTCCCTTTTTGGTTACTGCTTGATTACGGGAAGTGGTACTTTACTTGAAAGTCATAATTGATCTCCATCAAAAATTATATTAAAATGTAATGCGATACTTCTCAAATTTAGTATTTATAATTTATATATTGATTTAAATAACATACTAGATTTTAGTCTAAATTCGAAAACCGGAAGCGGTACTTTACTTGAAGGTCATATTAGACTTTCATCAAAAATTATATTAAAATACAATGTAAAACATCTCAAATTTGCTAAATAGACTTTGATATCGATATAAATGTATATACTAGATTTTGGTTACAATTCGTGAGCCGAAAAGGGTACTTTAGTTGAAGGTCATAATAAGCTTACATCAAAAATTATATTTAAATTAAAAGAGAAATCAAATGTTTCGGTAATAAAGGTTACAAACGCAATTTGGTTTCCAATCCAATTAAATATTTTTATTACTCGTTTTAAGTGTTAAAATTGAGTGTAAGATACTGGCTTTCCTCCCCATTTGTGAGATCAAAATGTCAGCAGGATGAGAATAAGACATTGGTTAAGTGGATTTTTCCGCTTAAAATGTCGAAACTGTCGATTTCCAATGCTTTATCCAGTGATATTGACAGTTTTATTGTTGTCACGGAATGGAGAAATATCTTAGAAACGAGTTGCCTACTGAAGGAAAACGACATATAATAAAGGAATGAGACCTCCAGTAACAAGAGTGTGTGTCAATAGATGGATGTCTGGACGCCGAGTGTCAATGTTAGGAAACTAGTAACTAAATTCAGTATCACTTTTTGACCCTCGGATTTATAATTTAATCGGTTTACAAGGAAGCCATGTGTTTCCCACATCTGATATTTTCTTTTAAGAAGTTGTCCATCACTCTGAAAAAATGGTTGTCAGTTTGAGACGTCAGATCGTTGTGGTGGATGGTAAAACTTCGATCATCATATTATCACGCAATTTTATTTAAAGTAACTGACAAATATTTTACACTAAGTAATCTGATAATTAAAGTTCTATCACATTTACCATAGTAAACCTCACGCATTTAAAAGAAATTATAAATATTCCTAAATGAAAACAAGGTAACATTTTCATTTTAGAGTTCTAGATGATTTAGAGTACTAGAGAATTTCCTCGTGCAAAACTTTGTTGGGTGTTGCGAGAAATTTACTGTAAATATCGGAAGTTATTTTGAATTAAAAAAAAAGTTTGTTTCTATTTTATTTGTCTCATACTCTAGGAATATGAATTTCAGATTTGTGCATTGATATTTGACCGTATAGTATGTCAGGAAGAAGATGGTCCGGACTATTTATTTAATGCCGAAGTTTCGACCCACAATGTAGGTCTTCATCAGGCCTAAAAATAATGACACAAAGGAGTAATGTAGAGGTACAAAGATTTATATAAAATAATAAGAAAAATTTAATAAAGACAAAACAGAAATAATAAGTATGTTAAGGATGATATAATAGCAAAGAGTTAATAAACAGCCGTATTAATATATAGAAAAATATTAATTGATAAATTTAGTAATTAGTAATAAGTAAGTAATAAGTGATAAATAATTAGAATAATATTATATATATATATAGAATATATATTATATATATTATATATATATTATATATATATATATATATATATATATATATATATATATTATATATATATATATATTATATATATTATATATAGAATAATATTATATATATTATATATAATTATAATAATATTATAATATTATATTATACAGAAAAAAAATAAAGATATAATGTATCTTCTAAAACGAACACACCTACTGCTATCCCTCGAGGGTTGCAGAATAGAAATGTGTCTTTATACCCCTCCATTACTCCTTTTTTTTAGCCCTGATGAACACCTAGAAGTTGTGCCGAAACGTTGGTATTACCTAAATAGTTGCAGCTAGTTTACTTTGGTCTTCATCGCCATCCGAATCATCTCCTTCCAGACATTTCAGATGTTCAAACCCTGAAAATTTCACTAATTCAAACCACTTCTTACTTAAGATTAACAAATATATTTAATATATTACTGCCTAAGATTGGAAGAAGTCTAAATCGATTCAATCCATTTAAACTTCTCGTGTTGTGAGTAACTGCTAAAGAACAGGCCTACTCTTTTTTATTATATTACGTCTTTAGGTAGTTCCGAAGTAGCCCTTGTTTCAAACTTCCAGTATCGAAGGTCTTAACTCAATTTAAGTTGAGGAAAAGTTTTGTTTACAAAATTAGAGTGGATCTGATTGTCTATTCCAGTTGGCTGTCTGTACTTCGACATTCAGAGACCTTAATTTCGTCTCTAATCAGTGTCAGTATTCGGTTACGTATTTCTATTGATTTTTTTTTTTTAATTTATTACTTCCTTGTATGAATTAAAGGAAGTATTGTAATCGCGAAAATTTTCGGTTTTCAGATTTCAACGGAAATATCCATTTGGACCATCCCTGAATCCATTTTGACTAGTTCGTATTTCGCATAACTCAAAAACGGTTAGCCTTAGAAAGATGAAATTTTGTATTTAGGATTGCTGTAAAATCTAGTTGTGAACCTCCCTTTTTGGTCACTACTTAATCACCGGAAGTGGTTCTTTACTTGAAGGTCATAATTGATTTCCATCAAAAATTATATTAAAATATAATGTAAAACATCTCAAACTTAGTAAATAGGACTTTTATATCGATATGAATGTATTTACTATATTTTGGTTAAAATTGGTGAGCCGAAAAGGGTACTTTACTTGAAGGTCATAATAAGCTTACATCAAAAATTATATTTAAATTAAATACATAAATCATATGTTTCGGTAATAAAGGTTACAAACGCAATTTGGTTTCTAATCCAATTAAACATTTTTATTACTCGTTTTAAGTGTTAAAATTGAGTGTAAAATACTGGTTTTCCTCCCCATTTGTGAGATGAACAATTCTTTACCAGGAAAATAACATATTAGTTAAGTGGGTTCTTCTGCTTAAAATGACGAAACCGTCGATTTCCTATACTTCATCAAGTGACATAGACAGTTCTAACGTTGTCAGTGAACACGAAGAAATCTCTTAGGAACTTGTTATCTGTTGAAAGAAAACGACATATAATAACGGAACGAGACCTCCAGAAACAAGAGTATGTGTGTGTGTGTGTGTGTGTCAATAGATGGATGTCGGGAGTGTCGTTTTTGATTGCAATCTTCGGAAACCAGTAACCAAATTGAGGATCACTTATTGAGCCACCGATTTATAGTTTAATAGGCGTACAACGAAGTCATGTGTTGTCCACATCAGATATTATTTTTTTATTTTTTTTTACTTTCGAATAATGATAGCATAATCGAGCACGAAAGTCCTATGCTGCAGTTTCACCTTGGACGTTTACCGTCAGTACATGGTGATAGGTTACTGTCACTACCCCAACAGTTGGAACCATACAGCCACAACGATGGTCTGAACTGTATGACAGTTGCCGTCATATCAGAATTTACAATCGTGGGAGTACTGTCATATTATCAGATTTGATGTGATAGTTGGCAGGAGCTGTCTCGACAGTGAGAGCTATTACTACGTTAACTGCCAAATGTACGTGAACTCTCGTACCTTATCTGTATCTCAATTTTGAATATTTCTGAACCGAAAATTGATTGTATCCAACGATTTGATGTTATTAAATTCTTGGAGGAGGAATAAATAATATATGATTGAGTATTTTTTTTTCTTTTTGTTTTATTTAGTACCTATTTTATAAATTTCTTTAGTTTTGTATTTAAATATATTCAGTTAACTTCCGCATGATGGTATAGAAGGCTCAATCTAATTAGGGATTGATAAATTATTTGCCACTTCTATAATTTTGTTTTTATTGAAAACTAGTTTCGAATGTTATACATTCATCCTCAGTTATAAAAACACACAAAAAATTCAAAAATAAGCGATTCAAAATATTATATATATATTATTATTATTATATATATTAAATTCAATGTTATATAAATTAATATCATACAACATTTATGAATTATAAATTTAATTAAGAAAAGAGCTTAAATACATGTTGGAACTCATCAAGGTTTAAGTAGATAATATCAAATAGAAAAGGTATAATCTACAAGGCATAATTATATATAAGGTACGATCTAATCTACTTAAACCTTGGTTGGCAACATGTATTTGATCTTTTGTCTTATAATATAATATAAATTCATAATTCATAAATGTTTTATAATACTAATTTATATCTAATTTAATATGTATAATAATACCAAACTGTATTCTGAATTGCTTATTTTTGGATTTTTGTGTGTTTTTAGAACTGAGGATGAATTTATAACATTCGAAACTAGTTTTCAATTAAACAAATCTATAGAAGTGGCAAATAATTTATCAATCCCTAATTAGATCGATCCTTCTATACCATCATGCGGATGTCAACTGACCAATCAGATTGATCCTTCTATACCATCATGCGGATGTCAACTGACCAATCAAATTGATCCTTCTATACTATCATGCGTACGTCAACTGATGATTCATTCTCTTATGTCCTCTGTCAATGTTAATTACGTAATTAAATTCTGAGTTACAAAAGAGTTAAACTTATAGTGGATATAAAGAAATTTTCTGGAGCCAAGAACTCGACATTGATTTTGATAAGTTTCAAAAGGACTTTCAAGAACTACCTGAAACCTAGAAGTTGGCAACTTCTTCTTCTCCAGAAACCTCCCGGAGCGGTCTATCTCTCTCAAAGCGTTCTCTTCAAAGGTTGGAGGATTACACCCACCTCCGGGTCAATGGGGACTCTAGCAGATGAAGAAAATGTTTTATTCTCGAATGATATTACTAACTCATGATGAAGTAAAGTTCTTCGGTATACACACGATTCGTCATAATGGTCGAATAAACAGTCAAAGGAGAAACTTTATCGATGTTCGAGTTCTCAGCTTTATTAGAGAGAGCATTTATCAAAATTGACTCGGACACAGACAGAGAGTGTGGAAATACATACTGTCCTAGGAGATAACATTAATATGAAATAATTTCGAATCATTTTACAGATGGTTTAGCTCATATATATTATTAATTATAGAATATAGCAATTTTCATAAAAATAATCAGTGTATAAACCTGCAGAGAAAGACAAATCATAGATTTCTTGAAAGAAAAAACCCTTGGGGTACAACTGTACCCCAACGAGAGAGTCCGGTAACACTTCCGCAGAGCTACTGGTCGGCGTGATCTCTTCGCAGGTCGGCTTATGTTTTTGGGACCATAATTTTAAGGCGGGTATGATGGAGAAAGCCAAAGTATCTAATTTCCATGTTCTTTATAAGGAGTTAAACAGTGACTTAGGTGACAGGCATTACATGCTAGATGGGAATAAAATGAATTTTATTAAGGTAATTTTTAGGCTCCGAGGACAATTAGTCCATCTTAACAATAGTGATATGAAGAGTGAACAACAAAGATTGTGTACTCTTTGTAATTTAAATGTAATTGGGGATTTATACCACTACGTAGCTGTTTGTCCGATTTTACAAGAATATAAGGCCAAGTATTTTAGGAAAAAATTACTAAGTCGTCATGAACTAATAGACTCATTAAATGGTAAGGATTGGAACAGTTTGTACCAGTACCAGTACCACATATCAGCTTATGGCTACAGAATGTTATTGATTCCGCAATACAACACATAATATTCTTCTCCTATATATAAATAAAAATCACAAAATAAATAAAAAAACAAAACAAGTGTATTAAAGATAAATTATTAATAAATTAATTAAAAATAAATTAATTATAAATTGGATGTTCTTTGTTATTAAATTGATATGTAATGTATTTAATTAAGAAATTATTAACAAAAGGATGTATGTGGCTGTTTTTTTTTTCTTTATGTTTCTTATTGTATAACAATTGTATATATATATATATATATATATATATATATATATATATATATATATATATATATATATATATATATATATATATATATAGGCAACTCTTGATAGACGGTATTATACCATGTCAACAAAGGCTTGTCAGAGAATTTGTTTGTTTTCTTTTTTTATTTATTAATTAAATTATTAATTTTTTAATTATTTTCAATAAAGCTTTTTATCTATCTATCTATCTATCTATCTATCTATCTATCTATCGATCTATCTATCGATCTATCTATCTATCTAACTTTTCGAGATTTTGCCTATTTTGACGAAGGTTTAGTCGTAACTAAGAAGGCACATAATCATCTAAATGTCTATAATGGCGAAAGTTTAAGGATAAGCATTAAAATTGGACCAAAAACTATTATTAAAAATATTATTCAAAACACCAAATCTTATGTTGGTGGGTATGAAAATTATATTGTTTCGTAGGGGGAATATTTTACTCTGACCCTCCCTCCTCCCCCCCCCCCCTGCGTACGCCACTAGACACTCCTTGGCAGTGCAGCGTAATATAACACCATCGTTCTCTTTCTGTTATTGCTACCGGATTTATCGAGGAGTAGATAAATTTATCGAGAAATAAATAAATTTTCGATTATTGTTATCGGTGAGTCCCTGGTTCCGGCGGAGCAGAAATCAAACATAAATCTCGCCGGACAAAGGCCGCAGCTCTTTGGAACAATGTTCCTACATCATTTTTCAAACAGGGCCTCTAATGGTTGCTTTATATTTACCCGACAAAGGAAAAGTCTTACAGAAATTAACTTTAGCGATTAAATAAAGCCAGTATTATTTCTCCTCCCGGCCATTATTCCATGTGTAGAATGTAATATTGTGCAATAGTGCCCAGGCTTTGTCTGATCTCGGTCTACAAGGCCTTTATTGGTTTTATAGCAAGATTGATGTTTTCGTTTTTAACTTTATTAATAAATTCCTGTGGTCTGGAGTTGGTGCATTCTCTCTTTCTAATACACTTCAGGAGAGACAGAAAAGTTTGATATCGTCTGGAGAAAGACTGTTGTTGTTAGGGTTATTGAAAAACAGATTTATTGAAGGGATGTTGAAGAATTTTTTGATATTATATTTTTTCTCCATTTTCAGTTGTAATTTTGCCGGAAAAAATAGACTAATGCGGCGGGACTGCGTTTTCTATCCGTTTCATAACCCCTAGGGATCACGATTATGGAAGTTTTGGAGATGTCTGATAGGTTCTTTTCCGTTTCGAGCACCGCAGTTACTAACCGGTGATTTATATTATCACTAGTACAACATATGATGCTAAAGTTTAGGTTATTAATAATGTATGCAATACCAACAAAAATAATCATTTATTTTCATTGTTAAACCATAAAATAAATATGCAATATAAAAAGCTTTAGATAATAGTAAATGTTCTTCTTCTACACCTCCAAAGTACAGACGAAACTCCCTTGATGGGGAAGATCATATAGTCTCCAGTTGGACACAGTTTTCTAGTGCAGAGAAATTCATTTTACCCGAATTTAGAACTTTCGAGTGTAAACAAAACAGGTAACAAGGTTAATTGATGATATCAATAAATGTTTAAAATTAAGCATACAAAATAATAGACATTATCACCGAAATCACTGGTTAGTAACTGCGGTACTGGAACCGGTTAGTAACTGCGGTACTCGAAACGGAAAGGACTCGTCTGATATTATATATATTTTTTTTTTCCGCTACATTTTAGTACGTCAAGCGGTCCCATTTAAGTCAAATGAGCTGAAATTCGGTATGTAGGGTTTCCTTCTAGGCAGAACGATACCATTAAAGAATCGGTAAATTCCAGTCAAAATTTCGGTATGTTTACCTGAAATTTCGACGTTTTTAGAGTTTTGCGCATCTCTACAGCTCCACCATATTAGTTTAAAGGGCTGAAAATGTGTATGGGAATTGAGATGGTGTTAGTAGAGTATCATTGTTAAATAACTTTGTTCTCCCATCCCACGGGATTTTCAATTTTTTTTAAATATTTGCGCACCTTCAAATTAAGGGACTCAAACCCTGTTGCATTTGAAAATAAATTAAATTACCTATAAAGAAAGAAGAAGCAAAAGAAGTTTCATCGAATTCGGAACATAGCAAAGAAATAATACAAATTGATTATATTCATAATGAAAATTGACTAAATTATGCTTTAAATAATGTAAATTGGCTGTAAAAAATGCTGCTTAGGTATTCAGTCCTGTGTTATTTAGAAATATTATGATTGTTGTAAAAATATATATATATATATATATATATATATATATATATATATATATATATATATATATCTTTTTGAAAAGCTGATGATGACTTACTATTAAGGTGTACTGTAAGTCAAACCCGAAAGAAACATCCCCAACTTTATCAATTGTTATAAAACTTTATTTATTTGAAATATTGCCCCTTGGAGACTTTGCTATACTATTTGTAGATTACTGGAGTGGATTCGATTCTCGGATAAGTATAAAAATAGGTGTGATCCAGTTGGAATGAGCATGTTGATCGCAGAGCCGCGCACGTATGAGATTTCCCAAGATACAAACATGAGTTTCCTGATCTGGCCGCTTGGCTCTCCAAGTTCCGCACTCGTCTTCAGAAATTACGATTCCATCTATCCTGATTGCAAAACAAAGTCGTGTATTATTAAATTTACAAAAGCACTTGTAGATATATAATCACTTTGGAAAATGCGACTAAATCCATTTAGTCCGAGGGCCTGTGACAGAAAAGTTACTCATTTCATACAAAGGTTTGGACATATTAAATAAACACGCCCAAAGGCCTGACGTGAAAAATGCACGTCTGCCAACTTATAGCCGCTAGAATACAAAATGGCGGCCAAAAAAACTCGACATTTTAGATATACTATTTCAACTCCAGCGGCCCCAGTTGGGTCAAATGCGCTGAAATTAACTAGGTGGGATTTTCCGTCTCGAAGGTCAGCCAGCGGAGAAGCAGAACAAAAAAAAGTATGGGTAAATTTCGGCTTGTTAGGGATCTGTCTTTTTTTGGATCTCAAATTTTTCCTACTCCCCCGTTTTTATAATATTTTTATTTTAGTGAAAATACGACTTTAGTGACAGAGTTCTGCTACTCACGGATTTTTTTTTTTTTACTGTTGGGACAAGATATTGAAAAATAAATTTATCGAAGAGATGTTAAAGATTTTTTTTATATTATATTTTTCTCCATTTTTTTTTTTTAAATATTGGTTTTCGATACTCAAATTTTAATATCGATACTACAATATATCGAGAAAAAAAATATTGGACAAAAATATGCATATAAAAGCAACAATATCTTAATTATATCGACGTCGTATTTTGAAAAAGGCTTAAGAGCCGATAACTCGAATTTTAGGTTTCAATTTATTATGAGACGTAAACACCACCTCCATCGATTACCGCTAAGGATAAATCGAAAACGAAATTGGGAATGGTCTAAAAACGACTATTGATGACGTAAGTACCAAATACTAACGACTCTCGGTCGTCACTCTGGCTTTGAACTGAGCTAGAAACATTAAAAATATATTGTAAATATAAATGTGTTGCCAGATTAAAAAATTCCAAATACACACAATAAAGAATAAAATAAAAAAATAAAAATTGGAGGAAAAGCATTTTTTGTGTATCATGTAAATTTTTCTAAATGGCACTTATGCCTTTTTCATAAAACGACGTCGATATCGTCCCAGAAATATCTATATTATAAACAATATCTTAATTGTATCGGTATAGAAATATCGATATGTGTGGGTCCCATTAAACGAGGCTGGATATATCGAAATATGGATATTTTTTGATATATCGAACTACTATATCGATATAATAAAAAACTATCTATACGATATATATATATATATATATATATATATATATATATATATATATATATATATATATATATATATATATATATTTTCAATATTAACAACCCTACTGGCTTTGAAGATTTGAACAATTGACAGTGTTAAGTTAGTTTCCTATTCCAATCTGGCTTAACTATATCCATGACTTTATGCTCACCTAATTCATAACCCTCCTTATATCTAAACTCTGCAAAAACAATATTCAATAACTATAGTATTTCCCATAAATATCTATGCAGCGAATAATAGTAGTCTGTTAGGTACTTTGTGGTTGAATGTCTGTGTTAATACAAATATATTTGTTAAGTATTGCAAAATTAAAATAATTAAATTTTGCTACGTTATAAATTAAGGTCCTGAGACAAGAAAGGATCTGTCGGAGCCTGTATCAATGTTAAAACCGACTATTTTTCAAATAAGGACCTCTCGAAGGACCTCTATCCTCGTCAAAAATAGTATTATTTGTAGAGCGTTACAATATATGTTGTATACATTTAAAATGTATAGCGAATAATAAGAAGGTAATAATTTTATAATTAATTAACTTTCATAAATAAAATCAAAATCGTATAGACTTTGAATAATTTAAAATAACAAAAGTATTGCGTCAGTATCTAATATTGAAGCCCTGACGTCCGAGCGATTAATGGCGATTAATGCTTTAATTGAATGTAGAAATATTACTTCTATCACAACTTCTTTCCGAAAACTTAAAAGTTAGGATTTACAATACTATTATACTTTATACCGTTCTTAATGGATCCGAAACCTGACCACACACGTTAGGAGAATAACGCTTTATTTGAAGATGAAGATTGGGTCTAGAATATTTGGACCAAAGAAGGATCTATTAACCGGAGAATTTATATAGTCCAAAAACGATTAGTTTTTTTAAAGTAAATTTCCAATGGACTTTCTCAACATGATAATTAGAAGAAAAATAATATAAATAAATTGAATATGTCATAGATAAAATCGGTGAGCAGCGATCTGGTGAAAAAAATTCATAAACGTGCCTAAAAGTATTTTTTTTTTTACGTTGAAGATGTAAAAAATAAAAATATTGCGTGATAGCTTTTAAAAATACAGAAAAATGGGTTTTAAACAAATAAGTCAGTCAATAACTTTCAATAGATTAAAAAATGCGTAATATGGCAATTTTTGGACATTTAATTACAGATCTTATAATTGTCACAGGAAAATGTTTGTAGAATTAAATTGTGAATTTTAGTTATGTCTACGTACAATAAAAATTCCATGCAAAAAACGCTCAAATGGCCCAAAATGGTTCTGGAGCGATTTTTATGAAATATACATGAGGCTCGATTTAATACATCATTATAAGCAATTTTAATTTTGCGGAGGCATTACTAAAATCCACTAACAAATTCCTGCGACAATTACATGAGCTTTAATTAAATGTCAAAAAAATGGTCACATTTCGCTGTTTTTAATTTATTTTTGCGAAAAACTGTCGACCGATTTTAATTGTTTAAAACTCATTTCTTCTGTCTTTATAAACGCATTAATTTTTATTTTTCACAAACAAAAATTTTCCACATCTATAAGGAGAAAAAAATTACTTTTATGAATTTTTTTCACCAAGTTGCTACAAACTGATTTTATTTGAAACATATACAATTTGTTTCTACTATTTTTTCTTATAATTATTACTTTGAGAAAGTCTATTAGGAATTTATGTCAAAAAATGAATATTTTTCCCAATCGTGCCTGGACTAATACGACTATATAAAGCCTAATTGCGTGACTATTTTCCTTAGAGATCATGTCGTAATTTAAATATTTAATTGTTTCTATAACAACCTATTTAGTTAGTATTATATTCACTACTGAGATAGATACTTTAACAGCTTGAATCACCAATATGGGTCACCATATGAAGAAGATGATTATTTTATGTATGTGTACATATAAACATTTACTACAACAGTTCAATTAGTCGAGGCTTCAATCATTATAAAACTAATTGAACTAAAGATTTTAAAAGTGTCCATGGGCAATAAAACGTAATATTATTTTCGCTGACGGAAGTGGATTGTACAATTTTAATTACTAACGAAAATGAAACTTTTATACCAGCTATAAGAAGAATACTTCTATCAAACCTATTTCATCAAGGGGACAGGTAACAGAGCCGATTTATCGTAAACATTATTCTACAAAAAAAAAAAAAAAAAAACATACTCGGCTACGAAACGTTGTACACGCTTAGCCTGTACATTATATGATTTACAACTAAAATCAGGAGAAAAAACCTTCATTATTAACATATGTAACATTGAATAAAATTGAATGAAATAGATTATTACACTTTGGTTTATTATATCCATATAGTTACACATATTCAATACGCATGGTACAAGCTATAATTATTTATCTTGATATATCAATATCATTTTCGAAAACGACAGCACCGAGAGCATACAAATGCACCTTAACATGGATGAAATCGGAAATGCTAAAATAAATCAATACGTGAGCGCGCGATCTTAATATCGATACTTCCAAAAACTAAGGCTCCTATAGCATAACAATGTGCATTAGTATCGTAGAAATCCAAATTGTTTAAATAAATCGATACATGAATACTCCATATTAAAATTGATGGTATTTTAATAATCTCCGGCTTCGATAATAAAATCGACAGTATGTTAATATTTTTCTGATCAAATCTAACAATAATAATTTTTTTTTTAATAAAAAATAGCAAATCATAGAATAAAGGTTGAAATAAAGCAAGCCTATTGGTTAATAAATAAAATCATTTTTTTTTTAATAATCGTACTCGAGTGCACGATCTTAATATCGATAGTATTTTCTAATACCACGCATCCTATCAGTTATTAACGGACCTCAATAACGAAACAATCGAAAATGACTAATATAGATAATGAATTCTACTCTTGTATTTTTGGATTCTACGTATCTTGAAGCTTAATTTCAAATTTTGGGAGAATTTTAGGGGAAAAAATTTTCGGTCGATTACAAAGATTCATTATTAAAAATAATAAACCGAAAATTCGATATTATTAGAGTTAAATACACACAAAATAAATAAGGACATAATCACTAAAGTAGATTACAGTAAATATATTTTGTTGCAAATATATCATTTAATTTAATATATATCCATAATTTGATAATCGATGGCATCATGGACAAAACTTTTAAACATGTACATAAGAAACCGATATTTCTCCTCTGGCTATATTAATTGCCTGTAATTGGAGAAATTATATATGCTTTTTAATATTGGGGCTAAATAGCACTAAGTTATAAACAAAAATTACTCAGACGTTAAAATATTTATCAAAATATGCATGAAATGAATATAAAATAAAATCATAATATAAATACATCGAGAATAAGAATTAACAAGGCTGATGTTTATGCGAGAAAATTAATTTAAGGGAAAACAGAGCAGTTTGTAAGCACTCCAGTATATATACTAATCAAAGATTACTTCTGCATCGATTATATTGAGTGCGTTTGTATACCTCTGTTGGTTATTTAATATATATATATATATATATACTTTTTTAAATATTATAGGCGGTCCTCATACTTATACCAAACAACATTCCTTGGAAAGTAATTTATTACGAATCCTGCTCGACAAAAATGTTTATGCATACATAAATCCGTATTTTGTGGCCTTTAGTGTATCTATATAGTCATTTGTATAAAGCACTTATTTTTTTTTTAATTTATTGATTCATTTTTACTTCCTTGCACGCTGTAAAATTAGTATTGTTGTTCAGATTTCAACGGAAGTACCCATTTTGACTATCCCTAAATTCATTTTGATAAGTTTCGTCGTGAAGTCTGTAGATAAGTTCTTAAGTTCGTTCATTCATGCGTATCATAACTCAAAAATAGTCAGCCGTAGAAAGTTAAAATTTTTTATTTAGGATTATTATAAAATTTAGTTGTGAACCTCCCTTTTTGGTCACTGCATGATTACCGGAAGTGGTACTTTACTTGAAGGGTCATTATTGATTTTCATCAAACATTATATAAATATAATGCAAAACTTCTCAAATTATATATATAAGACTTACATATTAATATACATAATACAATAAGTTTTGGCTGAAATTGGCAAACCAGTTCGTACCTTATTTGAAGGTCATATTAGACTTTGATAAAAAATTATATTAAAATATAATGTAAAACTTCTCAAATTTGGTAAATTAGACTTTTATATCAATATAAATAATATGATAGATTTACGTTGTAATTGAAGAGCCGAAAGGGATACTTTATCTGAAGGTCATAATTAACTTACATCAAAAGGTATATTAAAATTAAATGCAGAGATCATACGGTTCGGTGATGAAGGCTGTAAACGCGATTTTTTTTCTGCACATTTGTGAGCTGAACAATTCTGCAGCAGAATTGATGGGGAGGAAGTCATGGGGTGCCCATATCAGATATTTTATTTTATATACTACACCGCCCTATAGCTCTCGGTAAAACTATTTATTTTTTTTCATAATTTTGTTTTTGATAAACCTCAATCACTTAATTTTATGACATTATTTTTCACTTCCAACGTAATTGGCACTCCGTTTCCCAGGTACACTTTTATCACTAAATTTTCTTTTTAAAATACCTAATTCATGTCGCACTTCACCAAGACTGGAAGCAACGGAAGAAATAAAATTACGAAGTAAGAAAAGAAAAGGATTCTTCGAAATATATTTATAGTAAACCCCTATGAAATTAGTGGAACGTGGAACTCAGATCGGATTAGATTGTTTACGGGAAAGAGCTAATTGAATTGATGTATTTTCTGGAGAATCGAGCACAATTCATTTTTTTTTTCATCTCTTTTTATTCTTTTTTATGGCTTTTTAAAATTAATAAAATAGTTCTATTTTATATTTAAGTTGATTTTTTTTAGAATGAGAGCGTCAAAAATAAAATAGCTGTAACAATTGTTTTCACTTTTAACTTACTTATTATTTCTATTTTCTATTTGTTAAATTTAATTTTTATTTTTTATATATGTCTTTATATCCCTACATTACTCCTTTGTATCTTTATTGTTAGCTCAGATGAAGAACTATAATGTGGGTCGAAACGTCAGCATTAAATAAACAGTTACAACTATTTTATTTTATTTTTGACCACCCTCCGATATAAGAATAATAATAGATATTTGAGATATAAATTAGGTGTAAGGATATGATTATAAGATAGGAAAATTTACCAACCGGCCAACGTTTCGTCAATTTAGGTGTCATCAGGACAAATATATATATGGGCGTAGGAGTGATGATCCTACCCTGTGTACCTAAATTGCGAATCGCATAAAATAGCCGCCCGGATGTTTGGTCCATGGACTGTCTGCTTCGGGGAAAGAAATAAAGTTCCTCGTGCGCCTGCTGACTCCGAACAGCCATAATCCGTGGATCTTGACCGGTTTGTCCCGAGTGAGTCGGTGGGAAGGACTCGGCCGAATTGGCCCCAAAGGGACCCGTTATGGAGCTATAGATAGCCTGCCGTTGCATCCTGTGCTCCCGCAAGCAATACATGTCTGTATGAATACCACATGGCGCGGCCAAAGATCTTCATAGTCTATAGTGACAACCTATAAAAAAAAAAAATATATATATATATATATATATATATATATATATATATATATATATATATATGTGTGTGTGTGTGTGTATGTGTATGCTGGCCAAATATAGGACTTATCATGCCAACAGTCCAAAAAGACTCAGAAGGTTACGCAACGTGGAATTGCGGAGCATGGACCCTGTTAACATAATCAAAGTGATATCGCGACGGTTGAAATGGTCTTGTAAAGTTGTTGGGCTCAGTAACGAACTAATTCCTAATAAGTTTATAAATGCTGATCCGACTGGTAGACCGAAACGTAGGTGGGAGGGTTGCTTTATGGATGATTTTAAGGATTTGGGTTTGAAGGGTTCTCGGTGGACGGAAGTTCGTAAACAGCGATTGTTCGTATCGGCATCGAACCCTCGGGTTCGCTACGCTTTTTATTTATGATTTCATTAAATTTTTAATTTCGCTCCACTCAGTTATTATATCTCCAAAATTACCATTAACTCTGTACCTCCGAGGTAGCAGCTGGACCAACGACGAGTAATGTATTTCTTTTTAATAAGACTAAAGATAAATTGTTATTAAAAATTCCTGCTCCTTTGGAAGATCCGTTGCCTGAAACAGGATACTACAGTTTTTTTTTTTATTTTATTTCCCGCCCGTCCTTATTTTTTCATCCAGCTCCAGTTTAATTAAAGCTTCACTAGCTGTCATATAGATGTCGCTGCTTTCTTTTGTCCTTCCGAGCAGATATCATATCCTCCACTTCCTCCACGATCCATCATGGGGACGACTGTAGCAAGGTCTCTTATTGGACGGCGCAACAAAACCTTTCTTCTTAGTCTTTGTTTCCGTTTATTGAAATGAAGGTATTTCGACAGCGTAGCTTATATTATTGTTGAATATCACATCTAACAGAAAGTAATTTATATTCTTCTTCGGAACCAATATGAACATTTCTAAAAAATAAATCTTTCCATAATTGAATAATGATGGACATATCTCTCCTTTGGAAGAAGAGGGACACAACATGATTTTTTTTTGTTATTCCTTACTTTAGCTTGGAAAACTTCCGTTGACACATGTTCCTTTAAAAAAAATCTGCGCACCTTACACAACTTTCACTAAACCATCTTACATGAAATAAATTGTAAAAGTCTCTATGGAAATTTCATTTGTTTCCCATAGAAATATTTAATTCGATTAAATAATATAAAAGTAGAGATTAGTAACTACAACAATCACTTACGTTTATGAGTTTTTTGTCACTATCCGTTACTTTCTGCGATTTGTTTATTAGATAATATTTTTTCTGAAATCTTTAGCTTTCTAACTGTATATTATCGTCATTTCTATAAATAATATCACATTACCTACGGGTGTCTTTTCCGGCTTTCCGCAATGATGGATTTTAACAAATGAGATACGTTATAAAAAGAAAGGGAATTTCTAGGTGAAGTGACGAATCCTAATTTCGATTTTTAAAATGTTATTAGGACTTAAATAAAACGTAGAAATACCGGTAGGTTTCAAAGTTCCGATAGCGGGGAGCCGGCGAATCGAAACCTGATAGGTCGTGCTTTAAAGATTTCGACGCGCGAATTAACGAACACAACAGTGAAGACTTTAAGATATACTTTTATTGTCTAAACAAAATGTTACAATGGCATTTGAAATACTTCTTATACACTAAGTTACAATATCTTAGCTATCTTACATCATGGCTTACTCTGATATGGAATGTCTTTTAGTAAATTTAGAAAAGGCATTATAGGAATGAGAATGAAGAGGGGATGTAGTTGCAAGGAGCAGAAAAAGGGATAAATTCCTAGGAAGTTCGTGTTAACTTCTTGTGAGGGCTGTCGGGATTCAGGGTTCTGGATTCAGTTAAAGTATACAATTGGCATTTGACCAAGAATATGGTAGCAGTAAACTGTTGAATATAAGAGGGAGCTTGACAGAGTTTCCGGTAAAAATACGGCAGATCTCTGGTCAATGGTCAGCCGACCTGATATTGACAAGGTGTTGCCACATGGTGGGATTCCCGGATGTACAATATGGGTGGTCTAAGATATTGGAGAGCCCTGAGAAAGGCAGTTTACTGATATTAAAACTAGTGTTTAAAATTATCGTTATAAAAATTGTTAAATATAATGGTCGTCTGATAGGTCGCGGATCAAAGTCCATATAAGTTTTTTTTTTAAACTTATTGTGTCCTACGATGAATGATATATTAAATCTTTGTGGGTACAGATATTATTGAATGCAAATAATTAAAGTTATGCTGAACCCCTGTGTACTAAAATCGAATACGAAACTAAGGTTTATACGAAATTTTCGCATGGGCTCAGCAAATGCATCTATATTACTTCTTTTGGTCGACATCAGTTTGGTCGCGCGTACGCGGTGTCAAAGTGAAAAATAATGGGCGTATTCTGGAAGAAATCGTTGTAAAATGAGGAAATTGGTTTGTCATGATGTAACCCCGCAATCCGGGATTACTTTAGGACAGAAAAAATCCTTCCCTCTTTTTATCTCCTTGTAAAAGATATCCGAAGAATCTAAGTATTGCATGGTAATTATAGATAATAGCTTCTATTAGATCTAAAATTAAAAAAAAAATCTGATTAATGTGATACAAGAAAATATTTGTAAAATATATCCTAATGTTACCCCGGTTTACGGAGCATTAATAGTTTAACTTCAGTGCGTTTACATTTACATTAAAATTACAATATTCGAATATCCGCCGTACTTGTCTACGTATTGCCCAATAGAAAATGTCCTCGAAAATTTCCGATCACTCTTCGAGTCACTACTGGTGAAATAACTGACACGTTTCTGGAGGGCAGACTAGTGCAGACTTCAGTGTTTTCGGTCCGTACTTTTTGGGGGGAAGAGAGTGTAACAGTCACTATGCTCTTCAACCGTTATGTGCATATGTTGGAGCATGTCCTATGCCCTAAGGTGGATGGTCACAGAGGATACTCATCCTCTGCTTCCAACAAGATGGAGCCACAGCTCAGGGAAATTTTCTGTGACAGATCGATATTTCTGAGAGTGACTAGGTCGCAGCGGTCACCAGATTAATCTCCATGTTGTCGTTTTTTTCCTCCGGGAATATCTCAAAGAGAAAGTGTTTAAATACCGACCTCGTTCACTGGAAGATTTAAAGGAGAGGACCAGACCCAGACAAGAATAATTCAATGCTGTTTCACCAGAAATGACTAAAATGATGGAAAACTTCCGGGAACGTAAAGATTTTAACGCCTAAATTTTAAAGCCCAATAAAAAAAATGTTCAATGCTCTTTTTAAAAATAAAATAAAATATTTTCCAAAGACATTGATTTGTTTTTTTACAGCCTTTAGAATTTGTCAGTTATTTCTGCTCCACCCTGCAATGTTTGCCGCAAGGGAAGTATTTGATCAATGGTTGAACGGTTCCATCTGAATCCACATTGATACCCTTCAATAATTACTACGGAGCATTTACTTCACAATGTATATGTATATGGTACAACTTTACAAGAGGGGCGCGTTATCACTGGCTCGGGCCGAACTTACCCTAAGGTCGCCGAACTAGCAAACTCCAGCGCCCTAACGTGCTAACTAGCTGCATTGTATTCAATTGTAACATTCGTATTTATTGGAATTATTAAAAGTATTAATGATTTATTATTTAAAATTATTAGTGCTGTCGGCTTTCGCTCAAGAAATAAACAAAACACTAACGGATCCTTTTCAGTTGAGGTCGGGACCTTAGCGTAATTTCAATTATTACTGCTTTAATAATTTAAAGCTGTTGACTTCCGCTCGCTACGCTTGCTCAAGAGATATACAAACCCCGAAAAGTTCCTTTTCAGTTTTGGTCAGGCTCATACCCTAATTAGAATTATTACCGCTTTAAATTACAACAACCACTTCCACAGGCTGAAGTCGAAAGCACTAATAATTTTTAATAATATCTAATTAAACCAGTAATAATTTTAATTATTCCGATGAATATGAATGTTACAATTAAATGCAATGCTGGAGTAGTAGCTAGTGCGGTGACCTTTGGGTAAGTTCGCCCCGAGCCAGTGATAACGCGCCCCGATTGTAAAGTCGAACCCTTTTTTCCTTCGTCATAACATTCACTGTGGGTCGTTAATTTCAGAAAAAAAAAAGCTCAAATAAATGGTTCAACAGCAATTCAGTTTTTTGTATCTCCTGAATTTTTTTTATTTCGTCATTCAAATCTGCATTATTTAAAAAAAAAATTATTATTATCACTTTTTAGTTTCTAAAATATTATTATTGTATATAATATAGTCTGAGATTTACCAATAATAGTAAACAAAATGTATACACATGCTCAGCTGAACCTCAATAGTGACAATGGAAGAAACGAAGCGAACGGACTTAGGCCCAAAGCGCTCTCTGGTGGCTCACTCTTTGGTGATTAACTAATTGAGTAACCTTCTGAAGGGTGTGGGCTTAGGGATGGGAGGGAGGGGAAAGCGCTTTTCGGGACTAATTCGCCGTAAAATGGACGACATAACACAGCTGCGGTAGTCGCCATTGTACTGTGCCCGCATCCTGGCGTCTTTCTTTTATTTCTTGTTGTTGAAGTAACACAAAACAGCTTATGATAACATAGGTCTGATTCACGTATAATTTTTTTTTTTTAATTTATCTTTTTATAAAAAGGGGTGTTTGGTAATTTTGTTTTGTTTGCGCGTTATCACTGGCTCAGGCCGAACCTACCCGAATGTTACCCCACTAGCATGTCCAATGTCTTTAGTCAATTTCGAAAAAGGCTCATTTTGGTGAGATTAGAACTTTTCCAAATTTATTTCAGAATGTGTATTTCATCTATTTGACCACCAGGGCCCTATTTCATAATAAAGTACAATACAAAAGTACAAGTATAAATGGTAAAAATATTAGTGGGAAGATTTTTTTTTAAGAAGTTACGGGTCGTCTTTAGATAATAAAAATTTTATTCAATGTTTTTTTGTTAGTTTACTATTTTTAATATAACTATTTTAAATTGTATCGTATTTTAATATTTTACAGTGTTAGTCATAGGCGTAGTAAGTCATAGGCTAACTCGTACTTGTACTTTTGCACTTTATTATGAAACAGTGGACAGAAATCAGTCGTTCTCGATCATAATATATCAGTCTATATGAGTTCATAAAAAAAGTATATTTTGTCCAACGAAAAAGTCCATTTTTAATAAACTCCGATACTATCCCTTTTCAAATTTTGCAATTTATTTAAGTTTCAGGCTTTTCCAAAAATTAAAGATGTTAGTTTATTTAAAGTTATTTAGGCCCAGGATCATCATTAAGATAGACTCATAACATTTAAAGTTATTTAGGCCCAGGATCATCATTAAGATAGACTCATAACATTTAATCATTTTTTATTTGAATACAGAGAAATACAAAAGTTGGTTTGTTTTTTTTTCAGAACATCTGTTTTATAAAACATACTTAAATATTACATTATTAAACATTATTCTCATCTTTACTAAGTAAAGACTTGGATTACTGCAAAAAATCATATAAATTCGACAAAAGAAACATAAGATCAAAAGAAAATATCTGATGTGGACAACTAGTACGCCTATTAAAGAATAAATCGGTGGCTCAAATAGTGGTCCTGAATTTGGTAACTAGTTTCCGAAGATTACAGGATCTATAAACGACACTCGGCGTTGCGATATCCATCTATTGTCACACATAAGCTCTTGTTTCTGGAGGTCTCATTCCGTTATTATATGTACTTTTCTATCAGTAGGTAACACGTTCCCAAGAGATTTTTCCGTGTTCCGGGACAGCATTAGAACTGTCTATGTCACTAGAAGAAGCATTGGAAATCGACGGTTTCGACATTTTAAGCGGATGAACTCACTTAACTTATATCTTATTATCCTGCTGCAGACTTGTTCAGCTCAAAAATCGAGAGAAAGAAGTATTTTACTCTCAATTTTAACACTTAATACAAGTAATAAAATAGTTTAATTAGAGTGGGGGGAAAAAATCGTGTTTGCAACCTTTATTACCGAACCATATGATCTCTGTATTTAATTTTGTATGTAAGTTTATTATGAACAAGTAAAGTACCACTTGATCATACAGTGACTAAAAAGGGAGGTTCACAACTACATTTTACAAAAATCCTAAATACAAAAATTTAACTTTCTACGGCTGACCGTTTTTGAGTTATATAAACGTACATACAGACGTCACGACGAAACTAGTCAAAATGGATTCAGGGATGGTCAAAATAGATATTTCCGTTGAAATCTGAAAACCGAAAATTTTCTCAATTATATTACTTCGTTTACTGCGGCAAGATTATAGGTTAATGTGTCATATGAAAGTTCAGATATTTTGATTCCTTCAGGTTTAAAACAAGGCGATTCCCTGAACCCAGTTTTTTTACCTTGAACCCAATTTAGCACTAGAAAGTGTCATTAAATGGGTTACTCGAAGAGTTCTAAAAGGTTTGACTCTGAGTGGTAAAACATCAATGCTTGGATAAGATGGTGATTTCGAACTGTTATGTTAAGATGTGGAAATTATTGAAGTAAATACAACTTCTATAAAAGTCAGTAAATAAATAAGAAAATATATGGCTAATAAAAAAAACTGCAGTGATTATGGCGAGTTACACAACAGGGAACAGAGGCAATGCTTGTTATTTCTCTGTGGAAGAATACTCAATTTACCGGAATCAGAATTAGAATTTACAAGACTATCCCTCCTACTATTTTAAAGGCTGTGGAAAATGGTCGCTAGCGTTATAAGAAGTACAACTCCTTAAAGTTTTCGAAATAGCGTATTACGTACAGAGTATTTGGCCTAAAGTAAGGCGAATCCACTGAAGAATCCAGCTTAAGGGAAAGGTGGGGTAAGATGACGAATTCATTATTTCTCAATATCAATCACAGATGGCAGCCCGACCGTTCATTCATGAGGCATGCGCAGTTTCGGTCAATGTATTCACTAGTACAAGCAAGCGTGTCTGCACGTTGGGTTAAGTTGAGGCAAAAAGTTAAGATATGGTACATTTAGAAGTAATTTTCGAGCCTAAAAGGCAAGGAATCAGCATTAGGGTCGGAATATCGAAACGCGATATACCGATATATCGGAATTGAAAAACCGATATATTATATCGATATCGATATTTTTCTTTCGATGCTCCAACCCTAATCAGCATTGAAAAAAGTATTTCAACTTCCTTGCTAAAATATTTTGAATGTACAACTTTGGATCTACAAACTGGTCTATGAGACCAGCTTCTTTTACAATAATTGTCATAACTGATAATTGTTAGTTTGTTATGAATGTGGTGAGGCGGAAAGATGAATTTTCAACGGGGAATTAAGATGTGTGAAAAGGCAGTCCCCGTTTTACGTCGCTCTGTTTAAAGTCGTTTCGAAGTTACTTCGTTAACCAATTTCTACAAGAAACCATTTTATGTCAAAAGGAATTCAAAATGACATCGCTAAAAAAAAAAAAAAAAATAGAATTTTTTTATCGGACGAAGCCGTTAAAAAAGTAAAATAAAGCTATTCAAATAATTAAAAAAAAATAAAATAAAATATAAAAAAAAAAGGAAATGTGTTCAATTATCCGAAACAGAATTGAAGTAATTCAATTAGTGCTTTCCTGGAAAACTACATCGGATCAGATTAAATGTCACTAATTTAATTAACTACTTACAATAAAAAGATTTAAAAGAATCCCTTTCTTTTCTTACATTGTAATGTAATTTCTTCAGTTGCTTCCAGACCTTGTGATGTGCGATATCCGTTAGGAATTTTAAAAAGGAAAATGAGTGAAAAAGTGGTTCTTGGAAACGGCATGCAATCAGGCTGAAAATTATAACTATTGTCATTAAATTAAGTATTAGGACTTTTTCGAGAAACTAAAATCGAAAAATAGTTAGGTTTATCGAGAAAAACAGCTAAATTAAATAAAAAGTTTTTCCCGGTACAGCCACGTTTGTAGGTGATTTACGCATGATGGTATAGAAGGATCAATCTAATTAGGGTAATATACGAACTAAATTGTAATGATTGTGCAGCCAAATACACGGGAAAAACTGTAAGATCGATAAATCAGAGATTAAAGGAACATATACGAGCATATAATAATAAGACAGAGAATTCTAACTTTCCAATTCATTTAACTGAAAAAAAAAAAAATTCATCAAAGACTCAGGGGTTAAATTAATATATCACGTAGAAAACAATCTCAAATTAAATATACATAAAATACTTGAAATCCATCAAATCTAATCCAAATTTTCCCTAAATAACCAAATAAATATATCCAATAGTCCAATCTTAAATTTGTTCTCATCAATAGCAGAAAACACAATTATTCACCGGAATTACTGGGGAGACCCCGACCCTTAAACTGTTAACTGTAAACATCCTATCTACCGTTCATTGTTAGTTCAATGCGAGAAGAAACCAGTACAAACTTTTCTGTTTGATATAATCCATTTAATCCTTGGTGAATACCAACATGTATTTGATTTCTTGTCTCAATTAAATTCATAATTCATAAATGCCTTATAATACTGATTTAAGTTACATCTAATTTAATATGTATAATAATACCAAACTATATTTTTTATTGCTTATTTTTTCAATTTTTGTGTGTTTTTAGAACTGAAGATGAATGTATAACATCAGAAACTAAATTAAAACAAAATTATAGAAGTGGCAAATAATTTATCAATCCCTAATTAGATTGATCCTTCTATACCATCATGCGGATGTCAACTGATTAATATTTTTACTGCAAACAAGAAAAGCTCGAAATTATTTGTACATGCTAGTTTATTATATAATATATATATAATTATATATATATATATATATATATATATATATATATATATAATATATATAATTTTAATTATTTTTTTATTAATAATTATTAATTAAACAAATTAATCAATAAAATGTGGTAATATTATGAGATTATATTTATTTCGAAATATATTTGTATGGTCTACCTAAAATACAATTATTAAAGTGTTGACTTTTATTGGGGGATGAGATGAAAGAAGGGGCGGGAGAATTAAGCTTGCTTCTCCTAGAAAGGATCCTAGATGGGCCCCTGGTATTCCATTGTATGTACCTGAGACTGAGCAGAGCATCTTGTCCTGAGCAGACGAATCCCCCAATCCTGTAGAAGGAAGGACCCGTTACCTGTCCAGGTAGGGCTGGGTTAATTGCTCCCGATACAGTGGACAGAGTATCCAATCTAGTTGGCGGGTAACAAAGGGACTCCCTGTTAGGAATGGTCTGGATGGCCTGGATGTGGGAGGCAGCTGACGGGGCAGAACATGTGGGATACAACCCACACCTTTCTCTCCTCTAACATCAACTTACTTTAATTCCAGAAACATATCTCTTCTGATGGATTTATATATTGTTGTCTATATATATATAAGTTACAGTAAAATATTAAAGACACATTGGAATATCTTAATTTTAGCATTAACTTAAATCTTAACATTACCTTAATATCTACAAATGTGTTTTACAAGGATTGTAATAGTTATTTTGCGAGTTTGAGATTTTATTGATTTACTATGAATTTTTGAAAATGGCAAAATCATTTTTCAGTTTCAGTAATGATAATATAATTTTTGGGGGTATTTTTCTAACGAATATTACAGAAGCTATTCCATGGTTGATTTTCACTACTTGTTAAAATACCTTCTTTTTTTACATCCTTGTACGAAGTAAAGGAAGTATAGTAATCGCGAAAATTTCCGGTTTTCAGTTTTCAACGGAAATATCCATTTTGACCATCCCTGAATCCATTTTGACTAGTTTCGTCCTGACGTCTGTACGTACGTTCGTTCGTGCGTTCGTACGTATCTCGCATAACTAAAAAACGGTTAGCCGTAGAATGTTAAAATTTTGTATCTAGGGTTACTGTATAGTCTAGTTGTGAAGCTCCCTTTTTGGTTATTGTATGATTACCGGAAGTGGTACTTAGGTTACAAACGCGATTTGGTTTCCAATCCAATTAAATATTTTTATTACTTGTTTTAATTTCTGAAATTTATTGTATAATACTGGTTTTCCTCCCCATTTGTGCGATGAACAAGTCTGCAACAGGAGAATAAGATATAAGTTAAGTGGGTTCTTCCGCTTAAAATTTAGAAACTGTCGATTTCTAATGCTTTATCTAGTGATATTGACAGTTTTAATGTTGTCACGGAACACGAAGAAATGTCTTGGAAATTTTAGTTATCATGAGACCTCCAGAAACAAAAGTATGTCTGAGTGTGCTTGTGTGTGAGTGAGTGTGTGTGTGTCAATAGATGGATGTCGCGCCGCCTAGTGTAGTTTTTGAGATTATGCAATCTTCGGAAAATAGTAACAAAATTCAGGATCACTTTTTGAGCCACCGATTTATAGTTTAATAGGCGTACAAGGAAGTAATGTGTTGTCCACATCAGATATTTTATATTTTGCTGTTAATATATTATAATATATATATATATATATATATATATATATATATATATATATATATATATATATATATATATATATATATATATTTCCAAAATATATCAAAGTATTCTAACTGGATGATGAAAAATAGGTGTTGATGGCCCTTAATGCTTTAGGTTTTAAAAATAACACAAAAGTAAACCCTTTTAATGAAAATAAATGATTCAATTAAATACTTTATAACATGACAAAATCATAAAAGGATTCTTATTATTAGATTGGGGGCCATAAAAAAGGTCCTTATCAGTGATCCTTGTGGCCTGCCATCTTTAAACTTAACCACTTCACATTTAATTTATATTTTTATATCCTCATCTCAGGAGGAACTTAAAATTTTACTACTTCACATTGACGGAGCGACAATACTAATGAAAGGGTCTCCGTTTATTGCAGTATTTTTAAATGATATAAATCTTTATATTTCATAAAAGGAAAAAGAAGTTTAAGTAGTCAGTATCTTAACTCCCTGTATAATTGCACTCGGAGCAATTTTTTTAATTTATTTGCAAAAATTTTTGGACCTTTCTGTAAAATTTGCAAATCTTAGAAAAACTGAGTTATGTAATTTAAAATTTAAACATTGGAACCTGAAAGGTAAGTTAAGGCTCAACTAGTTGTTAACTTAACACCAGGGATGATTCATATGAATATCAATTTTTTAAATTTTCATTTGTTTATTATTTATAGTTCTCTGTATGATGAACATAAATCGATTGTTGATCCTTCTTCATGGAGTTAAGAGATGAAAGTAATAAAAAAAAAATAAAATTCGATGAAAAGAAAACTTTCATCAGGGATAGTTCTTGTTCCTTGGCACTTAGAGAACTTAAAAACTTAGTTTCTCTCAGAGAATGTTTTGTTAAGATCGAAACAACAAACTTATTTTTCTAAACATTCCACGAGTTTTTACTGTTTTCTGTTACCATCGTTTTACTTTATTTCAGATATTCATCAAAGAGTAATGTTTTTTTTTTCTGTAAGAGAATGTAAAATGAAATACGCGTATATTAAAATTGTATTCTACTACAAATAACAACTAACAATGATTATTATATATAATATATTATATTTTTGGGTACAACTTTACAAGAGGGGCGCGTTATCACTTGTTTCTCCCGATCTTACATGAAGGTCACCGGACTAGCATACTCTAGCGCCATTTGTGCTAACTAATTGCTTTGCATTAGTATTGTAATATTCGTGTTCATTGGAATTATTAAAACTATTACTGCTTTAATTAGATATTATTTAAAATTATTAGTGCTGTCTACTTCCGCTCATTACGTTCGCCCCAGAAATAAACAAAACAGCAACGGATCCTTTTCAGTTGAGGTCGGGGCCTCACCGTAATTTCAATTATTACTGCTTTAAATGGATCACAGCTGACGAATTCCGCTCGCTCAAGGAGTAAACAAATCCCAAAAGTTCCTTTTCAGTTGAGGTCGGGCCCTTACTCTAATTTTAATTATCACTACTTTAAATTATTACTACAACTTCCCCAGATCACCGGAAGTCGACAGCACTAACAATTTTAAATAATATGTTATTAAGGCAGTAATAATTAAAAGAATTGCAATGAATACGAATGTTACAATTGAATGCAAAGCAGTTAGTTAGCACAAAAGGCGCTAGAGTGTGCTAGTCCGGTGACCTACGGGTAAGATTGGGAGTACCAGTGATAATGCGCCCCTCTTGTAAAGTTGTACCTATTTGTGTATAAGGGACACATTTGTATTTAAAAAATAACAATCCTTATAATTAGGATAGTCTAATGAATATAAATCACATATCGGAACATCCCGGATGAAAGAGGAACAACCTGAAAATTTCTAAAGTTAGAAATTTTAGTAATTGGACTCTTATTATACCGAAGTGCGGCCAACCCACAAATATAAAACCAAGCCAATGTGAAATAAGTGATCTGCCAGCAACTAATATCAGAGGATGAAACACCCTGTGGCTTCTCTGTGGAAACCATAAAGGAATATTTGATTAATAAAACTTCAATGATCCATTTAATTTCAACTGATTTGTTTATTACAATTTCCACTTCCTACGTTTCGGCCCCATGAGCCATTATCAAGACAGCTCCTTTAGCAAGCAGCACTTTTTTTTTACAATTAAATTAGCAACTTATACTAAACAACTACACTACCTTGAATAGCTTCAATAGTACGTTACTCTGTCAATCATCATTAATTTTATTCAGGTGACATCCGCATGACAGAAGGATCAATCTAATTAGAGATTGATAAATTATTTGCCTCATCAATAATTTTGTTTTATTGAAAATTAGTTTCGAATGTTATACATTCATCTTCAGTTCTAAAACCAAACAAAAAATTCATAAAATAAGCAATTCAAAATATAGTTTGGTATTATTATATGTATTAAATTAGACGTAATATAAATCCAGTAATATAAAACATTTATGAATTATGAATTTAATTAAGACAAGAAATCATATGATATAATCCATTTAAATCTGGGTGAGTACCAACATATATTTAATTTCTGGTCTTAATTAAATTCATAATTCATAAATGTTTTATAATATTGATTTATATTACATCTAATTTAATATGTGTAATAGTACCAAACTATCTTTTGAATTGCTTATTTTTATAATGCGTGTTTTTATAACTGAAGATGAATGTATAAACTAGTTAGAAACTAGTTTTCAATAAAACAAATTTATAGTAGTGGGAAATAATTTATCAATCCCTAATTAGATTGATCCTTCTATACCATCATGCGGATGTCAACTGAAAACTCTATTTAATTTTATTCACTATTAAAATGTCCTATGTACCTTGGATATTCCTCTTCAGTTCAATTTTTATTTTTTTGTACCCTACATATTATTATTCATAACAAGTTCTTTCATTTTTCATATTTTTTACTAACTATTTAATTCTTCTGTTAATATTTATATTAAAAATTTATAATTTTTTATATTTTCCTGAGTGAATCTTCTGTTTTTATTTGTATTAAATACTTTATAATTTCTTTTCTTCTATTGAGCGAATATTTTGGCTTATTTATATTATACATTTCCTTCTTTATATTACATCTAATTTAATATGTATAATAATACCAAACTATATTTTGAATTGCTTATTTTTGAATTTTTTGTGTGCTTTTAGAACTGAAGATGAATGTATAACATTCGAAACTAGTTTTCAATAAAACAAAATTATAGAAGTGGCAAATAATTTATCAATCCATAATTAATTTTATTAAATGACAATATGCTTAAGTCGTAATACTATATAAAACCAAACCTCCCGAGCCCTATTTCATAATAGAGTACAAAAGCACAAGTATAAGTGATAAAAATTCTAGTAGGAAATTTTTTTTTTAGAGGTTACACACGTTACTTATCGTCCTCGGATTATAAGTTTGTTCAATTTTTTTTTTTAATCAGACACGGACACATTGACCAAGAAATCCCAAACAAGGTTAATAAAGCAAATGGAGTCTTCTATAGGATTAGTAACACAATAATTGGCAAAAAATGTGGTCGTCAGAGACACCTAGCTAGTTATCTTTAAAACAATATTTTTGCCTGTGTTGCTATATGGAGCAGAACATTGGACGGCCATGGTGTGGCATTTATCAAGACGTAACCGCTACAGAGATGATGTTTCTCAGGAGAAATGTTGATGAAACCAAGAGAGACTGTATTTATTTATTTATTATTGAATAAGAAAAATAAATTGAATCATTTATCAACCACTTTCTTCCCAGAATTTTATCTTCTTTTTCAAAAATGCAAACGAATATTAATAAATATATATTGTTGCCACCATGTATAACTAACGGATGTGAATTTTGTGAAAAATGTGAATTTTCTGAATTCCTTACTTTTATTAAATTACCAGAAGCATGTTTTCAAAACAAAATGTTACAAACACAAATCAAGGACTCCAACTGAAGAGTATTTGGTCCAAAAAAGTTTCTGAATTTCTCCTTATCATTCCATAAATAGCCAGTCATTAAGTCAGTATAAAATCCTTCCCTTTTTTCGGGTTTGGAATATACTGTCAGCATTATGTCTTGTTTATAATCTAATTTCATCTTCCTGTTCTAATAATAAAGCAAGAATTAAATCCATGTTGTAAAGGATAGTTTTAAAGGTTTTAACCGATATTGCTATAAGGATATATTCTAACAATATAATGTAATTATACATACAGGGAAGGTTATAACGATATTGGTTATGCGGGAGGATCCGGTCGCTGCTCACCTGCTCACCGCAAGTTTCAACGAAATATACAACCAGTAACACTTAGCGGTAACAGCTATCAACCGCAACCGTGGGCAGTACCAGCAAAAGTCTACCATAAGGTTTTCAGTTATCCCCATTTGTATGCGTAATACTTTATTTAAAAAAAATCATATTCCATAATTTTTTTATGTTTAAAATTAGTAAATGTCTACAAAAAGGCATCGGAATTTCTGAGAATCGCGAAGACAAAGTTAGTAGGACCTAAAATAACCAGAACGCAGGTATATACACAAACCAGAAACGGAAATCAAACCTGAGCAAGTTGGTTCTACCCCGAGAGCTGATTAGGTTAGCTACCGCTCCTAGGAGCCCTGTAATGATCTGGGCTTGAGGGGTAGAGGGGGAGGGAGGAGGCAATAACTACACAAACAGAGATCGAGGACAGAGATATTCCAATTGTCGGATATTGGGTAGGGTTAATTAATTGTCCCCGATCCCAGCGCCAGATTGTTAATTGATCCTTCATAATCGCCATTTAATACTAATACGAATCCTCTTATTTGTTATAGGCGAATTATCTGTCCATGAACGCTTTCGAAGCCTACACTATACGATTATGTTCAAAATAAGCATGCAATCATTGAGAGCTATAAAATAAAAATTACTTTAATATGGAAGAAACAAATTTCAGAATAAAATAACTGTCAGAATTAAAATGGAAATTTCCACACACGAAGGCAAGTATCTAAAATACCAGTTTATTTGTACAACTAAAACGTGTACGCACAAAGGTGTATTTGATACTTAAAACCAGACAAAATAATTTTAAACTTTATTTACTTTCAAACAACTGCACGTAAGGGTATTTGAACCTTAAACCCTGATAAAAAATCGAATCCGGGAGTTTGTGAAAAACACCATTAAACCCACCATACTTCCAGCTTGATACCCTATTTTCATCCTTCTGTATCCTTACAGGATGTCGTATAATTTTTACTTCCTTGTACACAGTAAAGTTGGCATACCATTTGGTGTAAACTCAAAAACTGAGAGTTGTAGCTTCCTTTCAAATAGGTCTAAAGTTCCTGATAGTTAAAACAAATAGTTCCGTTCATTAAATAAAAACAAAAAAAAAAAAACGCTTTCGAAAAAGTGATTTTCCAACTTCACGCTGCCATCTCACTCTGGAGGCTCATAACTTCCTTGATATCAACATTACAGCTTAAGTTAATAAGGATAATTTATAGAACTCTTAAGTATGCCAACAGAACTCTCAAGAAAAGAATTGATTTCAGACAAAAAATTTTGCCGAAAATTCTTACGAATTATTACAAGTCCGAATGGGTATTAAATTTTCAGGGTAACAGTTTGTTTTCTCGAGAGTTCTGATAGTATCCCGAGGAATTGTATCGATAATGGTTAACAGATTTTTGTCTACGGAGCGAAACAAAAAATTTATGGCGTCTCGAATTTTTGTAAATACATTTTCAAACCTTTGGAGGCTCATTACTTCCTTACAATCAACTTTAGAGCTTAAGTTAATAGGTATAATTTATAGAACTCTTGAGTATGCCAATAGAACTCTCAAGAAAAGAATTGATTTCCGACGAAAAATTTTGCCGAAAATTCTCACGAAATATTTTAAGTCCGAATGGGTGAAAATTTTTCAGGAAAACAGGTTGTTTTCTCGAGAGTTCTGATAGCATCCCGAGGAGTTGTATCGATAATGAAAATTTGTTTGTATAATATAGTTATTATTGGCCGAAACAGTATGTTTATAATCAAGATTTTACACACAATAAGACCCGACACACAAACAAAAAAACCTTAATCCGATAACATTAAGTAAACAAAAGAATTATCCGAACATTCTTGATAATCATGGTTCGTAAACGAGCAATGCAAACCAGTAAAAGTAAATCAATAAAATGATAAAAGTACGTAAATAAGGGTGGGAGAAATTTATTTAATTAAAAAAGATTATTTGATGAACCAGTTATCAAGCTTCAATAATGGTGGCTTTAATGGAGTATTTTACAAACTTTCTGGTTCGAACGTCCGTCCGGTTTTATGCTACGTTTCGCTGATTAAGGCGTCATCAGGACAGAAAAAACAAGATCAAATATATGCAGAAAAGATGCAGCAGATCTCACATCAACAGCTAAAAAATAAACAACGACTAGAGTCAGCTGAACTGCAATAAGTGTACTTTCTTTTTTTTCTGTTTTCTGATGATCAGCTGTTTTTAATTTAGCCATTTCCAGCTGTTGTTATGTTGCCTTCAGTGCTGCCAATGGTTTCGCGTAATTCTTTGCCTCAGTGGGTACTTTTCGGGTTAAGTGGCTTAATTACGTTATCTGTGGAGCGTTGACGTCGCCTTGCCGCTCTGATGATTTAGGTAAACGTGATTGCATATATTGATTATTCTTTATATCTGTAATATATTGATATATTATTAATATTATCCTTTCCCAACTTGTAATATATATTAATGTTATGAAATGTGGCAACATTGTTTTCAAAATAAATAGCCAACCGTCAGAATGATTTCAACTATCTCTTATGTATGCTCTATTTTAGTGTGTTTGTTCATGTTTTATTGTAAATGTTAGAACATTTATTTATTAGAATAAATGTATTTATCATACGTGGAGTTATTAATATCGTCGCGTTAAAATATAGAACAAATAATTGGCGACGGGGATGGGATAGCTAGAAACAATATCTACAGTGGCGTTGAAATTTCAACATAAGATACCTCAGAAAAGAACAAATAAATATTGGGTACATCTCATCTGTCTGTAAGTTTAATTCAATTAATTTCGTTCAGAATGTTAGACTCAGAAGACCAAGTAAACATTATTTGCTCAAAATAAACAAATAATGAATGCATTGAATGAACAGTCTCAAATCTTGGCCCAGTTACTTCAAACATACCAAAACAATAATAATTTTCATCCTATTTACAATGACTACAATGGTTCTGTATAGTTTTTATTTTCATTACATTACAAAATTTGTTTTTATTATAAAATTTTAAGTTTCAAGCTATGAGCTTTTATACATACTACCTCTGGTTTTATAATAATTCTTAAGGTTATGCTCTACAATAATTAAATACATGAGGATAAAAAAAAAAATAACAAAAAAAAACCTCTAACAAAAAAAAAATAAATAAACAAAATAAAATAAGACTACAAAATGACAAAACGAAAACAAAATATATATCCATACATAAAACTATTATCTAATTTACAATACTATATGTTTTAATATTTTGTGTTTATAAATGTTATAAGGTAGATCTGCTTTGGTATAGTTGACAATATCCCTTATATGTCTATGAGAACTAGCCTCACATGAATGGTTCTGTAACATTCGAAACGTTTGATGAGGGAATAGAGACATTTCAGTTGTACAAAGAGCGAATCGAAAACTATTTTCAATAAAAAAAAAAATTACAAGAGATACAGCGCAGGTGAAATCTATGACAGCAAAAATAATAACTGCACGCATGATTAATACGTTTAATTAGAACACAAACAAACACACTAACATAGAACATAAGTAAGAGATAGTAATTACGGATTGATAAATTATTTGTAATATAAATCAGTATTATAAAACATTTATGAATTATGAATTTAATTAAGACGAGAAAGGATATAATAAAATCCATTTAAACCTTGGTGAGTACCATCATGTATTTCATTTCTTGTCTTAATTAAATTCATAATTCATAAATGTTTTATAATACTGATTTATATTACATTTATTTATTTATTTTGATTTATATTATAGTCCTCAGATAATAATTTTGTTCATTTTTTTTTTTTTTTAAGCAGAGACGGACACATTCAAAATATAGTTTGGTATTATTATACATATTAAATT
Source organism: Rhaphigaster nebulosa (assembly GCA_948150685.1). Taxonomy (NCBI): domain Eukaryota; kingdom Metazoa; phylum Arthropoda; class Insecta; order Hemiptera; family Pentatomidae; genus Rhaphigaster; species Rhaphigaster nebulosa. The sequence continues at coordinate 4,203,198 of OX411308.1, forward strand.
AAATTAATATAAATCAGTATTATAAAACATTTACGAATTGTGAATTTAATTAAGACAAGAAATGAAATACATGATGGTACTCACCAAGGTTTAAATGGATTTTATTATATCCTTTCTCGTCTTAATTAAATTCATAATTCATAAATGTTTTATAATACTGATTTATATTACAAATAATTTATCAATCCGTAATTACTATCTCTTACTTATGTTCTATGTTAGTGTGTTTGTTTGTGTTCTAATTAAACGTATTAATCATGCGTGCAGTTATTATTTTTGCTGTCATAGATTTCACCTGCGCTGTATCTCTTGTAATTTTTTTTTTTATTGAAAATAGTTTTCGTTTCGCTCTTTGTACAACTGAAATGTCTCTATTCCCTCATCAAACGTTTCGAATGTTACAGAACCATTCATGTGAGGCTAGTTCTCATAGACATATAAGGGATATTGTCAACTATACCAAAGCAGATCTACCTTATAACATTTATAAACACAAAATATTAAAACATATAGTATTGTAAATTAGATAATAGTTTTATGTATGGATATATATTTTGTTTTCGTTTTGTCATTTTGTAGTCTTATTTTATTTTTTTTATTTATTTTTTTTTTGTTAGAGGTTTTTTTTTGTTATTTTTTTTTTTTATCCTCATGTATTTAATTATTGTAGAGCATAACCTTAAGAATTATTATAAAACCAGAGGTAGTATGTATAAAAGCTCATAGCTTGAAACTTAAAATTTTATAATAAAAACAAATTTTGTAATGTAATGAAAATAAAAACTATACAGAACCATTGTAGTCATTGTAAATAGGATGAAAATTATTATTGTTTTGGTATGTTTGAAGTAACTGGGCCAAGATTTGAGACTGTTCATTCAATGCATTCATTATTTGTTTATTTTGAGCAAATAATGTTTACTTGGTCTTCTGAGTCTAACATTCTGAACGAAATTAATTGAATTAAACTTACAGACAGATGAAATGTACCCAATATTTATTTGTTCTTTTCTGAGTTATCTTATGTTGAAATTTCAACGCCACTGTAGATATTGTTTCTAGCTATCCCATCCCCGTCGCCAATTATTTGTTCTATATTTTAACGCGACGATATTAATAACTCCACGTATGATAAATACATTTATTCTAATAAATAAATGTTCTAACATTTACAATAAAACATGAACAAACACACTAAAATAGAGCATACATAAGAGATAGTTGAAATCATTCTGACGGTTGGCTATTTATTTTGAAAACAATGTTGCCACATTTCATAACATTAATATATATTACAAGTTGGGAAAGGATAATATTAATAATATATCAATATATTACAGATATAAAGAATAATCAATATATGCAATCACGTTTACCTAAATCATCAGAGCGGCAAGGCGACGTCAACGCTCCACAGATAACGTAATTAAGCCACTTAACCCGAAAAGTACCCACTGAGGCAAAGAATTACGCGAAACCATTGGCAGCACTGAAGGCAACATAACAACAGCTGGAAATGGCTAAATTAAAAACAGCTGATCATCAGAAAACAGAAAAAGAAGAAAGTACACTTATTGCAGTTCAGCTGACTCTAGTCGTTGTTTATTTTTTAGCTGTTGATGTGAGATCTGCTGCATCTTTTCTGCATATATTTGATCTTGTTTTTTCTGTCCTGATGACGCCTTAATCAGCGAAACGTAGCATAAAACCGGACGGACGTTCGAATCAGAAAGTTTGTAAAATACTCCATTAAAGCCACCAAAAAATCAAATACATTTTAATCTAATTTAATATGTATAATAATACCAAAGTATATTTTGAATTGCTTATTTTTGAATTTTTTGTGTGTTTTTAGAACTGAGGATGAATGTATAACATTCGAAACTAGTTTTCAATAAAACAAATTTATAGAAGTGGCAAATAATTTATCAATCCCTAATTAGATTGATCCTTCTATACCATCATGCGGATGTCAACCAACAGATAGTAGTTGCAAAATCGTGCCGGTTCAATCTAAATTTACGCTGCCGTAGATTTATTAATACATTTGTTCTAAATATCCTACCAACATTTTAGAAAAAAAACAAAAAAACATTGAATACAAGGTATCTGAAAGAATCATTATTCAAGCAGGAGCGAAAAAAAATTAAAACTTGTCTGAGAGATTGACATTTTACAATCTTTACAATTTTTTTTGTTTGATTCGTTAGTCCGTAGTCGCCTCGAAAAAGCAAGATAGCAAGGGTTAAGGTTCAGATAGAAAGAAGGCGATCTATGGCAGCGAGAAAGTCTTCAGCGATCCATTTCTATACAGCTGGAGCGATCTAGAGAGATTGCAGATCTTCCCGACAGATCGCGTTCTGTGTGCCTGAGCCATTAGTGCACACCACGCACACTTATCACACAACAGTAGTCTGCACTTGCCCCTACTATCATGTTCTGGGGGGTAATTAGAAACAAAAACTATCAAGGAGAAATGTAAATCACAAAGTATATCGAAGAACAGCTTCAGAAGGTTTCTTCTTCCGACAAAAAAAAAAAAAAAAAAGAAGACCTACTTGAAAGACACAACTTTGTTAACAGGTTGGAAGCAATATTTTAAAAACTCGTTATACTTCACGTTAGAGAACTTTCGTAGCTGATTTCTGATACATCAGTGTTTAGTTTAGGCTTCATGCTCCGTAATGGGCAGATTTTACCAGTTGAGGGGTTGGATTTAACAATTACACACTTACCCCGAAAACGCAATTTCCCCACATCACCCTAAATGATATTTTCATTAATTAGAAAAACACAATTATATATTAACTCGGAATGACTACAAAATGAGATTGAATTCTAAAAAAGTATATTTTATGGTATTTTTAAGTTTATGGGCTGGTAATTCTTGTTTGGGTCGTCGGCAGCACTGGTTATCTCCCTTTTCCTTTGGTATGTGTGTAGATGTCTTAGGGTGAAGCACTGTCTTTAGTTGTGTATTTTTAAACTGGAGATGTGAGATGTGCTGTAATGTATCTGCATAAATGCGATCATAGTTTTTCTGTCCTTATACAGCACGAATTGGCAAAACGTCAAATATTTAGTCGTTTACTGGTATTTTAGAGATGGATTCTTCTTCATTAATAAAAATTACTGTTTGAATTAATTATTGATGTTGTTGATATTGATTACTTCTAATTATATCATATTATTATCATTACTTATAGTTCTGGAACATTAGACCTCGCCAACAAATTATAGAATTGATACATTTTTTTAATTTAATTTTCTCTCAATTATCATACTGATTATGCTTACATATCACCATTCGCGTCAATGCTAAAAAAAAAAACAAAAAAAAAAAACAAAGTTCAGAGGCTTTCAAGGAATGTCTATTTCAAATTTGAAGAAATTCGAACAACACATTTGGTCTGCGAAACTAACAGATTTTTGAATTTGCAGGGCCATTAAAAAGGCAAACATCTTGGATCGGAATCAAACAATAAAAATACCAACAAAAAAGTCGTTTTTCTTACTTCATGGAGCATATGTGGCATATTCGAAGAAAACTGAACGACGTGTTTGATCGAAATCGCGTTCAAAACAAACAGATAAACGAGTTGAGACAGGAATTCGCTTATGCTCGGTAAATTATAATACAGATGGATGCTAAGCTCTTCTTCACCAGAACTCATGTGAACCTTTTGTGAGATAATTATATCCTTACGATGATTATGATCTATTTTTTGTGCATTTACTCTCTTTAATTAATAAAACATATTTATAAATTTTAAATAAAAAATAATTAAATGTATAAAATTTAATAAATCAATAAAAATTGAATGGAGGGAAATAGAAAGGACTAAGGATTATAAGAAAGAGTGGTTGAGGTGTGGTTTGTTAGATAAGGAACAGCCATTCTGCCGTATCTATACTCGACTCTGCCCCTGTAGAATTGAAAAGCCTATATTTACATCACTTTTATATATTATTATTATATTTCAGAATATTTACGAATATACTTTTATTATTATAAAAGGATTTTAGTATTTTATATTATAAATCTTGTGTGGAAATTTTGTGAACAATATCTGATTAATTATATTTAAAATTATTTATGGTTTATAATCATAGACATTTAATTTAATAAGTTTAATAATTGAAAAAAATAAAAAGTTATTATTATTTTATAAATTAACAATAAATAAATAAATTTAAGTTATTATTTAACAATAATTCAACAATACAGCATCAACACTATACACATTTTTCAATTATTAATGTAATTTAATATAATATTTTAAAAACAAAATTAGTTTACCTTAATTATGCTATTTTATGTAATATAAAATAACTAGCAGTACTTCTCTGAAGGTACGTTTTTTCCATAATGTATTATTTTGTCTTTTGTGTCCACTATTATAATTTTTTTTTTAAATTATTGCACTAGATAGTCTCTGCTAAGATTATATTAATGTAACACTGACCTACATTAGAATTAAACTCTACACTACTCCATTAATCTGTTTGCTATTGGTCCATTGTCCAACGTATTTACTTAGATCTATTAGTTATTAGTTATTATAGTTATTTTCTTCCTTTTTTTATGGTGAAAATCTAATATTTTATATGCCTAACTATTGTATTGCTGGTTATTATTTATGAAATAATTATTACTGTCATTTAATATTTAATTTATTAATTATATCGGCACAGTGAATCTTTAAATTTACTGCATCTGACTTGAAATTCACTGTATTATTTATATTTTTTTTGTGATGTAAATAGCTTCCATAGTCTTCTTATTTTTTGGTATTTTTTTCATTATCTAAGATTTTTGCGTTGTCAAAATCAAATTTGTGATAACTCATTATACTGTGATGTGCAAGAGCTGTAATGTTTTTGTTTTTACTATTTTTACAATTTCCCATATGTTTCTTTATTCTAGTTTGTAGTAGAATTTAAAACTATTTAATATAGTAATGAAAACTTCCTTAAAGTAGATGTAATTTTATAATATCTGTAACTATTTCTGGACTTATTTTGTAATTTATTTCACAATTTTTCAGTAAATTTAAATCTATCTCTGGTCCTCAATAAACTTTAATATTCCCTCAGTCACCACTAGATAGTTTTACATTAAAAAAAAGTTTAGAAATTCACATTCAAGTATGTTCCTTTATTTTCACTTCATTTTATCTTTTGTAAACTCTCATGTGCTATAACTCTCTTTCCTTTTATAGTTTTATTTTTCAATTTTCTATCGCCTTCTTTATATGCGATACAAACTCTCTTTTACTACTAGTTCTCATTTGCATTTCTACCCTTCCGTTTCCTCATCCCTTACCACTACATTATTTAGTGTTTCCAATTTTATATTCATTTTTCTTGTATAAATTCTATATTTTTATTTTTATATTACTTTGTGTTTTATTTTATAATTTTTCATATTTCTCCATGGAATCCTAATATTTTTCTCTTTTTTACTATTCTTAAATATAGTTTTCCTTAGCCCAGTAAATTACAATGATCTTTAGTTTTTATTCGTATTTTCCACGAAAAAAATATACTATTGCAGTGGGTCGATGGTCGGCGGTGAGCGACGGGATTGCGTTTTCTATCCGTTTCATAACCCAAGTGCACGATTATGGAAGTTTTGGAGATGTCTGATATATATACTTTTTTCACCTCCAGCGGCCCCCTTTTGGATCAAATGTCTTAAAATTCGATATGTAGGACTTTCTTCCAGGCAGAACGATACCATTAAAGAATGGGTAAATTCATCTCTACAGTTCCACCAAACCAGTTTATAGGGTTGAAAATTTGTATTTGAATTAAGTGAGAAGTATCTTTTGGGAGACTCAACTTGGTTTCATCACACCTCCGGGTTATTCGAATTTTTAAAACATTTGCGCACCTTTGAAACCGCTTTAAGAGCTTTAAAATAAGTTTCATCAAAATCGGACCAGTACTAGCAAAGATATGGCTATTTAAACTCTACTGGCCCCCATTGTGTCAAATGAGCTGAAATTCTTTATGAAGGGTTTTCTGTATCGAAGGTCAGCGGAGTGGCAGAACAATATAATAAAAATATACCGAATTTCGGTTTGTTAGGGAACTGTCTTTTGTGGGTCTCGCCTTTTTCATACTCCCCGATTTTATAATATTCTTATTTTAGTGAAAATGCGACATTAGTGACGGAGTTCTGCTGCTCACGGATTTTTTTTTTAATACTTTCGGTATTGCAAAAAGAAATTCTTCGTTTCTTAGCCATGCTCCAAAAACAAATTGGGTTCCTGCAAACAAAAGCATACTTATCAACCTATTATGGATATAATATTGCTATGTTTTTTTCCAAAATTAAGTTGAAATATATTTAGCTGATTAGGCTGTATATAGGGATGCCATTGGGTAATCATTGAAGATGATTATCCCAAAAATCATATAAGTCAATATGAATTACTTGTATTGTCCTCTAAATTGGATACATTTCCAAGGGCCTGATTTGTGATTAACATTGCTTAATAATTAACCATGATAATGTTCCTACTTCTAAGTTTATTGCTATCCTACTTTAATAAAAATATTCAAATTAATAATGGGCGTGGTTACTAAAGAACAACCTCCTTCCTAACATGTAACTTTATTCATCAAAATTAAAGTAATAAACTGTTACAAGAGTTTAGCCATGGAATGATTCAGACAAGAACTAGCCATTAACTGTTCTAACATAAATATCTTATCTGTAATAATTGATGTTGATGGTACTTCAGCATCTCTCCATCGGGTTCCCCTGCGTATCTTAAGTCATGGAGTCAGAGCCAGAGCATCTATCATCTTCAGATGGAATACTATTATTCGTCCTCGAAGTCGACCCTCAAGCGAGATTAGAGAAGAAGTGCCCTCTAGTTGCTTCATCAGCTTCGGTCCCCCTTTTCTTCCTTTGTTCTTCCTAAGAGGGGGTCGAAGACATTTTTGGTTGGTTAGATACGTCTTTCCGGACGGACCACCTCTTGCCTTTGTCACACTGCCCACTTCTTGGTAAGTTTTTAAATTAACTTATTTCTTATATCTGAGGGTATAGGGTAGGTAAGTGTTGTGGTGAATTGCCTTTCTAGCTGCTGGTCCCTTACCTTTTGTTCGCACCTTGTGCTTGTTATATATAATTCATGCCTAAGGATAATATTGCCCAAAAATAACGCATATCAATATAGATACCTTTTTCCTTTTTAATTCAACTATTAAAAAACATATAGTTTTATTGCTATCATTAAATTGTGTCTCTCATCCAGCTCCTTTTTTAGTCACCTCCTTTAATTGATAGGCAAGTTAGCTCTAGCCGAACCTCTTATCAGTTTGTTGGTATGCCCGTAAAGTTATTATGGAAACCGAGATAACACTGTGCAGATCGATAGTTGATAATTCTTAAAATACCGGATTTTATGATTGTAGTTTTCATGAGTGCGTATTTTTCACAATAAATCTGTGTCATATGTCTATATGGGTTTAAGCAGGTTGATATATGTATATATTTTCAATTGTGACCATTTAGAAAAAAAAAAAAAAGGAGAGTAAAGTAATTATAGTCGTTTGTATATGAGTCTTTTTACTAAGTTAGTTCTATATTATTAAATATAGTCAGTGATTTTGTAAAGTCTGTGAGGCCAGTGTGGAGGCTTGGTGTATTGTTAAATTGTTGAATATTTTTATTTTGAAATTCTACGTTTAACTATATTTAAGTTCGGCTTGGATAACGTTTTGTGTTTTGACAATTTAAATTTTGAATCTCAGAATATATATATTAATATGCAAGAGCAAAAGCTCAAAATAAGACATAAATAATTGTTAGTACATAAAATGGAAAAGCCCAAAAAAGAAACCAAGAGTCTAAAATAACAGAAATAATAAAAAAATAAATAAATAAATAAAAATTCATCTGTCGATATTTCGCCAATTCAGGCATCATCAGGATAGATGGAGAGAAAGGAATTGAATATAAATAAAAAAAGAACATAAAGAACAAAATGCAGCACATCTCATATCCTGAGTCATGAAATTCACTAACGACAGAGAGCACCCCACACCAAGACACCCACACACATACTGAGGGAAAAGGGAGGTTACATGACAACAGCTGAGAAAACTTAAATTATAAACAGCTGATCATAAAAAAAAAAACCTTATACTAAAAACCCAAAAATGTATAAAAGATCATGAAAATAAATTAAATAGTTACATAAGATAATATCAACCAAATATAAGTGGAAAGGGAAAGTTTATATGCCCAGAAGAAGAAGGTCCTTATAAAGACAACATTGGATACACGACTATACCAGAAAATATATTAATATGCAAGAAAAAAAAATCTCAAAATGAGACATATATAATTGTTAGGGCATAAATGGAAAAATCGAAAAAAGAAGCCAAGAATCTCAAAAATAACAGACAAAACTAAAAAATATCATCTGTCGAAATTTCGCCAATTCAGGAATCATCAGGACAGTAGGAGAGAAATAAAAAAAAAAAAAAAAAACCTAATAAATATCAAAGTGCAGCGCATTTCACTTCCACAGTCAAAAAAGTCACCAACCAGAGACAGCATCCCACACCAAGACACCCAGGCACATACTGAGGGAAAAGGGAGGTTACATGACAACAGCTAAGAAAAGTTAAATTAAAAAACAGCTGATCATAAAAAAAAAAAAATACTCATACTAAAAACCCAAAAAATGTATTAAAGATCATAAAAATAAATTAAATAATTAAAAAAGAAAAGATTAACCAAATACAAGAGGAAAGGGAAAGTTTCAGAAGAGGAAGGCCCTTATAAAGACAACAGTGGATACACGACTATACCAGAAAATATATTAATATACAAGAGACAAAAGCTCAAAATGAGACATAAATAATTGTTAGGGCATAAATGGAAAAATCGAAAAAAGAAGCCAAGAGTCTCAAAAATAACAGTAATAAATAAAAATATATAGCCCTTATATATATATATATATATATATATATATATATATATATATATATATATATATATATATATATATATATATTTTTTTTTTTTTTTTTTTATGTTGTTTTTTTTTACCGCGTATTTTCGACAATTTCGAACTGCATGCATTTTTGTACTTGACCCATTCCTACGAAAGATAGTCTTCAATGAAAGACGAGGTTTGCAGCAAGATCCGGCCGTCCTCCTTAGAGGAAAGACGGATAGGACACATCCTATTAAGGTCTCTGGGAACAGAAGTTACTAGGACTACCAAGCCTTTAAGTGCTAGAATATATCGGTAGTGGACCCAGTTCACTTCAACCTAGAGAGTAGAGAACCTGTTCCTTATTTACGCTCCTTTCCAGGGCGACCATAAGCCCTAGAAAGGAGCGTAAATAAGGATAAAAGGACACGAAACAGAAGGGGACAAGGGAATAGATACAGGACAGTAATTAAATATTTTCTAGCACAAATAGTAAATATAAGCCATTACTGTTCTTTCTCCGTCTTCAATAGTCGAGGAACATATATATATATATATATATATATATATATATATATATATATATATATATATATATATATATATATATATATATATATTCCTCGACTATTACCAACTGGTATTATCAAATATAATATCTTATATTTATATATTTATTTTATTATATTTTATATAATTTTATATTTTATTATATTTTATTTTTATTATATATATATATATATATATATATATATATATATATATATATAATATTATATTTGATCATACCAGTTGGTTGCCGTTCCATTCGTACAGGAATAATAAGACCGAGAATGATTGAAAGCGTAATCCGAGAAATACTTAATGTTAATGCTTAAAATATCTGGTGCGGTGCGCGTATCACACCACTTTCCCTTACCGTCCTTTAATAATTATCTTTTTAATATAATTTTAAAGAGCTCACATAAACAATACTTGAAATAAACTCAGCAGCATTCACTTCTTCACATCTCCCACTTAAGTTCAATAAAACAGTTTTTTAAACAATTTCAGTACAACAATTCTGTACACTACCTGTATATTTTAAGCTTATCAAGTTGAAAATATATTTTAAAAATTTCGGTTTAGTTTCTATTGAAACATTTTTTTTTCCCATTAAATAATATAAAAGTAGAAATTATTAAGTTAATTTCTGCTTTTGTATTCTCAAATTATATTAATACAGAGCATATTGTTGACAACAGATTGGCGGATTGGTGGAAGGAGGTTCGGTCGCATCTTCGTCTTCTTTCGGATGCGCTCGGTTAGCCATCTAGGGTCTGGTACTCCTCATAAGACGCTGCATCTTTGCTAATACAGGTCCGATTTTTATGATTATTTTTTTTTTTGTTTTTAGATAATTCAATAACCTTTCATGCAATTCTAATTTATTATAAATTTCATGTTTTTTAAGTTAAGCGGAAAAAAAATATTCTTTTCATCATAACTTTTTTCTCTGCATTTTCTCGGTGATTTACTACATAAATAAAAATTTAAAGGCGTTTATGAAGAATAATTTAGGCAAGTTTCATCAAAATCGTTAGAACCGTTTTCGAGAAAATTGTAAAAAAATGTATAAAATCGATTTTATAAAGTGGCACTTGCGGTTAGTCGATATTGACGATAACATTGTTGTAACATCACAAGTATATACCTATTTTAAGTATGTAATTTCAGTATCGTAAAATGTTTCGTTTTTGAGCTAGGCTGTGCACATACACACAGACGTACAGACCGTTTTGCGAGGCTTGGTTATTTGGACTCAGGGGACCTTAAAACGTAATATTTTCGTTGAAACCTCGGTATCGAAAATTTTCACGATCGCAATACTTCCCCTTACTATATACTTCATGTATAGGTAAGGTAAAGTAAAAATAAAAGGATTTGTAACTATTGTTTTACCAGAGAATTTCCTGATAAACTATCTTGGACATACACATTCTCCTGGGGCATTGAGAAACATGCTGTTGGAACCCCTCACTCTACAGCAGCCCACAAACAGCAGAAGCATTCTGACCCACTGAGTTCTTTACGATGGGTACAGATAAAGCAAGATTACTCGATATTAAGCCCACTAAGAAGCCTAAAAGCCAGAGAAGGAAACTTTTTTAAAAAGTTCCATTTTAATATTTACGAAGGAACTCTTTTGAAAAAAAAGTTTTTAAAATAAAAGTACAAAGGAACTTTTTTGTATTGAAGTTCTACAATGATTAGTTCTTTAAAAAATTTCATTGAATATTCAAGAAAAAAATTACAATTATTATTATTACGATGCTATTACAATTCTTGTTGTTCTAATCCTTTTCATTAAATAAACAATTATCTATGTCTCTGATTTTTATTTCTTAGCATTTTTCAATTCTATCCTTTATGTATTTATCCTTTATCCAAAAGGTAAAAGAGGTTTTGAAAATGAGGTTTGTAATTTGAGAATCTTAGCAATGAATTACTTATTTATTTATCTTCCTACCTCGACAATGAAAATTGATGGACGACCGGTCAAATTAAATCACCCATACGATATAAATAGTAAGCCTGCTTAGATTACAGATATAATATAATGAATTTGCTTGTTCTTATATTTTCATTATTTGACTAATTGTAGAGTACCCTGAGCAATTAGCATTTTTACTTCCTTGAACGCAGTCCAAGAAGTATTGTAATCGCGAAAATTTTCGGTTTTCAGATTTCGGCGGAAATATCCGTTTTGACCATCCCTGAATCCATTTTGACTAGTTTCGTCTTGACATCTGTACGTAGTTCGTACATATCTGGCATAACTCAAAAAGTTAAATGTTTTAAAATATTATGCAAAACATCTCAAATTTGGTATTTAAGACTTTCACACTAATATAAATTTTATATAGTAAATGTTGGTCAACATTGGCAAACCGGAAGTGATACTTTACTTGAAGGTCATATTAGATTTTCATCAAAAATTATATTAAAATATAATGTAAAACATCTCAAATTTGGTAAATAGGACTTTTATATCAATATAAGTAATTTAATAGATTTTGGTTGAAATTGAAGATCCGTAAGGGATACTTTACTTGAAGGTCATAAGGAACTTATATCAATAGGCATATCGACATTTATTACAGAGATCATATGGTTCGGTGATCATTTTTTTCACTCTAATTAAACAATTTTAATTGTTAAAATAGAGTGTAAAATATTTTTTTCCCTCCCCATTTGTGAGATGAATAAGTCTGCAGTAGAAGAATAAGATATAAGTTAAGCGGTTTCTTCCGCTTAAAATGTTGAAACCTTAGATTTCCAATGCTTTATCTAGGGACATATACAGTTCTAATGTTGTCAAGGAACACGAAGAAATCTCTACGGAACTTGTTTACCTATCTAAAGAAAACGACATATAAAAACGGAATAAGACCCCAAGAAACAAGAGCTTGTGTGAGTCAATAGATGGATATCGCGACGCCGAGTGTCGTTTTTGAGATACTGCAATCTTCGGAAACTAGTAACCAAATTCAGGGTCACTTTTTGAGCCACCGATTTATAGTTTTATAGGCGTACAAGGAAGTCATGGGGTGTCCACATCAGATATTTTAGATTTACTGTTTGGAGAAAGAAATTGCTTTAACAAAACTTTTAAAGTAAAGTTCAATAAATACTTTTACTAAAAAGTTACATGACAGAAACTTAGACTTCTAGTTCTAAAAGAACAGAGAAACAATTGAAAATAAAAATTCCGGTCATGTCAAAACTGGTTGTCATTGAAGCAATGGGCCGCCGCGAATTGTCGCCATTTTGATCTCTATCCGATGCTAAACTCACTCCATCGCCGTCCCGACTTAGCTCTTAACCTTCATCTTCACCTTCATCACTGATCTCTTTCACGTGGCCCTGGTTCATCCTCGTTTCCGAGCTCCCTGTGGATTCCAATTAAGTGCATGCTTCCCTATGAAGTTATGTTTCCTCAAGGTGTGACCAAACCACTTCAATTTCCTCTTCTTGATCAGGGCATCCATGGGCTTGAGTTTAGTCCTCTGTCCCAGTTCTGTGTTGGTATTAATTTCAGGCCAATTGATGCCAACTTGGCTTTTGACTTTGCCAAGTATTCTCCTCAACCATCTATTAATAAATACTTGAAGTTTTTTCTATATTCCTTTTAGTGACTCTCCGTGTTTCCGATCCCTAAATCAGGACTAATATGACATTTGTTATGAACAGACACAATTATGTACCCTGGGAGACTCCCTTATTCTTCCAGAGGGTGTAAAACTCGACCAATGCTAAAATGAAAGACGAATCAGCAAAGGTGGACCTTTCACTAAACACAGTTAAAACGAAGGAAATTCGAAGCTAGATTTTCCCATTCAAACATAAGTTGTATGTGGGGCAAGATGAGCCGATAGACAGAATCGATTTATTGCTCTATCTTTTGAAAATCATCAGTGAAGATGATGAGCCTAGATCCATGACCTCGACCTAGGTTACACATTTGAGATTTTACATTTTAAGATATGTAGAATCCAAAAACAAAATTTAAAAATCCGCCGTCCGCATTTTTTTTTCCGAGACTACTAGACCGATTTTCTTGAGATTTGGCAACAAAATCATTGGTCAACCCAGGATATCCTCGAAACCCGACATTACCTTCCGACTGTTTGTTTCAAAATGGCGAGCGATTACCTATTCTAAAACCCCATAACTCGGTCATTTATAAAGATAGAGAGAAAATGTCTTTTTTTTTTTTTTTTTTTTTCCGGGTTTTGATATGATTTCATATGATCGGCACGTCATAAAATTTCTTACAGAAAAAAAAATTCATCGAAATCAGAGCGTATTGAACTTTGTTTACTAATTCCTCGGCGCTAGTGACCCTTGGCCTTTCCCATTCCAACCTGTCCTGCGCCCCTATCTTCCAATCGCCTACTCCCTCCCAGCTTCTTTGCATTGCTCACCACTTCATTTTTCCTTGGGCTCTTCCTCCACTTCCACCAGCTTTTTTGTCTTTTCTTTTTCCTTTTACCACTGAAGTGCGCCTCCAACATATTCCTCTCTACCCTTTCATTTTCTATTTTGACTACTTGCTGTTTTGAAATAATAAACCATTGTTTTTATCGCACAGAACCACTCTATCTCTTAATAATACCCTTTGACTAAGAATATGGTACTTCAGGTACTTCCACACCTCAAAGAAAGCTAAAGCAAAAGTAAGCGGGAGTTAAAGTTATCATGCGTACTAAATAAAATTAAATAAAACAACAGAAAGACATAAAAGGATACGCACTGAGACTTATAGAGTGGGGTTGGAAGAGACGGAACGAAAGCATTACGAGAGGTCGGGAGATCGACGGCGAACTCCCCAGTGACCGGAGCGATAAATCCCCCTCTTAGCCTGTCGCTGACAGACTACCTTCTAACCCCCAGTCCTTTTATTACTTTACTGCTTTTTTCTCTTTCTGTTCTTTTTTTTTTTTCAAATATATTTATCAATGTCCCTTGTCGGCAGTTTTATATATCCTTTGTTTTCCCATTTTTCACTAAGCCTTCGACTACAGTTTTTCCCAAGCTGTCATCCGACCCATCTGTCTGTTTTTCCAGAGCAGTTCTCTTGTGCGGCATTCGTCTCCTGTTTTCTTTTCGAGGCGGGTTCGAGTCCCTACGCACCCGTTGAATAACAAAGACATGGCGGCCCCACTGAAGATAATTCATCAATTTGGCTTGGATTAAATCGTTACCGTTTGAGACTAAAAATATTGAGGTAATTTGAAAGCAAGTAAATATTATTTCTAACCATATTACACTTACCAAGAAATGGAAAATATATATTTTTATTTTTTTAATATTGAGATTAATTAATGAATACGTTGTAGATGCGGTTGCAATTAGTGTACGAAGTTAGTTTTAATTTCATAAATTTATATTTGATTCATGTTACTTGAAGATCCGTGTTGGTCAAGCATTTAGGAGGAAGGGTCCCTGAGTGTCCAGTTCGGAATGGTTTGGGCTCCATTCCCATCTGAATCAATTATAATTACTTTCTCGGTGGTCCCGAGAAATAAATCTGAGAATTGAAAAAAAAATCTGGTGTAGACACCACATGAATTTTTTGTACGCCAATTAAACTATAAATCGGTGGGTCAAAAAACTGGTCGCTAGATTCCGAAGATAACAGTTTCTCAAAAACGACACACGGCGTCGCGACTTGTCGTCGGTTGCTTGTGATGGTGCCTAAAGTCGTATTTCTGGTTGTGTTAGATTCCGAATTTTATTTTCTAAAGCTGTTATTTGACGCTTATATTTCTAAAATTGATAGAAAACCATCTAAAAAATTTATTATGAATGTTATAAAAAGTCTATTATGAACCTATAAAGTAAAGTACCACTGGTTATCCAATTTTAACAAAAATCAACTATGTTATTTATATCGACATAAAATCATCCAAAAATATGTAATTTGAAAATTATGCAATTAATATAACTTTTGATGAAAATCTATCATGACCTTCAATTAAAGTAACACTTCCTATGATCATGTAGTGACCAAAATGGGAAGTGCACAACTAGATGTTACAACATTCCCAAATACAAAATTTCAATATTCGACGGTTAACCGTTTTTGAGTTACCATACGAACGTATGTACAGACGTCACGACGAAACTAGTCGAAATCAGTACAAACTTTTCTGTTACTTTGGTGAGTACCAACATGTATTTGATTTCTTGTCTTAATTAAATTCATAATTCATAAATGTTTTATAATACTGATTTATATTAAATCTAATTTAATATGTATAATAACACCACAAACTGTATTTTGAATTGCTTATTTTTGAATGTTTTGTGTTTTAGAACTGAGGGTGAATGTATAACATTCGAAACTAGTTTTCAATAAAATAAATTTATAGAAGTGGCAAATAATTTATCAATCCATAATTAGATTGATCCTTCTATACGATCATGCGGATGTCAACTAACTAGTCAAAATGGACTCAATGGTGGTCAAACTGGGTATTTTAATTGAAATCTGAATACCGAAAATTTTCGCATGATAATAATATCTTTATAACGTAAAAAACAACACAACAATTGAGAAATTGAGAAAATAATATTGTTTGATCTTCTAATTAGTCAATGCGAGTTCTCTCAATGTTAGCTTTAGTGAGCGCAACATGTCCCATTATGCACGAGCTGTAATTTAGTTAGAAGAGTGAAGTATATTCTGCTCCAGTGCTAAGAGCCTTTACCTCACGAAGGCAGAACATTCGTTTGCACCTCCATTCAACGAAATTCTGAAAGATAATGAGAAAGAATCCGACAATATTATTTCTTCCACAAAAGTATAATTTTAAATAAGAGAATAATCTAGCGCAGATGTTTCCGGACAGTGGTAGGCGTATCACTGCTGGTATGCAAGAACTTTTCAGGTGCTACGCGAACAAAATTCATCTTTTTAATACGTTCAATGTGGCATAATATTTTATTTTTTAATTATTATTGTAATCATCAATTATAAGATGAATAAGCACGATCTACAATAAATAAAAGTAATTCAGGATGGTTACCGTGGTAAAGAGGAAAGCACTCTGTGTTGAAGTGGACTTAAAAATCAAGTTGAGCTCCATCAAGGCTTACTTTGATGCTCTGATTGTAAATAAACAATACCATATTTCCAACCAAAAACATGTTAACATTACAGTTGCTGTTGTTATGTGATACTATTTCCATTTTCGGTTTTGATTTTTGGTTTATTATTTTCAATAATACACGTGTAGAATCGAACAAGGAAAAAATGTTTGTAACCTCCTCCCCTCAAAATTTGAGGTTTTGCGTTTCAAGATATGTAGAATCTAAATATCGAATAAAAAAAAAAAAAATCCGTCCGTCCGCAGTCCGCGTTTTTCCTCCGAGACTACTGGACCGATTTTGTTGAGATCGGACAGCAGAGTCACACGTCACACCAGAATGATCCTCGGAAGTTGATATTACCATCCGTTTGTTCGTTTAAAAATGGCGACCGATTAGAGATTTTATAAGCCCATAACTTGGCTATTTGTAAAGATAGAAGGGAATGTAAGGCGTTTTGGAATTAGCATACCAAGGCATTAAAAAAAAAAAAAAAGTAAACAACAAAAAATCTATAAAAATGCTTTGGTTTATTATTTTCAATAATAGACCTTCGTAATCGACCAAGAAAAACTTTTTTAACCTCCTCAAAAAAAAAAAAAAAAAAAAAAAAAAAAACATCCGTCCGCGACTTTTCTCCGAGACTACTGGACCGATTTTCTTGATATCCGAACATTGGAAAATTTTATGATTAGGTTTTCTTATGATTAATCGAAAAAAATCATTTAAATTGGACCAGTATTAGTTGAGATATAGCGTAATGAACTTCGTAGACATTCTCCGGCGCGGCTGGTCATCGTGGCCCTAGGCCTCCTGAATTATCTATTGGGCTTCTGACTTCCTCGCATCTCCTAAAAAACAATAACCATAACCTAGCAACGACATACTTGCCAGTTGTCATATGATTTATTATCGATAACTGTTACTTTAGAAAGTAACTGGTAGTAAGTAGCAGCTTCTTTTATTAGTCTTAAAATTTTGAATTTTTTGTAAGAGCCTTTTTTTTCTTTCTGAACTATAAATCTGTTAGTAGTATGCCCATGTGGGTTTAAGTAAGAAAGTGTGTGTATTTATGTTCTGTCCAATTTTCTAATCTTCAGTTTGGACAGTTTTGAAAAAAAAAAAAAAGTCGTTAGTTTATAGTGTTTCTTTTTAGTTTGTCGTTTGGACCCCAGGTCACACTTCGGTCGAATATTAGTCCAAGGTAACCTGCTGTGTCCGCCTGAGGAATTTGGTTGTCGCCAATATAAACTGCTGGACACAAAACACATGCTTGCTTATTCATAAGATAAAATACTTCGTCTGCATATAATAAAATATGGACGGGTGGCATTTTATAATACCAATGGAAATAATTAAAAATCATATCAATATTAAAAGTAGGTAAAACCAAAATTGATGTGACTAGATGCCTCCCAGTTAAAATTGTATTTATAAATCCAAAGGATATAAATTAAAAACGACATTAAATTCTAAAAATTCTTCGACATTAAAAACGAATTTCATACTGTATGGGAGTTCAATGTAACCAAGCAGTTGGATCAACGGGGATAGAGAGGAAATCTTTCAAAATTTACAGGATTATGGTTAGTAGCATTAAAAAAGTCTTAAAGAAATGGTGTACCTCAAGGCTCTGTAGAGTAACTCTTACTGTGAATCACATCTTTGAGGAGTGTCCTAGGTACAGAAGGATAAAGGAGGGACGCGGAGTGCCTCGGCATATCTGCAGTGGCATTAAATTTATTTACTATGATTTGATTATGAATATTATACTATAGTTTTATTGACTGCATTGAAGTAACATAATCGTAATATATCATTTTCTTTGTTTATATGTTAATATATAACTGTTCATAAAAGATCAATAAATTGAATCGTTCTTACTGCAGCAGTTTTTTTGCTCTTAAAATCAAAAACAAATCAATATTTTCCAAAATAAGTATCTTCCATTCTTGTGAATTATAAGTCATTTTCTAAAGTCAGTGAAGCCAGTCTCGAGACATGGTATACTGTTAATATTGAAGTACCGGTCAACGTGGCCATCAAAATTAAAAACAAAAATCCTTAATATATAATAAAACAAAAAAACAGCTCATACTGATTCCCAGAATATTGGTTCCTGCTGCCGAATTGGAAGGCTTATATTGCTCCTTCCTTAGAGAACACTCAATAACAGGGCTTTTTAGGAGAATCGAACCCAGAGTACCAATGCTGATAAGATACACAGGTGCGTTATATTGACTCAGCCCTGCCTCCGATAATCAAATCTCTTCTCTATGTACCACTCCAGGATCTCAATTTCTTCCTTTATAGAAAATAATTTCGCACAGATTTTGGTTCTCATTGGTAAAGTACAATCATAAAACTGTTTAAGTTGTACAAGCGCATATTAAAAAACAAATCAAAGTAATTGTCAAGTAAAATTAATTTAAATAAAAATGTTCAAATTAATCTGAAAATGTCCAAGGAATACATAAAGAGGGATAGGACCGAGACGTAGACAGTAGTTTTGCGTTGGATCTGACCTTATAGACACCGGCTTTGAGGGGGTCAGTTAAAGGATATATGAAGATAAGAATTAGTGTCGGAATCGGCATCGAAACTTCGGATTGATTTTTATTATTCATGTTATTTATTTGTTTTTTTCGTTACGGCCAGGATGAGATCACGTTATTTCAACTGTTTTCTTCCTTTGGGTTTGTTGTTGGCCCAGTACCGTCACATCCGTTCTCGATGTCTCTACTTCCGCTCTTCAGCCCACATCCTGCCTGTTTTGAGCTTGGGCTTTTCCTGGAAACTCCGGAGTGCTGGAAATTTTATCCTAAGAGGATCACGCTCTTGAACATCTACCCATGTAATTCCCACTTCTTGCAAATCCTTCTCTACTTCTGTAAACCATGCCCCTTTTTCAACATTTTTCAGACGAAAGTGTATCCATTAAAAATAAGAAATTTGGACAGTATTTTTTTGGTTGGAAATATGGTATTGTTTATTTACAATCAGAGCATCAAAGTAAGCATTGATGGAGCTCAACTTGATTTTTAAATCCACTTCAACACAGAGTGCTTTCCTCTTTACTACGGTAACCATCCTGAATTACTTTTATTTATTGTAGATCGTGCTTATTCATCTTATAATTGATGATTACAATAATAATTAAAAAATAAAATATTATGCCACATTGAACGTATTAAAAAGATGAATTTTGTTCGCGTAGCACCTGAAAAGTTCTTGCATACCAGCAGTGATACGCCTACCACTGTCCGGGAACATCTGCGCTAGATTATTCTCTTATTTAAAATTATACTTTTGTGGAAGAAATAATATTGTCGGATTCTTTCTCATTATCTTTCAGAATTTCGTTGAATGGAAGTGCAAACGAATGTTCTGCCTAAGTGAGGTAAAGGCTCTTAGCACTGGAGCAGAATATACTTCACTCTTCTAACTAAATTACAGCTCGTGCATAATGGGACATGTTGCGCTCACTAAAGCTAACATTGAGAGAACTCGCATTGACTAATTAGAAGATCAAACAATATTATTTTCTCAATTTCTCAATTGTTGTGTTGTTTTTTACGTTGTAAAGATATTATTATAATATGAAAATTTTCGGTATTCAGATTTCAATTAAAATATCCAGTTTGACCATCATTGAATCCATTTTGACTAGTTAGTTGACATCCGCATGATGGTATAGAAGGATAAAACTAATTAGGGATTGATAAATTATTTGCCACTTCTATAATTTTGTTTTAATTGAAAACTAGTTTCGAATGTTATACATTCATCGTCAGTTCTAAAAACACAAAAAAAATTCAAAAATAAGCAATTCAAAATATAGTTTGGTCATTATTATAAAACATTTATGAATTCTGAATTTAATAAATCAATACATACATCAATTTAATAGATCAAATACATGTTGGTACTCACCAACGTAACAGAAAAGTTTGTACTGATTTCGATATTCTTCTTTCCTAGAAGATAAGTAAATCCTGTTCGAAAATCTCGCTTGGTTCATTCCTGCCATGTGACCCCTCTCTTTCACATGTCAGTTATTTTTTTTTTCTACGTGCAGATAGAGCTCATGGTTATATTCACCATTTTCCTTTACTGGACCCAAACCTTTCCTCAAAATCCTTCTTTCTCTAACTTACAGGTTTTCTATAATTCCTTTCCTATTCATTGTAAGGTATTCTGCAGTATACGAAGCTCCCCGGTTGAATAACTGCTGAAGGGCTCACTTTCGAACTCTCGGAGCCTTCACACTTGGGAGTTTTACTCTTGAGAGGATATCTACCACTCACGAGAGTAAAACTGTTGAAAATATATCGATATAAGCGATATTACCTCCCCTCCCCCCCCCTCCTCAGATATATCGTAATATCGATATTAAAATTTCGAAAGCGATACGTTAAAAAAAATATGAAATAAAAAAAAAAACTTGTAGTGTGGTGTGTTCGCGTTATTATGCGTAATGGTTATGTTCTAGAGATGGAATGTCGAAAGCAAAGTCTGAACGAGACGGAAGTAGATTAGGAGATAACCTGCTTCTCGATATTTAATCCTGTTGTCCTCCTGGAATTGAACTAAATAAAAACAATATCTTAATTATATTGGAAGAGAAATATCGATATTTCAAAATATCTTTAGTTCCTTTATCAAATTAAAAAAAAAAAAAAAATGAATCGGAAGGAGATTAAAAGATAACCTTACTTTTAATATTTAATTCCTGCTGTAAAGGAACGTGATAAAATTAATATCTTAATGATATCGGCAGTGAAATATTGATATTATAAAAAAAATAATATCTTATTAATATGGGCCCAGAAATATTGATATTATATATACAATATCTCAATTATTTCGGCACAGAAATGTGGATATAATAAAAGAAAGATCTTAATTATATCGGCACAGCATTATCAATACGCGTGTGCCCCTTTAAAAGATTTAAAATATCGAGGCCCGATATATCGAAATCTTTTTTTCTCGATATATCGAACTACTATTTCGAAATATATAAAAACTATCGATGCGATAAATATCGATATATTTTTTCGATTTTCACATCCATCGATTGTGAAAAACTTGTTCGATTTTCTCTTTGTCAATAAGGTATTATATATACGTGGAAAATGTAGTTTCTGTCCAAGTGCACACCTTTCGACGTGGAATTAGCATATTATTTACGGTTAGTATTCGCTTTGTGAACATAACTGTTTTATATTTATTAAATACTTATATTTATTTTCACTGCTGTCAATCAAATATTTTAACCGAATTTTAGCACACTTCCAATTATCTTATGAAGCTGAAATTTGGTACAAATATATAAACCCGATGACAACGCAATATTGTAGTGTTACTGATATAGTCTGATGACGGACCAGCTATGTAGAACGGCTCGGCTGATTTTGAGGGATCTTGGCGCACACGTTTCTTATAAATTTTTTATAAGTGACTAAAAAAGTCTTAAAAAATAAAAATTGAAAAAAAATGATGAAGTCTTAATTAAAAGCTTTTAGGTAGATTAAAATTAGTTTTCATTAAAAAAATATCTGATGTGGACAACACATGATTTCCTTGTACGCCTATTGACCTATGAATGATTCTCAAAAATGATCCTGAATTTGGTTCCTACTTTTCGAAGATCGCAGTATCACAAAAACAACACTCGGCGTCGCGACATCCATATATCACACACAAATAGGGAGGAAAACTAGTATTTTACACTAAATTTTAACACTTAAAATAAGTAATAAAAATGTTTAATTGGATTGGAAACCAAATTGCGTTTGTAACCTTTATTACCGAAACATATGATTTATGTATTTAATTTAAATATAATTTTTAATGTAAGCTTATTATGACCTTCAAGTAAAGTACCGTTTTAGGCTCACCAATTTTAACCAAAATATAGTAAATACATTCACATCAATATAAAAGTCCTATTTACCAAATTTGAGATGTTTTACATTATACTTTAATATAATTTTTGATGAAAGTCTAATATGACCTTCAAGTAAAGTACCGCTTCCGGTTTTCCAATTTAGACCAAAATGTAGTATGTTATTTAAATCAATAAATAAATTATAAATACTAAATTTGAGAAGTTTTGTATAGTATTTTAGTATAATTTTTGATGAAAATCAATTATGACCTTCAAGTAAAGTACCACTTCCGGTGATTAAGCAGTGACCAAGTTATGAGAAATTCCGTTTTTGAGTTATGCGAAATACGAACGTACGTACGAACGTATGTACGTACAGTCGCCACGACGTAACTAGTCAAGATGGATTCAGGAATGGTCAAAATGGATATTTCCGTTGAAATCTGAAAACTGAAAATTTTCGCGATTACAATACTTCCTTCACTTCGTACAAGGAAGTAAAAACAATTAATTTTATTGGAATTTCTGTTTATATTTTGGTTTAAAAAAAATTTATATTGTTTGTTATTTTTTAAAATAATTAATATCCTAACTTGTTAATGAAACTAATGCAGAGAAGTTACTCCTTAAATCTTACTATTATATGTAAGAACAACCTGTTTTTCGTTTGTTACCGCCAACACCGAAAACTACAGAACCAATGTTTACCAAATTTAAACTATATCATCTTTATTGTTCCGGGATGGTTTTGCACTAATTATATTTACCGATCATTAAAAATAATAATAAAGTTAGTGGCTGCCCAAAATAAAAATAAAAACCATTCTTCCGCCAAAACGTCTAAAATAATGTAAATGAAACTTTTCTAAAATGTTCTCTTTAAAGCCCGTAATCTATTCATACATGAACTACATCCCCGAGAAAAAGAATGAAAGAATATTTTATTTGCCTATAACTCAAAAATTATACATTTTTGCTTATTATACGGACGTTCATTTGAAACATAATTCAATTTCCTACTAAGGAAAAAAAAAAATCATCTAATGTGTACCTGAAATTAGCATCTAAAACTGCTTTATTTTATATCTCGAGTTTGAAAAATGATAAATTAGACCATTATTTTAGCAAAGATACAGCGCATTGAACATAAGGGCGCTGCTTCCTGAAAGTATTGTATTCGGGTCAGCATTGATTTGTCTGTGTCAGGATTGAATCATTTATGTAACAATAATTGATATCAAGTATCTAATCTATGTGTGTGTATATATATATATATATATATATATATATATATATATATATATATATATATATATATATATATATATATACAAAAATCAAACAATAGCGAAGTATTGCCGGCTCAGCTAGTAATTTATATTTACGATGTGAGTAAATGAATAATGAAAAAAATATTTTTGACAAAGTTCATATTATTAAAAACCCGTCTCACTGGTTCGCAATTAAAGCAATCATCACTAACGAGGTGTTCCATTCCAGAGAACTTCATCAGAAGAGAATCGATCAATAATCGAGATTAAAGAAATCGGAAAGTCTCACCGAAGTCCGGCCTCCACTCCCTACCTTTTTAACTTACGGTTCGATGGTTCGTTTGAGGTTTGGTTCGAAAAGTTCTGGAAGGCCGTGGCCAATCAGCCGTGTGTAATTCTAATGAAGGGACGAATTTAAAATCTTAAGGGCCACTTGCCTCGAGTCATCTACCGTTCCTTCCTCCATCCGCCCTTCATAGCTTCCGGGGAAAGTGCCATCGAAAATGAATCGAAGCCATAATATGGATAAATTGTTTCATAGAAACAAATAATAGGATTTAAAATATAAAAGAAATATTTATAATGATTCGCATACTATATATTGTATCATGATGTCTTTCCTACCTAAAATTGTTTTTATTTTTTACATGAATTAATAGTCTTTTCTATTTTATAATTATAAAAAGAAAAATGACTAAATTTTTAAAGTTAAATTAAATACTACTTATTAGTTCGGAAAATGAAGCAATATAGATTTGAATTTAGATATACAATCTTATCTTATGCTAAGTTTAAATAATATGTAATTAAAGCAGGAACAATTCCAATGAATACGAATGTTACAATTGAATGCAAAGCAGTTAGTTAGCACAAATGATGCTAGAGTGTGCTAGTCCGGCAAGGTTCGGGTGACCTCGGAATGAACAAGTGATATATATATATATATATATATATATATATATATATATGTGTGTAATTCTGCGATTTAGAAAGGATACGACTGTGAACGTTGGCTAAAACAAAATAGTTTATTCAGTAACTTTTAATACAATCAATTAAGTCATTATATCCAAATAATACAAAATATACAAACTTACCTAAAATAAAATAGAATTGTATACGAGTCTTTTATTCCCTAAATCACTATAATATATTTTACTAACAAGCTTGCTGATTAGTACAACCTTCATTTATAACAAAAGCAAATACACAGCTGTCCAATGTCATTTAAAAGTAAATGATCTGAATCAATAATTAATCTCGTTAATTATTAATTTACATATATATATATATATATATATATATATATATATATATATATATATATATATATATATATATATATATATATAATCTCGGCCATATTTTGTTCAGGAATCAATATTCATGTTGTTGTAATCCAATATTATCATATTAATTTCACTAGTAAAGTGATATTTTTTAAATATTTAATTGGTTAAATAAATTTAACATGTTCCTCATAATAGATATCTTTATTTGGATACTTTACTTCGTACTTATATTTTTTGTAAAATTTTGTTGATTAAATTGGCTCTTCATTAAAATATATAATAGGCTCTCGATTTAAAAAGGGCGGATGAATCGATAAAGGAAGGGGATAGTGCAGTGCAGTGGATGGAGTGTGTTCGACACTAGAGGGCGCACTGCAGTTCAGCTGAGTGGTTTATTTTTAATTTTACCGCCGGCGGCAACAATGCTCCTTTCACCTCCCGGAAAAAATTCCACCTTTTTTTTTAGACAAACTGAGGCCACGAAGGCGGGCCGTGATAAGCTAAGCCTATCTACTCCTTCGGCTCTTGAAGGTGATTGGATCTCATAGGATTAGGAGACTCTAATTCTCATTACTACGCCGAGATAGAGTGACAGAGTGTGTGTGAGAGAGAGAGAGCGAGAGAGAGAGAGAGAGAGAGAGAGAGAGAGAGAGAGAGAGAGAGAGAGAGAGAGAGAGAGAGAGAGTGAGGATATTAAATGATTGTACATATGTAAAAAAAATAGTGTTCAAAATCAATTTATTGATGTTCAAAATAGAATTAGTTTATCCTTTCATACAGACAAACCAATGACTAGAAATACGTTCTTGTTGTTTTTACTCAGGAGCTTTACAACACTTTTCATACTAAACAACGTCCTACTGATCCTCTGACCTAAGGAAATAAAATTTATGGAAAATAAAAACATCATGCGCTGTAGCTTTGCTAATATTGATCTATTTTGATGATTTTTTATATTATTTTTTTTATTATAGTTTTGAGATTTCAATTATGTTTCAAATGAATTTTCGTAAAATTGATCAAAGTGTATTTTTCGAGCTTTTTTAAGTGGTTTTTCTGTATTTGTGCAGCCGCTGCATCTATATCGGAAAATTTTATTATTGCAAAAACATCCAGGAATCATGAAGATGGTATGATTAAAATTTGGTAAAGATTTGTTCTGTTGCTTCGGAGATTAAAGAGTTTGAACAAACGAACATTTACATTTTTATTTAAATATAGAATAGAAGAAAAGAAAATTAGTTATATAAAATATGAGAAGTAAAAATTGTATCGTTTTCCTCCTGACCTTCTCGATTAAATGAAAGTAGTAAGTTATATATAACTAATATTAAAAAAAATTTCTCAGGTTTAATTCCAATTCTCCTACTATATGATTCAACAGGAATTACATATTCAAATATTTTTGGAAACTTTTTAAAAGTTTCGTATATTCATTTATTACATTCTACTCCGCTTTGTATAATTGTTTGTTACTACTTAAAATACACAATTACACTATTATATTTTATTTTTCAATAGAAAATTTCATATACAATTTCAAAACAAAATGGAAAAACTTTCACTTACTACCCTACATTGAGTAGAAGTTAATTTCTGTTTAAGAAATAGTGACATTTAATTTCCAATAAATAAAATAAAATTGGAAATAATTGACTACAACTATCACTGTTTGGTCAATCTCCATTACCTTCGACGACTATATATGCTAGATATTAATTTTTCAAAAATCTTTATCCTTCTAACGGTACAATATACATCTATAATAATACTCTTATTTCGAACTGGAAAAATATTTCTTATTTTCCACCTTTAGTTAATTAACAAATAATTCCATAGTTTGTATTAATTCATTTTTTAGTACTACTAACATTGAGAGTCTGTTAATAATTTCAAATAAACAAAATTAAAGATTATTTAGAGAAAGCCATTTTGAAAATTCGGTAATTCAGCTCTGTCAAACTATTTAAATAAAAATAAAATCCATCTGATATTAAAGAATATTTAATTGTTCATTTCTAACGAAATTGATCAAAATCGTTAGAGCCTTTTTTGAAAAAATAGTAAAAATTCGTAAAACCGATGATGTCAAGTGCCCTTCCGGTATTTTTACTTGCTAGTACGAAGTAAAGGAAGTATTGTAATCGCCATTTTGACTAGTTTCGTCTTGGCGTCTGTACGTACATTCGTATTTCGCATAACTCAAAAACAGTTAGCCGTAGAAAGTCGAAATTTTGTATTTAGGATTGCTGTAAAATCTAGTTGTCATCTGTAATTTTTGGTCACTGTTTGATTACCGGAAGTGGTACTTTACTTGAAGGTCATAATTGATTTCCATACAAAATTATATTAAAATACAATACAAAACTTCTCAAATTTAGTATTTATAATTTATATATTGATTTAAATAACATACTAGATTTTGGTCTAAATTGGAAAACCGGTTATAATAAGCTTACATCAAAAATTATATTTAAATTAAAAGAGAAATCATATATTTCGGTAATAAAGGTTACAAACGCAATTTGGTTTCCAATCCAATTAAACATTTTTATTACTTGTTTTAAGTGTTAAAATTTAGTTTAAAATACTAGTTTTCCTCCTCATTTGTGATATCAACAAGTCTGCAGCATGGGAATAAGATATTAGTTAAGTGGGTTTTTCCGCTTAAAATGTCGATTTCCAATCCTTTATCCAGTGATATTGGCAGTTTTATTGTTGTCACGGAACATGGAGAAATATCTTGGAAACTAGTTACCTACTGGAGGAAAACGACATATAATAACGGAATGAGACCTCCAGTAACAGTAATGTGTTTTTTTGTGTGTATGTGTCAATAGATTGATGACGGGACGCCGAGTGTCGTTTTTATTGCAATCTTCGGAAACTAGTAACCAAATTCAGTATCACTTTTTGAGCCACGGATTTATAATTTAATAGGCGTACAAGGAAGTCATGGATTTTGAACCATATGAAGCTATAATTTTCAGGAATAATTAACTACCGAGTCGATCCTTATAGCGGAGGACTCTGTATTATATTATTATAGATATATTATAATATATTATAATAATATTTCGGTATTATATTACTCCATAAACACCTAACCCACAATCTATAACAATATATTTTCTTTCTTAAATGTCTCTCCAACTCCCTTTTTCCTCAATCCTTCGATAATTCCTTTAAACCCTACACCATATCGAAATCAATTAATTTTAAATGATCACCTTATTCCTATAGGTTCTACTAAAATTAAAAATCCGTGAGGAAGTACAATACAGTGATTACCTCCATTAATGAATTTCCTCTCTTACCCGTCTATTAGAAGCTAACATGAGTGATAAACATATGTGCCCATAATTATGAAAGTGAATTACGAAACTCAACGGCGGAGAAATTAAAAAAAAACTTTATTGAAAAACAAAAGTTACAACTTGCATTACGACTAGCTACATACTAATGGTACAGATCTCCCTAGCTTAAGATTTATAGGGGTATATATAGGAGCGTGAGAGGGAGGTGGCTCAGAGTGTCGACTCAGCACAGTTCCTTACCGTAACTATTCCCTCCTTTTTAAAGTGAGGACCTCCGAACTATGATTTCTGTTTTTCGTTAAGGTAGGAATGCCACGCTCTGGACCTTGCGTCATAGACGGATGATTGGGCAGTAGGATTTGGTGTTGGGTCAGGTGTTACAATCGTTGTTAAAGGTATTGGGTTGTTAATGTTATTTATACAAAGGGTTTTAAGTTTATAATAATAAAATAATAAATGATGAACAAATAAATATATACATAATGTCATAGTTATATATATCATAATATCTGAATAAGTAGTTATAGAATAATCCTCTAGTGTTTCTATTTTCAAGGTTCCTAAATCTAAGGTATGTACATCTTCATAACTATAATTAGTAAAAATAACATTATCAATACTATGTAAAGATATAATAGGTATATTTACATGTTCTTCATATCTTACTGCTATAGATTTATTTACAAATATTTCGTCTTTGTCAAGACTTATCAAACTAGTGTTAGGCAAATGATATAACGTGGGTTGTGTTATGTTAGTCTCAATTGTCGATAAATTAAATGTTAGATACTGATTAAGAATAGGTAAAAGTTTGATAAAAGGTTTTTGTGAAATTCCTATTATTTTACAATGTTCTAACTTTAGATTGTTACTTAATTCTAAAATACATTGATCATATATTATACTAAGACTTTTATAATTACAATAGAAGTTGGAGTTATATTTTAAACATTTTCCTTTATAAAATTCATTATTATGTCTTACAACTAAAGTATTTTCTACTGGAATTGTTACTATGGTTTCTTTATAAACTGTCGGGTATGATAATACAAAATAAGTAGTCGAAGGGGCAACCATTAATGGTAATTTTATAAAGAAGTAAATCATTCCGGAATCAGACATTGAACAAATTGCTTTACTTAATAACCAATTCAATTCCACATCCCTAGTCAATAACCTTTTATAGGGGATTTTTATATTCATAATTTCGTCATAAGAAAGAACGCTAGGATGAGTTATACCGAGTTTACATTGTTCTAGAGCATCCTCTGTTTCTTGTAACTGCGTCTCTATAAGAGTTAAATAAGCTAAAAGATCGTGATAAGATAACCTGACGAGTGTTGTATCCAAAACCCTATTATTCGTTTCTATACTATTTTTGAAATGGTTTAAGATTATGATGTCTTTATTTAATTCTTGAGTTAATTTCCGATTAAGGCTAAGTCTAGCTTCCTCGTTGTGCTCTATGTGATATAAGTTATTTTCTACCTTTTGTAGGATGGCATCATACCGTTCTTTATCGTCACTGTCCACCGTGCCCCCCAACCAAGATAAGGCCTTTCCCAGTCCATTCACAATTCCTCGTTTTTCTTTTTTTATATGGCTACGTTTAAGAAGGTGGGTGATCTGATCTATTATACGTTCATATCTCTTTTCTAATATTTGATGTAACATTTTAAATTCTTTTTCAGTTTTTAAGTTATTAATATGTGTTTTTAGAGTGGAGATTTCGTCATTCAGCTGGGACAGGTTTTTATAGTGAAGGAAAGTGTACCATTCCGTCATCACATACGACGAATTCATCTGAATGATCGAAGCCCCAGGGCCATTCGACAACGTCTGGATTTTCAACGTTTCTACTCGAAGGGTCAGTGCCTGAAGAATGAGGATCAGAAGAAACTTGAAATAGTCCTTCATCTTCAAAATCTGCAACAGGAAGAGTAGTAGGATTAGCTTTCAGTGCTTGAATCCTTTTTTCAATTTCCTCATTCAATTTCTGGGCATACGCATTATCAGCAAGACATTCATTTTGGTTCGTGTCTTGATGCGTTGTGGGTTTATCTTTATGTTTTATTTTCTTCGGTCTTTTAATCTGGCTTGCGTGTAATTTTTTCTTTTTCCCTCTAGATGATAAAAATTTCCCGTTAGTTTGTTTACCCTTTTGATACTTTACGTCCTTTTTATTGGAACTGGGTTTCCTGATATAAACGTCTTCTGGTAATTTAGGTAAATCTTCCCTATTTTCGTTTGTTTTATTAATATATTTTTCCTTATTTTTTTCAATACTAGTTTTTATAGCTTCCCTAGTACTCTTTAGATTTTGATGGTATTCCTGAACTAAATACTCCTGGACTTCCGGGTTGTCGTTGTAATTTTCCCTGCTTATTCCAAACGTTATTTCGTTCGGGCTTAATTTTAAATTTTGGTTCATGGAATTGTTGTAGGCAATAGTCGCCATTTCTAATTTTTCTTCTTCCGACGCTGTGGATTGCGTATTGATAATCTTAATTAAATCGAGTAAAGTAGAACTTGCCCTGTTAAGCAGTCCTAATGAATTTGGGTGGTTCGGTGTCGTTTCGTGTTTTTCTATTTTTAAATATTTCAGGAAATCTCTGAATAAATTGTTATCATACTCGCGGCCATTGTCTGTAGTGATGATGAGAGGTTTGGGGAAATGGACTAAATATTTTCTCAGCGTCGCCATTGATTCAATAGCGTTTGCTGTTATGCTGTATCTTGTAAATAATTTCTTCGAAAACGTATCTGCTATAATATAGACGTAATAATTCCTCATATGGAGTGTATCCATCATGATAGCATCGAATGGTTTCTCGGGTGTTGGAGTTATCATAAATTTTGGTCTGATGGGCCGTCTATCATACTTGATTTGATTGCAGATGTCACATTCATTGATTATATCGGCAATATGATCTTTCATATTTGGCCAATAATATTTAGTTTTTAATTTTATGTAAGTCTCATTAATCCCTCTATGGCACGATTTCCCAATATGTTGGTCCAAAATCAATTCCTTTTGTTCATTTTTATTAGTAATATCTGGTAGAAATAATAAATATTTTTTTATTCTATTCGTCGGAAATTTTTCTCGAATAATTTCGGTAATTTTATTATACAGGCCTTCGTACCAATTAGTTTCGCTTTCAACTCCTTTTATCTTAGGTAAGCAGTAAATACCATACGTTGCGTTGGGCTGCAGAATTTCCAGTAGTTTATTTTCCAATTGTTCAGCGTTTTGATTGAAAGGATACGTAAGTTCGATCGTAGTTCTATTTTTATTAAAGACCTTCTCGACCTTGGTGTCATTGAATCCCTTTGTGATGACGATTTGATTTTTCTCTACGTTGACTGGCCTCTGGTCGTCATCAACGATAAGAATCCTGTTATCTGAGGACTCAGCTGAGTGTTGGGTGTCAAGAGATAACTCGTCCTCCTCTGTCATATGATGCATGTCGTACTCGGGTGTCTCCGAGACATGCTTGTCAACAGGATGTCGCGACAAGTGGTCAGCGACTTTATTCGCTTTACCCTGAATATGCTTAATATCATATTCGTAGTCTTCTAGGAGCAGTTTCCATCTGATGAGTCGGGCGTTCTGAGTCTTGCACGTCTTTAGATATTCGAGAGGCTTGTGGTCTGTGTAGATAAAAAATTTCCTACCGTACAGATAAGGTCTGAAATGATTACAGGCCCAAATTATAGCTAAGCACTCTTTCTCGGTGGTCGAATAATTTTGTTCTGCCTTATTCAGTGTCCTAGAAGCATAGCAAACGGGGAGTTCTTTACCATTCTTCTTTTGGGCTAATACCGCGCCTATAGCATAGTTACTCGCGTCGGTAGTTAGATAGAAGTCCTCCTCGAAATTTGGTACTTGAATTATGGGACTGCTACAGACCAAATTTTTTAATTGTTCAAATGCCTCTTTATATGACTCTGGTATTATATCACTCTCTCCTTTACGTAGACACCTCGTCATGGGAGCGGCTATTTTGGCATAATTGGGAATCATCTTACGATAAAATCCCGTTAGACCTAAGAAACTTTTTATTTCTTTTTCAGTCTTTGGTAATTTAAATTCTTTGACAGCCTTTATTTTATCTGGGTTTGGCTCAATTCCATTTTCACTTATGATGTGACCGAGAAATAATAACTCTCTCTTGCAGAACTCGGTTTTATCTAGCTGTATCTTTAAATTATGTTTCTTTAATTTTTCCAAAACTGCCTTTATATGTTTTAAATGGTCACTGAATGTTTCCGAAAAAATGATAATGTCATCCATGTACACAAGCACATGTGGCATATCTGCAAATATGATATTCATGGTTCTTTGAAAGGTAGCCGGAGAATTCGACAATCCCATCGGCATTCTAAGGAACTCGAAATGCCCTTGATCGGTACTAAACGCTGTTTTATGAATCGAGTCCTTATGTACCTTTATCTGGTGAAAACCTGAACAAAGATCTATGGCTGTGAATATAGTGGCTTTTCCTAATTTTCCCAGCAAATCTTCTATATTTGGCAGAGGGTATCGATCCGGAATTGTTTCCCTGTTGAGCTTTCGGTAATCTATTACCATCCTTATCTTCTTTTGACCTGAAGCGTCGGCTCGCTTTGGAACTACCCATACTGGTGAATTGTATGGTGAATTACTCGGGGCTATTATTTTGCTTTCTAACATTTTATTTATTTCGTCTTTAATTTGTTCTCTGAATTGCTGCGGGTATCTATAATTTCTAGAATAAATCGGTTCATCAGTTTTGGTTTTTATCTGATGTTCTAAAAGATCTGTTGCAGATAAATTGTCCTTTTCCGTTTTAAAGATAGATGGATAATTTTTCAGAAGATTAAGTAATTCTTTCTGTTGTAGCGAGGGGATATGTTCGATTCTAACTAGTTCGGGTATGTTCTTTTCGACATTATCTACCGGCGGGTCTACTACTTCAACTTCTTGAAAATTCATCAATGGCAGTTGTACAGTTCCTTCTTTCTTACTTATTATTTTTACTTTATCTCTATAAATTCCGGAAGGTATTTCTATATCGTCAATTTTATAATCTATTAAGAAAATTTTCCCTTTTGGCAAGTCGGCAATATTTTCTCCTTCCTTTATTTCAATTGGTATCGTATCCCTATCCATTGTAAACGTAAAATCACCATATGCTGACCTAATTTTTCTTTCCTCAAAATCAATTTTGAATTTTAAATCGTCCATTAGTTCTGCACCGATCAAAACATCATGATTTGGACTAAAATCTAATATATAAAATTTAACTTTCGTTGGGCATTTTAAAAAGGTGGTACTAACATCAGTGGTTATTGTTTCGGTCCCTCTCTCTTCTCCAGCAGCGGTCCGAACAATAAAATTTTCTTTTTGCTTCTTGACTCCTGGTGGTACAATTTTTGAACTTATGTAATTTTTCTGTGCCCCCGTGTCTAATAACCATTTGCGATTTTTTTTATCGATAACAAACGGAAGGTCACGAAAATTATTTGTCTGTAAATCATGTACTTCTAGGTGTTGTAGTTGGGATCTGGGTCCTCCCCTAAAAAATGATCTTCTGAGCCTTCTTGTTTAGTTGTAAGCTTTTCTAGCCGTTCGCGGAGCTCCCTAATTTCTTTATCCCTTGGGTCTTCCTGATCTAAGTTATATACCGGTTGTCGGGGTTGGTTCTTCTGAAAACCGCTGACTGTGCGCATCGACACTGTGTTCGCAGGTTCCGCCTTTTCGAAAGGTCTATTATTTTTGTATTGTCCTGAACCATGTGAGCCTTGGAAAAACCTTTTCTGGTCCTCCGATTTCCACTGTTCTCTGTGTGGATAATTTCTCCTTTCATAATTATTATTATGATTTCCATTATAATGACCTTGCTGTTCCCTAGGTGAATATTTAGGAGGATAATCTCGGTGATCTCTCGGTGGGTATCTAGGTGGGTATCTTTGTCCTTCATTTCTTTGATGATAGAAATTAGGTTTCTGATTATTTTTATTTTTTTCAAAACTTGGTTTCCTTGAATCGTGTGTTTCCCCGGGTCTTCTCATATTACCGGAATTAACCAAATCATCGAACAAAAGATGATTCTCATTTTGAATTAGATTTCGAAGGTCATCCAAAGTTTTTAATTTTTCAGTTTTGGTCATCAAATATGTCCTAATATGTAGCGGCATATTTGTGAAAAAATGATATAGAATATTTTTTTCTAAGACGGATACAATCGTTGCCCTTTCAGGAATATTTTCTATCCTATATTTTGAAATTATTAGAGTTCGGCTCCTGTCTAATTTTTGAAGGAAATCTAACGGATGTTCCTTATGTTGTATTTTCATATTAAAAAGTTCGAATTGTAATTGTTCAATTGATCGTGAATCTCTGAATGTACTCTCTAAGTACCTTAATAAGTCGTTAACGCCAGTAAACTCGCAGGTGGTATTAATGTAATCTGCATCTCCTGTTAGTCTGGCGAGAATTTTGCTTAATAGGCGTTGGTCATTTAATTCTCGGAGATCATTATCGGGTTTGCAAACTATATTATGAACTTGTCTACATACGGTAACGAATTTTAGTAAATTATGTGGATCCCCGTTAAAAGTAGGAATGTGGTCATAATCCGCGGATTTAATTGCAAAAGATGAGGTTGCCATTTCGTCTGTATCAATAAATTCCTTAATATCAATAAATCTATTCTGAGTTAATCTCTGTGCTAGTTTTGACATACAATTTTAAGTATATATATTTTTTAAATAGCGTTTTTATAAATGTTAATAAAGAACAATATATTTATATATATAAAAAAGAGAAAATAATGTTTAAACAATTATATATAAAAAAAAATAAAATGAAATAAAAAATAAAAATGATGTTTTCAATAAAAGCTCCACTCACAATCTCTCCCAGAGTTTCGATGTCTGTCGGGGTGATCAGACGATTTTCGGCTCAGCAGCAAGTCCTTCTCCAAGATCTAAGAGTCTAAGCGGGGTGCCAGTCTCCTACAGGTGCGATATCCTCGAAAGGTAGATCGAATCTTGATTTCAGGTACTGCAGAGTTCGAGTCTAGAACCGCGATGATATATGCATGCGGTCCCTGTTTGGGCGCCAATTACGAAACTCAACGGCGGAGAAATTAAAAAAAAACTTTATTGAAAAACAAAAGTTACAACTTGCATTACGACTAGCTACATACTAATGGTACAGATCTCCCTAGCTTAAGATTTATAGGGGTATATATAGGAGCGGGAGAGGGAGGTGGCTCAGAGTGTCGACTCAGCACAGTTCCTTACCGTAACTGTGGTCTAAGTCAAAATTAAAAAAAAATGAATTTATCACTTATTTCACACGACATGATTTTAAACTAAATTTATTCAATGTAATTTTTACGATATCGTCAAAAATGAACCTTTAGATAGTAGTTGTAATTACAACGTTATACGGAATTTATTTAGTATTAATTATGAAAGTGGTCTAAGTCAACAATTTAAAGAAATTATACAAACATAACTTGAAATAACTTTTACCTAAAAGAGGAAGACCAAAAATATACTAAATTTTCAATTACTTCCATTATACAACACCACTAGACCAGTAAAGGAACAAAAACATAAAGATCTTATGTGTTTACATCCCTCCAGTTTTTCAGGAACATTTTAAAAATCTTAAAAATTCGAAATTATGATAAAAATGGATTACTTATTAAAAATGATTATTAAATGTTTAATAAAAAATGGTAAAAATGGTTAATAAATTATTTCATTAAAGTTGTTGTTTCAAATAAAAATCACAATTTTTTATTACTTTAAGTCAATTATAGGACATTCAGTTAATTTTGAAAATGGTCTAAGTCAATTCAAGCTTTAAAAACAACATTTTCCTATGAAATTCACACAAAATTTCATATCTATAACAAATTTCCATTAATCAAGACTAATAAAATTATAAATTGAAATGTCGCATAATATAAAAATATTTTTTAATTTATTCAAATGCGATTCATTAAATATCTCGAAACAAGAAATATATGACTTAGACCACTTTCATAATTATGGGCACATATGAAGAACCTCTCCACATGTGCTTTCACAAATTTTATAATAGTTGGATCACAGAAAAAATGACACATCAGTAAAGCCAATGATCTGTAGCAATGTTAGCATATGTGTTTGTACTTTGTTGTTCCGAAAGTATGCAGCTACTAATGAAAATTTACATTTTTTTTACTTATTATTATTTTTTTATTTTTTTTTGAGACGCGATATTATGAAATATTCGGCGAATTTAGATGAAACTTGTCTTATTCATCAATAACAATTGATTGTAGGCAGATCATCGCCTCTCTCCGAAGCGACTATATTTTTCTAGAAAAATTATTATACTCATGCAATATTCAAGGTTTCCTAAATTATTTAATTTACATATTTATCGCAGTGTTACATAGTAATTGTAAAAAAAACATGCTGTTACTACTTAATCAATTAAGCAAATGGATTCCAAATAAATAAATAAATAAATAAATAAATAAATAAATAAATAAATAAATAAATAAATAAATAAATAAATAAATAAATAAATAAATAAATAAATAAATATATATATATATATATATATATATATATATATATATATATATATATATATATATATATTATATATATATATTAATTAATTAAAGTCATACAATAATTAATTTCGCGTTATATATATAGAACGTTTTATATATATATATATATATATATATATATATATATATATATATATATATATTAATTAATTAATTATTTTATTTCCCCTCGAATTTTGTTTCGATGATAAGAAAAAAAATTCGAGGGGAAATAAAAGAAATAAAATAATTAATTAAAGTCATAAAATAATTAATTTCGCGTTATATATATATATATATATATATATATATATATATATATATATATAGAACGTTTTATATATAATATATATATATATATATATATATATATATAGTCATAAATTCAAGTCCCATAAGGAAGGTTAATAGTCTCGTGAATTCCGTTTTTTTTTTAGGTTCCTGAAAAGTAGGCGTAAAATGAGTTATTTTATGACTGAGATATAACTTCCTCCAGTATTTAACTTTTCTTTTATTTCCCCTCGGAATTTTGTTACAATAATTAGAAAAAATAATGCATATTGTAAAATAAAAAAACTTGTATCTAAAAATTATGAATGTCAAGCATAGATAGACACGATTAAGACACATCATAGCAGAGATATAAACGTTTCCTCTCTCCCCTCGAAAATTATTTTAAGGAAACTCAAAACCTCTTTTAAATGATTGAAACTACGCCCCGAGAGGAAGGATGTAACATTTGCGTATCGCCGCGTCTGCCGTCTATGCTTAATGCTTCGACTCCGATACGACGGCGGCTGCGGTAGCAACGAAAAAGTCACTAATTCACCCGTCGATTCGGAAACAACAGTCCAACCGCTGCTGCGTCAATTGTATGAAGATCGTGCCTTCAATGTCAACATTATATCGATATAAAAATAATAAGGCCTATTATAACTAAAAATGACATTAATCGAGTTTTCTCAGTATCGATAGTATTGTTTTCACAGCTGTCGATATTTTAATATATTCGATATTTAGCGAGGGCTGAGCCGGGTCGGGAACTTTTAATGTCCCCGGCCAAGATTGACTTAGCTCCCTCATAAATATGGAACGCTTCTCGATGGAGCGAGCTAAATTAGAATGACAATAAAAAAAAAAGTTACCAAAATCGAAACCGAGCGAAGGAACGAAATTTCGTTAAGAACTATTTGCATATATTCCATTTTGAAATTTTATGTATTCCAATAAGTGTATAGAGTATCTTGTGAAAAAATTTCAATCATACTTTGTCGATATAACACCTATTTATCTTAACTTTCAAAAAAATTATTATATATATATATATATATATATATATATATATATATATAATATATATATATATATATATATATATATATATATATATATATATGAGTTAACAATCGCTTAAATCTTACGAAAAGAAGTTAATCTGACGTTTCAGCAAAACTATACCTCCCCGTTATGTGAAAATACAGTCTTTATATTGTTATTACTTAAAATATTCACGGTTTACCAACGCACAGTGGGAAAAATTGTGGATTTAGTGGCCAAAATTGTATAACTCTTGATCAAAAGACGATAAACAAAAAATTCATTTTTCATTTATGAGCATGGGAAGTCCTTTATTAGTGAGAGTGGAAAAATTACAGGGTTTTTCCAAGCCTTTGAAATTAATTTTTTCTTAATTATTTTTCTCTTTATTTTAAATAAAACAGTTTATTAGGTATAGGACCATCAAAAGGAGAAAAAATGGTCTAATATCCTTCTCTATAGAGCTTCCTACGTATACAATTGTCTTT